>JAHLKG010000005.1:1200000-1591103 GCA_025526995.1 Powellomyces hirtus
GAAACGTGGATTTACGCTGTGCCGGCTGCGCATGCTGCAGATTTCTCGAACAAATGCTGATAGCATCTGCAGATTCGAGCAGAACGGTGCGAGGTAAGCCGCCCACCTCTCTGGAGATGTTGCGGACAGGGAGTTGTAACGTGTTATATGAAAATTAGCGATCTCGCTGGGGGACGTGCAATAGCCGTGGAATTGATGAAACCAAATGCGGTTGGCGAACTGGTGACAAACTTCAATGGAGGCGGTAGAAAGAATGTGTACATTGCAAGCTCGGCCCAATCTGTGCAGCAGGTGACACCAGCTGATCTGCCTCAGCATTGTTTGTAAAGCAGATGAGTGGCTGATGCCGCTTTCTATGATGCAGGGTCTTGATGAAATTTTCAATGAGCCCGCATATTCGAGGATACCTCGTACGGCTGTGTTCCAGAACTCAACGCTGGCGCTGATTCGACCACATGCCGTCAATTCAGGTAGCGTCCCAGGTTAACCATGGACCCGTCCTAGCAAACTTGCTCAATTTGGCATCTGATGTAAGGAATGACTGGCCAGATCCTCAATGAAATACTCAAAGCCGGATATGAAGTGAATGACATGGAGCTGTTCCGGTTGGAGAATGCAAATGCTGAAGAGTTCCTGGAGGTGTATAAAGGCGTTGTGCCTGAATACCATGTAAGCTTCATAATCCTCGAAACTTCACGCCATTCCCGGGTTGACAGGTTTTCCCTCATCAGTCCATGTTAAATCACCTCACATCAGGCCCCGTCATTGCCTTGTGCGTATTGCTGACATGCTAGCGTGCTTATTCAGTTCACACATCTTAAATTCTTCTATTCCAAGGGAGATCTCGGGGAAGCCAGATATCGTGAACAACTTTCGCGAATTCTGCGGCCCAACGGTAGGTGAAGGGATACTCGACGTTGGTCAAACCGGTCAATTGATTGTGGCTGGTTACAGGATCCGGAACTGGGTCGTGTTCTGCGACCACAATCCATACGTGCGCAATTTGGAAGTGACAAAGTTCACAACGCAATTCACTGCACCGACCTGGATGAGGATGGCCCGCTGGAGGTTTGTGATGTGCATTGCGTTTCAGAACATGCCCCCTAAGTGTGCATGTATTGACTAGATCATTCCGCAGATACAATACTTTTTTAGAATATTAGTCACTTGATCAGACAACAAGTGAGAAGAACATACCAAGGTCAAATCGTCAACGGAGGATGTCTCCTCCCTTCATTCACCACTAGAGAATGATTATCGGCTGTGATACAGTTGACTTCGCAATTGTTAAATTCTGAAAAAAAGACTGCGTCTGAAACTGCTTTTGCATGGTTCCCTTAAAAGCTGCTTCCACATCCTCCAATGAGTCCATTGCGAGCGACACAGGGCAGCTGAAACTCATAATGACGACCGTGCTAACAATAGATTCAGAAGTCAGGTCAAACAACTTGGAACTGAAGGCGGGTTCTGCTCAAACCGCGATTCTTGCTCCTCTCTATACTCCGCAATACACTCATAGAGAATCAGTGGGATATTGTTGAGACAGGTCCCATCTCTTTGCACCGGTCGGATACAGTATATGACTGCATAGCCTATGAGCCAGCCATTGATCGCCGGAATGTCGGTGCGATGTGGAGTGAGAAACGATATAGTGGCTGCTGCATAAGGGAGACTTTGCAAAGCCTCAATCAACAAGCGGAAGGTCTCTTGTGTGGCCTCCTTGAAATCACTTCTGCATAGCTATTACGAAGACAGACTTAGGAGCTTGTGCAATCATCACGACTTGCCCACAGCCAGCGTACAAGAACCCAAATACATAACGGGTTGCTTACCACCGGATCCTTCAAGTCAGGAGATGCATCAATGAATGTCAATGCAACAAAATCGGATGCAAGGTCCCTTTGCAGTCGCTGCAGTAGCGGTTTCCGATGATAAAAAATGCATTGCTCCTCGTTGATCAAAACGGCGCACAAGCCTTGCGTCTCTCGCGACACCTTCGTTTTGACGCAATCCACTAGGTCAGTCGTTACAGGTGTGCCAAAGGAGTTATGCAGCACCAACCTGTCGCAAATCCTCAATGTATGAGTTCAGCTTCTCCTTGTCGGCGAAAAAATAGTCGTTCAAAAAGGCAGATCTACACCGAGGAAGACGGCCGTCAACCAAAAGCGGTGCGCCTCTCCAGTATCAGAGCTTTGGATTGACAGTTTGGCAAAGAAAAAACAAAGTGGGTGCCACTGGAGTCGGTCCCGAGTACCTCACACCCATAACCACCGTCAATAGATCCACGACAAAACCGCTCAGTCTTCGCTTGAGGAAAGAGCGCAAGTGATGATGCGTAAGTTGACAAACGCGTTGTGCAATGGCCTCGGAATCCATATCCACAACTGAGGCTCTCTAGCTCTATCAGTATGTGGATTTTAACACCTTTCCCTTGAAATGCAGGGTCCTCGAATCTCCATAAAGGTTGTAAGCCACGCGCAAGCCACGGCGATGTCCAAGCCACGACTCCGAGACTGTCTCCTGATCATGTTGGAGCGAGGTCGCACTTCGCTGAGTAAAATGGCCGTGATGCCAAGAATGCCAAGAACTCTTTGTGACTCTCCTTCCCCGGTTGCCCAGCGCGAACCTTGCATCAGACCAAGGATAGCGGTCGACGCGGAAAGCGTGACAAATATGTGTGTTGCCGATCGCGAATCCCTTCTCATCCTACAGTCCCGCGCCTTCCCACACAAGCAAGCAATAGCAAAATGACTCCTACACAGCAACGTTTTATAGCCTTTATGGAGGCAAGGGATGCAGCTGGCTCGATTGAAGCGTTCGAAATTCTGCGGTCAAACGATGTACCCACGTTTTCAAGCGCACCCTTTTATGCCTCTTTCAAGGCGGCGGTCTCGTATCGTCACAAGACACTTTTTGCATGTCTTGATCAGCATATTGCCGCTGCCGCATCCTTGCGCTCTCGAACGTTTGTTCGGAGCCGGTTTGTCGTAAGTGGTGCTGGGCCGTGCGGGCTCCGCGCTGCCGTGGAAGCCCCAGCACTTAAAGGTGCATATCATTGAGCTACGCAAGGAGTTTTCCAGGTAGGTCATGCAACAAGAGAGGGTCCTCCAAAGTACAATCAGACATTGATGTGCAGCCTGGGTCAACCGACCAGGCATAATATCATTAAGACCTGGCGCTCCACCATCTTGGACCTCACGACTTCAGGCCTGAGCCAATACATGCTGTCCTTCCAACCCGACGGGCATCTTCACCTCGAAACACGACAGATACAGCTGATCCTACTCAAACCTGCGCTGCTTTTCGGGGTGCAAGTGTCTTATGATGTAGGCGCGTGCGGGCTCGTCGACCCAGGTCGAAACAGTACGCCAAACAAATCATGGGCTGTGTATACTATGCCGACTGATGATGCTAGGAAATTGTGCCGGGACCGATCGGCCATGCCACCTGTGGAAAATGAAATGGCGGAGCTCGCGCTCCAGCCCAATTCTTCCGATCTCACCACCACCAGTGAACGGAGAACAAAGGCGACTTCATCCAGCGTGCAATCTCGATCGATGGGGCTATTCTAGGCCAGAAAGCTCCGTTGGATTCGCGAGCGGACTTGATTGAGTTCGATGCTTTTTACTAATTGCTGAAGGGGAAAGCTCGACGCTTCTGATGCATCTTGGTTTCGTCAGAAAATATGCTCGGTTTGCCGAAGCAATCGGCCTCGTCGTAAATCTCGAATTCTCACCGGCCGTGAATGCTGCTAGTCCCGGTGTCCGTCCGCCAGAGTTTCTCCTTCCAGAATTTGTACTTGGCCGGTCTCATGCTGGGTCTCATGTTGACACTCGGGGACAAGACGTTGTGAGCGCTGGCGTATGATGGGAACGATCTGTTTGCAAGAGTGTATCCGCGAATAAGAGCTACACACTGCTTATAGTGACATGGATGTATATTTGCATGTTTCTATATCGACAAAGTAACTTCCTGTCAGATGTGACAACGGCGCTACAGGAAATGTTGACCTTTGCGATCTCAGCCCGTCAGTACGTAATGTCGACACGCGGCACGTGACGCGCTCCTCGGGCGCGTTTCGGAGGGTCGAATCATCGCTCCGATCCCAAAAAGCATTACTCTTCACTCTATTACTCAAACTTCTCACCTCACCACACGCAACCTCGGACTTCTTACACCAGACCTACACCTTTTCCAGTCCAGTATGATGGGATCTCATCCTGCTCACAATGGCGTTCTCACCGGTGGCGAAACGTATTTCCGCAACTATCTAATTGATGCGCTTGTCGGGGACTTGCAAGCTCTTCAGCAGCATGCCTGGCTCTCCAACAGCGACTTTGGTGAGGAGGAACAACCACCTTGGCTCCTTGGGGGTGATTATCTTGTTGCTAATTGCAATGGTTGATATGCAGATACTCTCATACAATACCTGCAATTCGAGAAGACTTCCCCGAGCCAGGCTTTCAATGGGGTATCACCGTCTGCAGCGGGCTCGGGCGTCCCGCTTACTACAATACCAGAGAATCACGGGACAGACATGGAAGTCGGAATATTTCAGATGAAAACGTATAACGTCGAACGGGTGAATGCCGGCATAACTGATCTGAGAGTGCAACAACCCCCCGCCGCCAATGCTTTACCTCCAAGCTACGACAACAGCAACGAGGCACACTCTCGAATCGTTCTAGCCATCAGCGAGTTCCAGACGAGCGAAGAAGGTGATCTGCCCTTCCAAGTGGGACAAAGAATCGAGATCGTAGAAGATGGTAAGCAATCTAATCCAGCAATCGGGTTTCAAGGTTTTAGCTTACTTCTTTGGTTCCTGCTTGTTTTCGCAGTCGACAGCAACTGGTATAGAGGGCAATACGATGGTAGAAAAGGAATTTTTCCAAAATCATTCGTGGAGGAGCTCAAGTAAGATCACTTTAGTGTGCAGGCACTGTATCCCTCCCAATAATGGTTCCGAGTTCTAACGCGCAGGCTTCCATCAATCAGGGTTTCTGCGCGACCGCCACAATTACCACGAAGATAGCAAGTGTGCACGGCGCGCAGGGCCGCGCCATCGCGACAAGGGGATTCTTTTGTTTCGCTCCCCCCGCCAGATGATACATATTACAACAAGTATATATATTTGGTAGAGATAGTGCATGGAGCATAATTTATATATAGACGCAGGTGTACAGGTGTGATGTGCTAGGTTTCATAGCTTTTCAAACGGTGACTCCGTTGGCACGAGCATTTTTCCTCCTTTGCTGGACACCGGCACGTAGTATGTCGAGCACCTTGACTGTCTGTTCCCACGAGATGCAAGCATCTGTTATAGACACGCCGTATTTCAGGTTCGTGGGTCCATCGGCTGGGAGGTTCTGACGGCCTTCCTGGAGGTGAGATTCGATCATCACGCCGATGATGTTATCGGCAGTGGATTCGGGTCCGGCGGGTGCTGACATCTGGTCGGCGACAGACTGGGCAACCGCTGTTTGGCGGTTGTGGTCCTTGTTGGAGTTTCCGTGGGAGCAGTCAACCATGAGCTTGGGTTGCAGGCCTGCTTTCTTCACTTGTTCACGGTAACGTCGAATGTGCTCGGCAGAGTAGTTGGGACCGTCGTGCCCGCCGCGGAGAATAACGTGGCAGGAATCGTTCCCGGTGGTATTGACGATTGCGCTGAGGCCCTGCTTGGTCACGGACAGGAAGTGATGGCCAACAGAGGCGGCTCGAATGGCGTCGAGAGCAATTCCAACATTTCCATCAGTACCTGGGAAAGTGATGCATGGAATCCGTTAGAACTGGATTTGGGATGTGGAAGCAATGGGCGCTTGATGAAAAGGATAGATACCATTTTTGAAACCGACAGGTACAGAAAGTCCCGAAGCAAGCTCACGGTGAACTTGAGATTCTGTAGTTCGAGCGCCAATTGCACCCCACGCAACCAGATCCCCGACGTACTGAGGGGTCAACGTATCCAAGAACTCACAGCCAGCTGGGATACCGGCTTCGTTCAGGTCCAGTAGCAGGCCGCGAGCGAGTTTGAGACCTTTGTTGATGGCGAAGTCTCCAGTCATGGAAGGATCATTGATGAGGCCCTTCCACCCTACTGTGGTCCGAGGCTTTTCGAAGTAGACTCTCATGATAATGCACAGATCGTCATTTGCGGTCTCGGCGTAGGTTTTCAGAAGTTGAGAGTACTCCTTGGCGGCTTTGACATCGTGGATGCTGCATGGTCCAACCACGCAGAGCAGTTTGTCGGAGGTGCCTTTGATGCAAGCTTCGGCCTCGGCACGACCGCGAGCAACGGTCCTTCCGGCCGCCTGTGTGAGAGGGAAGTCCTCCATTAGTATTTGAGGAGGAATCCTAAACGCAACATCAAGTTAGAAAGATTCGCTGATAGTCTACGCTCGATGGGAGGGGATAGAGACTCACAAAGGCTTGATGTCGGCGATTCTCCTGTCGTCGAGCTCATTGAGGGCAATGGGACGGTTCTTTTCAGAGACGACGGGACCGTTGCTTGTAGTCATTCTTGTTATTGTGTGGTTGTGTGAGAAAGGATGGGAGGGAGGAAGGAGGTCACGGAGATCGAGGAGGTTTTGACTATGTCTGTTACAATAATAAAAACTCAATGCTTCACTCACTCTCCCTTGACATCACCGAGTCTGGAAACGCGATGATTGATCTGATCTGATCTGCTCCTAACGCCAGGTGAGTCAGAAAACGCGTCACCGTTTCCATTTCATCTATTCTGATGAAGAACACTTTTTTTTTCTAACGCAATCTAAATTGTCTGCATTTACCGGCGAGGTTCTAAATTAATGTCTGTCTATGCTACCAGCTCCCTCTTGCCAGTAGAGCATGAGCGCGACCAGACGGATGTAAACAGTCAATCTCGGAGATCATATCCAGTCCGAATTCGCTCTGATGCGTGGCCAAGAGATGGTCAATAACTCATCGCGCATCGAAGGGGAATACTGAACACTCACCATATGAATTCCACCAATGCCGGGGTCACCAATCACCGCAAAATCGCTGTTCCGGTCCATATATGATTCCGCAATGCGAAATTTGCATCACGCTCTCATTCCATCCATCAGCTGCCTTGTCCATCCGAGAGCGCCAATGCCCGCAAGCCGAGTCGCCACCGAGGAAAGCACAGGGACATGCCACAACTCCGCCTACTTCACGCAATGTGCCGCAGTACTTTTGTTTCTTAGTGAATCCAAACAGCTCGCTTACTTAAAAAATGGTTGAAATGTGGGCAATCTGGACAAAGGGTCGCTGAGAAGGAAATTCACCGGTCAATCATGCACACTATACCGATTTGGGGAGGGAAACTCGCATGCGTTCAATGGTCTCACGGATGACTTTCTCGTATTTGTCTGGTGATGACCAGTTAGCACAGGACAGTTACAGGTCATTGGCTCCGATCAGAAGCGTCAGTTCTATTTTCATTGAACGTACAATTTGAGCACGCAGAACAACCGTTGCCTACAAGCCGGGTATCACACTGTACCTTCCAATCGTTCTTGTTATCCACAATGGTCCTTTTGTACTACGTGTTCAATCAACATGTCAAGTTCCGTGTCCAAGTTGGACACAAGCGCTCCAGAGAGAGCAACGTTGTGGCCGAATGATTTTTGGTATACATAAACGGGCAGATGACCCCATAACAGGGCTTGAACAGATTTTTGCCCGTGGAAGCGCCAGTCACCGACGGCGAGTAGGCTTGAAGATCACCAGGCTCGAAACACCAGCGGCGCCTCCAGACGCATAAGGACGTTCCCGGTGCTCTTATAACAGGCCCAAGCCGTTTTCTCCAAAGTCTTCGGAGAACAAGCCAGAGCCAATGCTATCTCCAAGAACGAAGAAAGCCTTGTTGTCATCTGGCCGAATATCTTCAAATAGGGGGTAAAATTGAACAAAGGCTTAGCTGGAGACAATTGAAGAAGCTGCTCTGAGGCGTTTGCGCATCGCCGGACGCACCGAGCAGCGACAACAGAGGGAGAGCATTCATCTTGGAGGGAATGAGCGAGCCAGGGCAAGAATGGACCTTTGCTTGCCCGCATGCTTCATATACGTTCGCAGTTCATCCCACTTCATTTTCATGAATCTCCGCATATTCTTTCTTGGACGACCCTCTGCCTGCTGAATTCTGAATCTTACGACCAGTTTTGTCCACAGCCCTAAATATATATGGCGTGCTTTTCGTACATCCAAGCCACAAAAGCTGCTTCTGCGCAGCAACGCATGTCTCCGCACCTCCGCTTATGGGCCAAGTTGGCCAACCCCCATTTTGAAGTGCAAAAACCCAGGCGAGAAGAATCACTACTAATACCTCCTGGAATAAGGGTGCTCCCCGTCATGACATGTTTGCTCTTCCCCGTGTACGCGTGTCAGAATCAAGCAGGTCGGACTCTGTAGACGCGGGAAAAAAAGGTGGAGGGGCTAAGTATATGGGATATTTACTGCACAGTCCGTAAACTAAGGTACTTCGGTTCAAAGCTATGGCGGACCCTGGGATCATACTATCACGAGGAGGGTCGGGAATGTGGAAAAAAGAGCACTGGGTAGCTATACAGAGCGGATAGAAAAAAAACCGGCAAAGTATGCGCCCATTGATATGCGTTACGGCGAATCTTGCTTTTCCACGCCGGCGCTCGTGCCACTGCAACTCCTCCGCTCCCGCCGTGCCTAGACGATGCCATCTTGTAAAGCAAATGAAACGAAACTGGGTCTCTGTTTTGGAGAGCATTTTCAACGTGGCGTGGAATACGGCGAAATGCAAGAGACATTTTTAATTTATCTTCTTGATCCGTCGAATGGCTGTACATGGCATGCCCTCCCGGAGTGCGAAACCTCCTGGGCAGTAAGTGGACCGGTGAACTTCCGTGGACGGATACCTGACTCGTGTTGTGGCTTGCGCGAAGGGCAGCGCTTGTCAATTGTAAAGCTGGTCAAGAGTTACTGTCCAATTGGTTGCTTTCTCTGAATACAGTCCAAGATGAACCGCTCAGTACCCAACCTCATGCCTCTCATGAGTGCCAAAAGAGCACAGTCCAGCCGATTGTTCACTGCTAACCAGGTATTTGTTTGTAGTTAGTTGGTGGCGTCAAGTCATTAGCACCCGGCCGACTCGGGATAAACTGATGCTCATGCCAATTTCAGTCAAGAGGTTTTCTTTTGGTAGCAGCAACGGCCACTGGCGGATTGATCACAGCAGCTGGAACCCTTGGAGAGGTCCACACTGAGGGCCCAAAATCGGTCTTTGTTCCACGACGGGAAAAGCTCAGCATTTACGACGCACCGCAGCAGGATTACATCAAAGTCGATGAGCCAAGCCCGCTGGAGCTTGCCATTCGCTTGGTATGGAAACGTTCTCCCTGTGATGGCAGAGTCTGGCCTGAGGATGTCTGCTTTGGCTTCTTCGCCGCTTGACATCACAGTATCGTGAAGATCTTGAGAGTTCTGACCAAAATGCTGCTTCTCAGACTCGATGGAAAGTCACCGATGCGTTTTCATCCACTCGCGCGCAAGTACAAACTGTTGTAGACGAATGGCTGAAGGTAGAAGCAAAGATCTCTGGTATGAACATATTCGAAGAACATTAATATTGCTGATGGAGAGGTTATGGGGTTTAGTTTCCGAATGGCTTACCTATTCCCTGCTCCGATGGCCATAGAAACCATACAGCGATATGTTGCACCGGAGGAGAAAGTCATTCCGGGAGCCATTTACGTAACCCTGGCCGGCTTCGCAGGTTCTATTGTCGCGAAGCAAAGTAAGTGGAGGGAGCATTGGCGAGATTCTTCTCATTATTCATGAGTTTCCATGTTTGTTTTCTAGGAAGTCTGCCCGCGCGATTTGCCGCACCCACTGCGTTCGCCACCACCGCCTTCATCTACCTGTACCCGCGAACGTCTCGCAACATCACAAATTCTGCATACCAGAGCGTCACGGGCAACATCCACTTACCGCCAATAACAGATTCGCTTCCCGATATCTCAGGGACGCTGAACAGCATCGTGAACTCGGTCAAGTCCCTTCTGGGTGACTCTTCTGCATCTTCTTCTTTTTCTACGACTTCATCGCCGTTGACCAAAGCCCCAAAGGAATAAATACATTAATTTGCACCTCTTGTCACATCTCTACAGTTTGCAAATGAGAGTCGATCTGTAATGACCGTGGATGGGCAGAGTCCATATACACAAACGAATCTTTCACAGCGGGTATGCAATAGAAGGATGAAAGTCAACTTAAGTATATTTGTACACCAAAATCGAGGTGAGGCTGCGAACGAACAGGTGCTGTATGTCTCCCTCGCGCGTCACCAAGAACGCCCTCTGCAATGTCCTGTACTTCCCACCATCCCACCGTCGCTTGTCCGATATTACGACTTTATCTACTTCAAATAATAAAACTGTAGCTCTCTTCCTCGGTCTTCAGGCTCTTGGCCAGGTTGACAATCCTGATGGCACAGTTCATCAGAGGACCATTCTGCGCTTGAGGAGCATCACCAAGCTCTTGGCCTCCCATTTTCACGAGAAGCGTAATCACTTGATCCAATGCCGAATGAGCCTTGGCAACATGATTTCGCAGCCGTGCAATGTCAGAAACGCCGTCGGGGATAACAGACTCCGCACCGGGTGCAGTCTCGATGACCCCATGGCTTGGGTTAGGCGCAGAACCGGTGACTTGTGGTTTACCAACTAGATCATCGTATTCGACAGAATTCCCAAGCCACTTGTCTGTAGTAACTTTTCCAGTCTCGCTAGAAGTAATTTCGAATGCAGGCGCATTTGGGTTCAGCCATCCTGACGGTTTCACAGGAGCTAAGGCTGATGTAACAGATGGCTTTGGCCCTTTGATGCGGTTCAGTTCTTCTTCGACACTGCCAAACTAAGAGCACATTGGATCGTATCAGAACCAGGAGATGATTCAATACAGCAGGCATCAAAGTAATGTGACTCACCGGCTGGGATATGTCCCAGGGCACGAATGCTGTGGTCGCGACTGGCCATCCCGTGGCAGGTGCAGAGGTGGGCGCTGAATTGCTCCAGAAGCTGCCATCCTTGACCACCGGCAAAACACTTTGATTCGGGGGCAGTGCCCATGGATCAACAGCCTTTTCCACAGTTGACGTGGGTGCCTTGCCACGCGGAACTTGCACTTGCTCAGTACCCTCGGCAGATCGGCTAACGGGGGTTACCTCGATAAGCTCATCCTCCCACTCATTTGGAACTGCACCCTTTCCGCAATATTGAAAAGTGACACCACCAAAGCCTTTGCCTAACCTTTCGCGCAACTGCGTGGGCAACGTCAGCAATCATCAGCTTTTGGACAGTTGATAGCAAGCCTTCTCACCTCATAGCTTTGATACACAGTCGCTGCCGACGCCACATCTTTGAATTTGGCGTACCACAAATTGTCTTCATTTTGCTGAACTGCGGTCACAAAGTTCGGGAACTTCTGGAGTTCTTCAATAAGTTCCTGGCCGATTCCGGGTGCAATATTGCGAATAGAAACAACGTTCGTCATGATCTGCATTCCGAAAGCCACATGAGAACCAAATCAGATATGCAAAATTTACATGACATCCTACCTCATAAGGCCAAGATTGTTCGACCTGGCGTGCTGGAAAGTGCTCAGCATCGGACATGGCGCCCATTTTCTGGGGGTTCATTCCATTGAATAGTGATACAGCGACTCCCGACATGGGTTTCAGCGGGGTATCTTCTGGGTTACATGCTTGGGATTGAGATTTCTGGGGAGAACTTTCGCTCTGGGCGCTGACCGAGTTGGTGTCCCACGCGTGAAGCTGGCTGTTCAAGTCCGACAAGGAGTTGGATGAGTTTTGTTGAGGATTGCTTGAAAGGGAAGATGTTGAGCGAACTGTGTGAACTCGTCGTCCGGGAAAGACTGAAACAAGGTCGGTTGACGCATTCAGATCAGTAAGGGCATGCTCTGCGGATTCTTTGTCTTTGAAAGTGATTCGGCTGCGAGCCGGCTCGTAGTTCAAACTTTCAAAACCTGGGTACGTTTTGAACAGTTTGAGCAGCTCGACTTCACTCCAATGTAATGTAATGGTTTGAATGGCGTTGGAAGGTTCCCCGGGAAGTGTTCTGGTGACCCCTTCGAGTTCCTTCTTCGAGAAATTGGCCCGCCAGTGGCTCGCCACACTACGAAGCGTGGTAACAGCTTCCGCCGCATGGCACGCATCTTCAAAGATAGCGCGGAAGGAACCGACTCCAAATCTCATGCGTTGGAAACCAGGCAGGGCGGCGCAGATCGCTTTGATGTCCGCCTGAGATGCCATTAGTGATCGCGGAACGAGTGGACATTGAAAAAGCAGTAAATACCTTATCCGACGCGCCTAACGAGCCCACAAAGAGTGTCCGTGTGCCCATTGGGTTTGCAACTGGTGGGCGTTCGTGCAGAGGAGTCTCACATCTAACCGCATTCTCCCACTCCTGAACCCTCGTCTCTATTGGCGGTAGCTTTGGAGGAACTGGAGCTTCCCAGCTAAGAAGAGGTTGTTCCACCAATGATTGGTTTGATTGCTGTGAATATCTCTTGTTGATTTCAGGTTTGGGTGCGCTGAAATCTTTTTCCTCAGCAGGTGAACGATTACTGATGGGGGCCGCAAATCGATTATTGTAATCCGACTTGACGATAGGAGGCTTCTCGTCCGCGCTATAGCGAGCGGCAGCTGAAGGGGGCCTGCTAGCGTAATCGTACTTGGTAGTGGTATCGCGGTTCTCGACCGCGTACCTGGTGACTGCCGGGGTCGCTCGACCCGAGGCTTCGCCTTTCATGGTGTCCTCCTTGTCATCTACCATGTAACGGTTACCGGGCTGAGCTGATCTGTTTGAATATTCCACTCTAATATTTGTGAAATCCCTAAGATCCTTGGTCGCTTTGGCCGCGTAGGCATGGTTCACGTAATCGACGATGATAGAGTCGCGGAGATGGCGACAAGTCATATATCCCGGGTATGATTCCAAGATGGCTTGGAGACCGTCAATGCTCAAGGACCATGGGCAGCGTACGAACAATGCTCCAGCATAAGTATCGGAAGTTGGCGGCTTAATGGGCGGGGGACGAGTGCGGGGTTGAGCTTTCTTGATCAGAGTCGGTGTGACATGTTTCTCTCCTTCCATGCGTCCAACTGCTCTGGCAGCTTGGTCGCGCGTTTCGAACCACGCGTAGAATCCCTCTTCCTGGAAACATATGCGCTCGAATCCTTCCAACGATCCAATTGAATGGCGAAGACTGAATTTGACATGTGGCAGATCGGACGCGCTAATGAAGATGGCGGAATCGGATGGAGGCTTCTCGATAGCAAAGGATGGTTGAAGTGTGCCAGTTGGGACGTCGTAAGGATCAACTGGCATTGCTTCTGAAGCCGCAAATGGCGCTGCATTTATTGAGGCTGCCGATAAGATCGAATCCGCCCGGGGCCGGCCCTGTGCCACGAGGTGCGGGGAAGCCGAGATGGAATCTCGGGTCGGGGACATGGTCGGTGAGTCTACTAGGTTGCTCATAGCCCCACCGAGTGTTTCAGGCCCAAACTCTATGATAAGATCTGTCGTGCTTTCAAGATCGCGTAGAGCTTGAAATGCATGGTCCGTGTCGTAGAATCTCGCCAGCAGCTGCCCATATTCAGGCTTAAGCTCCTGAAGCCCACTGTACCCCTGCAAAATCTCTGTAATCCTCACAATGGGCAGCCACGACGGGAGAGTTAAGTAAAGAACGGAGGTTCTTGGTGCCGATGTCGAGCGACTGATAATCGGATTCATAGATTGGACGATTTCTGCTGGCGCGGGCATCACTTCCATTCTGGTGTTTTTCATGAAATGCTCCGCAGCAGTCTTTCCGAATTGTTCATTCTCGAAACCCAGACAGAGTCCATCCGGCTGGAGAGACATGCACTTGAAACCCTTCATCCGGACAACATGCGATTTCAGTTTGGCATAGCTCAGGTCATCGGGAATGGCTGAAAGGTGCACCCACGTCAACACCTGGGGTTGAAGTCGCATCGGGGTCTCAGGAGGCGGTTGGAACGAGGCATGAGAGGGTTTGGCGGCGGCCCGTCGTTCCATTATTGTCCGGACACGTTCATGAGAATGTGAAAATGTGGCAGGGATGTTCGTATGCTCTAGTAAATCATCCATCGCATCCTCAGCGCAGAATACGTCACGAAAGATGGCAAAATACTTCTGCACGGAGGGTTTCGATCGGGCAGACTTTTCAACATGACGTTTGTCTCGCAAGTCATCGGATTCGAGAATATCAAACAGCTCAAATCCTCGATAGCACTTCAGAATTTTCTCGATTTCCTCAGCGCTTAACGGGGAGCCGGTGGGCGGAAGATACAAGACCGAATTCGGTGACGCGTTGTTTGGAGGCATTTCCTGCCATATGTAATCTTCCTCAGCATATGTGATGACTATGGTGGTGCTTGAAGCGATGCTCTCGAGCGCCACTCTGGCATCCTGCGGAGTTTTATAAATTACGAGGATGCGGTCTAGAAAGAAAACAATGGCAATATGTTTGAGCTATGGATCAATGAATTTACGCAAACACGAGAATTCCCGCTTACCGTCGTAGTGAAAGATCATGCGCTCAAAGCCAGTGTCATGGTTTGCGCGAAGAAAATCCAAGAAGTCAGCGCGGTCCTTCCCAGCGGGCAGAGCATTCACCGCAAGGGTCCGCAGTGGGCCTTGTGCAGACATCATAGGAAGAAGGGGCCCTCACGCCAATGCCGTATTGCAATGTAAAGGACACTTTGGTGCAAAACGATTGCACTGAAATCAAGGTTGCGAGCAGGAATTCTCGACTGCTGCGCGGGCAGAGTGGGGGATCCTCTTGCTGCGGCCGCGACGAATATGTGGGAGAGAGACCGGTGAGCCTGTTGGGACTGAGCAGCTGGTCGAGCGGAAACGGGGGGGGGGGGGGGGGTTGTTAACGCAAAAGACGATGAGCTGCGCTGAATCTTTGCGGACAGAAACTAAGGGGAAGAAGGCACGAGAACGCAGGCCCGGCCCGCCCACTTGCGCATTGTATTTGCAAACACCCTTCGCCCGCTACGCGTGGCACACGCGTTATTTTCATTGAATTTGGACAATGGTCTTCGCTTTACGTTGCATTTTGTGGCCGTTGCTTCTACAGGATGCTTCTACATACACATGATTCTTTTCTACCTAAAATCAATCTAACTATGGACTATTCTACAAAAACAAGTTCCTGGCACTGGGCATGTCTGTATTTTCCTTGCACTTCTAACCAGAAACCGGGTACACCGAACCCAATCTCACAACTCCCCTAGATTGGAATTTGTGGCATTTCAAGTTGAGCTCTACTCCGTCAAGGACCACATTGTTGTCCTCTAAGCCCGCCAAGAACACCAAGGTGTAAAGGGCGATTTCAAACTCAGGCGAAGTTCCAATGAAGAATGTAGACACCGGCTTGACCTCCCCGTGCCAACTCAGCTGGAAACTCAGGATATGTGAGGATTCTGGTTGCGTGGCATGTCTACTGCCACGAGGTGTGATCCATCCGCGATACTCTGCATTTCCATTGGTTTCTTCGATATGATATTGCACCCAGTTGTGGAAACCTATTGTCTCCCCTCCTTTGATTTCGCCGCAAAAGGTGTGCTCAAAAGAAGACGAATCGTTCGCAGCTTGCCTCCTATAAAGCTAGTGACCCATGTGCGAGAAGGTTAACAGTTGGGGTCTAGCGACAATCTTTACGCATGAGCAAGGCTTGACTTACGTCAAACCAGATGCTCTTCAACAGCTTGCCAAATTCGCTCATGCTTTGCGGTGCCAGGTTTTTGGCCACAAGGTACCTGCATGAGTTTCTTAGAAATCAGTTCTTCCATTTAACAATCTTACTATGTGACATTCATCTTGTTACCTGTGCAAGTAGAGAATTGGTGCCGTTTTCGAAATCTCCTCAACAAAAATGGTTTGTTCTCTGATCTCATCCGCGGTAACCTGCTCGGCTTTGCCCCCATGGGCAATGTAATTGTCGAGCAACTTCCGGAAGTGTACGTAGGTAGGATACTGTTGGAAGATCGCAGGGGATACATTTCTGAAAAGCGGCTCGCGGGCTACGTCTGCTGTTCCATACACTTTCGTTGTCTGCTGCAAGTTAAGTACGAAATCGCGACCGGGCTGAAGTCGGTTGCCGTCAAGCGCCCAAAGCTTAGAGGCAGCTTCTGCAATACTAGCGAGCTCCTCCCTGGTCGGCTCAATTCCGACAACAGGAGCTGCCGAGGGAAACGGAGCATGGGGGACTTGCTGCTCGTGTTGTTGGTGTTGCTGCTGGTGCTGCGGAGCTCCCTGAGCCCACGCATTGTTTGGCTGGTGTTGCTGCGGTTGCTGCGGTTGTGGCTGGTGCTGCTGCTGGTGCGGAGCGCCGTTAGACCAGGCATTCCCTTGCTGCGGCTGCTGCGCTGGCTGGGGCTGCCATTGCTGCTGTTGAGGAGGTTGCTGATACTGCTGCTGGTGGGCGGGCTGTTGCGGCTGCGACTGCGCTGCCCCCTTTTGGCTTTCGTGGAAGATGGCCTTCAGAAATTTCTTGATTTTACCAAATCCGATCTTCTTGAGGATGAGGACCAACTCGTGAAGTGGGTCCGTGGCCATTTTATCCTGTTGAAGTTGTCAAGTCCAAGGGAAAGAGTGCAACAAAGAGAGGAGTCGGAGATGAAGCGGAGCACAGCGTCACGTGATGGCCATCAATGACAACGAACTCAGATTCCCAAAAGATTTAGAACGAGGGGTCGACGCAGACTTCAAGTCAATCTCAGGCGGTAGATCTACTGTATGTCCAACTCGAGCAGTGACCCTGATTCGGATTCAGGCGATAGAAGCAGGAGTGCGCAGAACGGACCATCTACTCCGGGAGCCTCCAAGGCGTCCTCCATCATATCGTGTACCGCACTTCAAGAAGCCCTTACCAAAGAGCGGAAACGGCTGGAGCAGAGTCGAGAAGCACTACGTTGTCGGATCGCTCAGCTGGAGTCAGAAGAGAAGATTTTGATTCAACGCATTGCTGCTACTGAAACAGCGTCGGTCTGAGGGGGTGTTTGTGCAAGATTTCGTTTTGCCGAACGCTTTCGAGCCTGTGATGCTTACTACGAACGGCGACCCCGTCCGTCGTCCCCAGCGGACTGTCTTTGTAACAGTGGGCACAACACAATTCAACGACTTGGTCAATATGGCTTGCACGCTGGAGTTCCTATTGACCCTACAAGCCGAGGGATATACAGAGTTGATCATTCAACATGGGGCTGGGCCTTTGCCGAAAACACCAACACATTCACCAATTCCAGTTAAAGGGTTTGCCTTCAAGGGAGATCTGAGTAAAGAAATTGAGAATGCCGCATTGGTGATCTCCCATGCAGGAGCCGGATTGATTTTGGAATCTTTGTCGGCTGGGAAGCCATTGTTGGTAGTTGTTAATCGAGGCCTGATGGACAACCATCAGATGGACCTTGCTGTAGCGTTGGCCAAGATGGAGGTCCTTGTGTGGGCTGACGTGGAGGACATCATTGACCGGATTGCCGAAGGGGGCTTGCAAAAACTGAAGGCTTTTGGGGAAGGAGATCCTGATAGGGTGACAAGCGTTCTAGAGGAAGAGGCTGGGTTTGTAGGTTGTGCGTCCAAATGAAAATCATATTATATGTACAAGGTCTATCGCAATGCATGTAGTTGTTATAGTTTGCCATTCTACTTTCCAGACTTCTGCTTCTTGATGTGGGCACGGAGCACTTTCTGTTTGTCTCTCAGCGACCGTTTCGCTTTACCGACAACACTCTTCTTGTGCACCATCATCATGAATGCCTTCGTCTTCTTCGATTTCTCGCGATTGGTCTTACTGCTCCGTTCGTCTTTGCCCTTCCGCGACCCATATTCTTTGCCTTCGCGACCGTCTTTGATGGATGCTAGTCTGGCTTCGTAATCGTCCTTGCGCTTAATACCCTTCATGATTCGTGAAACATCGACAACGTCGCTGAAGAAGAAATAGAATATGAGAACAACGCACAGACCAGCAATGTGAATCGCCATGCAAATACATACGCATTTCCTTCGTCCTCATCCGAGTCGGGCTCCGAGTCGAGGTCCAAATCTTCATCGGCTGTGCTCGACGGCAGCCCGGATAACCGCTCAGCAGCCTTGATTTGTTGGATCTTCTTCAGTTTCCGGAAGTCTTCATCAGTGAAAATCTATGAAGAACAACAAGAGCAACAGTAAGCAGCTGCAAAATGAGGAACGTCATGCCGCAACAATTTACCTTCTCAGCCGCTAGTCCCAGTTTCTGTTTCTTTGCTGGTGATGGTATCGCTGATTTCTCTACAACCTCCTCTTCCACTACTTCCGTAACCACGTTTGTTGTCTCCATCTTCACCTCTTCCGCTTCGTCCTCGTCTTCACTCGACGAAGCAACCTCCTCACCATCCAGGCTAGCTTCTTCCCAGCCCTCCCATCCTTCTTGTCCTTTCTCAGTGGCCGCCTCTCCGCTGACTGCATCTTCCCAGCCTTCATCTTCGTCCTCACTCTCAGCCTCTTCGTCGTCATCGGAGCCAGCTTCCTCCCACCCTTCCCAGCCATCCTCCTGTGCAGCTGCGCCTTCCTTCTTTACAGTCTTGACGCGTGGCTGCAAAAGATCGGCACCGTCAAGCAGATCTTCAGCTTTGACCTCTCCATACTGAGCGGGCTTGAAGTCCTTGAGGTTCACAGTGGCGGACTTGCCGCGGTCCTTCTTGCGTAGCATCTCCGGGTTCACTTCACGGTACAGTCCGAGAAGAGATCGCGCAGCGTTCATGGGTCCCTTTTCTCGTGTGTTCTTGTAGTCTTCAATCAAACTCTGCAAAAGAGTTTCCGACATAGCCAGCGGACATCTGGCACAGATTTCTCGCAATCCGTTCAGTCCAGCTGTCACTACTTCCGATGATACATTGTTCCACACAAAATTGTCTGCGATTGCTTGCACAACAAGCGCCAGAGCATCGGGAGGAACGAGCTCATGTGAACTCTGCGCAGCGTACGCCAAAATGGCGGTCACCTCACGCTGGTGCGGTTTGAGGAAGGAGATGAGGTATTCGTAAAAGCCGAGCAAAATCAGCTTGTGGACACCAATCAATCGAGACACCAGGTTCATCATCTGCAAACGAACTTCGAAGCGGAACGAATTGGTCGACGTCGTGTGCTTCAAGCGTGAAAACAGCTTTTCAGCAAAGCCTTGTGGGTCGTTCAAAAGATGCAGGGCGGAGAAGTTGAAGATCTCGGCCCGCGCCCTTGATCGTTCCTTTCGCTTAACGGTGGCCATCGCTTTGTCGAGCGCGTTCTTTTTCGACTTCTTCTTCTTGTTCACGTGCATCATATGCTTCATAGATTCCAAATTTGGCACGTCCACATCGGAATCATCTTCGTCATCCTTCTTGTCATTAGTACCCAAGAAGAAATGCAACGCTGGGGCACAAAGCTTGATCGAAGGGGAGAAGCAAGCCTCGGCGATGACGTTCACCGTCTTGGCGTCGTGCCAGACGTTTTTGCCGTACAGATCGATCATAACCTCCAAGGACTTTTTGGCGGCGATTTCGTTTGAGTCCTTCAACATTGTGTACATGAAATTCTGGAGGGTTTTGTTGAGCTTGTTGTTCTTTGACTTCGCGTTAGCGCTCTTGATGTCGTTCACAATGTGGTTGTGCAACAGAGAGCGAAGCTGCTTGTCCTTTGCTCGGAAGAGGGTGAAAAACAAAGAGAGGAGACTAGTGGTAGTGATCAGATCCTTGTTGCGGAGAAGCACCAGCGCCTGCACCATGGTTCTCCGAAGGTCGGGTTCGAGGATTTGATAGTGGGTTGAGAGAAGATCGACTATTTGCTGTGGGAAGGCTGCGCAGTCCTCCAGGTAGCAGTGGGTAACATGGCTAATGAATGTAATCAGCTCGCCGAACTGTTCGACATCCGCGTCCGGCTTGTCACGGAAAATGTCGAGTTTGCTCTCATAATGCCGCCATTGTTGGAGGAACTCGTCACGATAGGAGCGGGAGTCTCTCTTGATAAGGTTCTGAAGCTGGGGAAGATTCGCAGCCAGGAAATCCGATCTACTACGTTTGACCATGCTGTCAGAATACGGTGCTTATATCGAAAAGCCAGAGATCAGAAGAACAGGAAGTCTTGACAAAAAAAAAGGTCGTAGGAAAGCAAAAGCTGTGAATTGTTTTTTGCGAAACCGAACGTGCTGCGCACAGTCCGTCGGCCATATCACATGATGCGTGGCGCAGGGATGCTGACGTGAGCGCCCAGGTAGGCCCGCCGGTCCGCGACTCCGCTGCCTCGTCATTCAGACACATCCCAAGTGCAGGGACCCGGCCTGCCCTACGGCAAATGCTTGTGAAATGGGTGACTACTGTGATGGTTTGTGTTAAATAAAGATAGACCTGGAAAATTTATCTAGTGTCGTTAGTTATTAGCTAGCCCCCCTGGGCCATCTTGGCAGTAATTCGCTTCTGCCCATTTCGCCAATGCAATGAATTGGCCTGCGATAAAGCTTTTTTCTTGTAAGCTGTGTGTTCAAGTCTAGCTACCATTGACGTGTTGGAGCACGGAGCATTCAAAACCCTTGTCACAGACGTTTTGCAGGCACTTCACTATAAATGATTTCCCACATCTCACCAGTGTCCTCAACATCCGCCTCTATTGCCAGGCCCCAGGATCCCATGTCCAATGTAAGCGCTAAGCCCCGCCGGAAGCCAGTCAACTACGAAAAGCTCGCCGTCGTTACCTTGGTCAAAGACAATCTTGATGGACGTGCATCGATCTCTGCTGCTTCTCTACCAGCGCCGACTAATGGAGCTGATGAATATGGCATGCGAGACCTGAAAAGCGCCTCCCATGGATCGCTAAACAGTCTTCTCAGCAGATCCTCGCATAGGTTTGCATCAACCATAGAAGTTCAAAGAGGTTGCGTGTCAGGTTGTTTGTTGACACCTTGAATATCACAGGTCTGAGATATCTCCAAGTCCCGCGAGTCCAAGTACTCCCTACGCCGGAAGCCCGCACTTTGGAGGTCGGGATTCTATATCTTCGTCTAGTCCATTGCTGCCTCCACCTCGAAAGGCCTCTGTTGTGGGGACCCGGCTAGGCTTTCCCGGCAAGTCGACCGTAGGAATAGAACGACCACTTTCGGCCGGAATACAGCGGATACACCCACTACAAGGTCCCAGACCGCTGGAGAGGGAAGGGTGAGTAAATGAGACCGTTGCTATTGCTACGTTGTAACATATTGATGGTAGTGTCATATCAGACCTCGACCACCTTTGCCTCAACGGACAGCGTCTTCATCGGCGCCATCATTAAGCGAAATGGGCAACGTGTCGAGACAGTTGAGCGTGGAAAGCGACCCCCTGAAACGCGAAGTTCAGGAATTAAGAGAGAGATGTGAAACACTCAAGGTTCGTGGAGCTTGGAGTGCACCAGGAGTTCCAGATGCACCCTGATTGTGATCGTTTGATGTTCCCAGCTCGAAAAAGAGGAAGCCGTATTGAAATACAGACGAAGAGCTCATTTCGGGATGGCCAAAACTGGTAAGAACCTTCTTTATGATGGTATTGATCAAGTATAACTATTAAGACTTCAGACGTTTGTAGACTCGTCTTTGTCTGAGCAATTTAAAAAATTGACGGACGAGGCGGAAGCTCGCCAAGTCGAACAACAGGATTTGCACACAGCAATCGAGATGCTCATACGCAGGACGAAGGCTCTCGAGTCCCAGGTGCAAGCTCTAGGTTGCGAGCCGGGTACGTGTCCATTCCGCAATTAGCTCCCACCTCCCGACGCTTATCCAGATGGTCTGCTTTCAGTAACCAAAACAGACTCGACGCTGAGTGAAGCCCGACTCGAAGAGATTACGAGCGGCGTATGGAAGGTATTGAAGACTCACGACAGAGTGTGCAATGTACAATTTGGCTTGATCGTATCAATTCGGTGCAGAAATTCGAACACCTCAATCAAAAAGCCGATTCAACGACAACTCAAACAAACTCGGTCATGGCTGACATTTTGGTTAGTAACCATGTAGAGGCATTTGGTTGGGTCTTTCGCCGTCTCACCCGTCCATTTGCAGGCCAAAACGCGTGAGATAAGACGGCATCTCAATCTTCCAGCGCCAATCGCGACTGACACGATGAAGCGAGCGACCTCTAATGCTGCTCTCGCTGCAGAGCCAGAAAAGTTTGAACTCCCAGTTGCTCAAACAGCCGAAACCCCGTTACGTCCATCCCCCGCGATACCTATGACACCTTCATCGAAGTTGCCCACAGGGGCAAGCGCGGCTGTCAATGCGAAGACCAACAGCATTGATGGCGGAAAATTGCCCGTTGCGCATGCGGAACCCCTCAATGCATCGGGAAAGGGAGACTCCCTCAAGCATCCTAACATGCCCGTGAAGAAGATTGATGAGTCTATCCCAATCCTTACGTCCACAGATTTGACGCTTGTGGACATGGGAAGCCAATTGGACGCGCTTGAGGATAGTGACGCCAAGCAGAGGAAACCACCGCCACTGCCGGCGGCAGCTTCGGAAATCGAAGCCAAGCCGATCACATCAGCGGAGCGACCCGCTAAAGCGGGAGCCTTTTCCGATGACCTTCTCGCAATTATGAATGATTTCGGTTTCTGACAGTCTTCCCGATGGCATTCCGCGAAGATTTGGTGATGGGGTATTGCACAAAGTGACAGAAAATGAATTCTTCAAATATAACAGATCAGTGGACATCTATCAGTGGGGTTGCGAAAGCGCCCCGGGTAGTAACTTGTAACCGATCAGTGGACATAAAACGCTTTATGTAGAAATAAAATAAGTTTGTGATCAAGTTGAGTGGTGTATATACTAGAGCCAATCATAGTTCCGTGAGGACCCGATCCAGGGAGGATTGATATGTGACCAGGCAGGGCGGGTGGACGTTTGTATCAGCTGGCGATCGAAGCTTATGATGTAGTAGAAGTCGTGAGGGATGCTGATATGGTTTCGCAGTTTACTTCTTTTTCTTCCCTCCTTTTTGGGCTACAGCCACAGGGGCCTTTTCGTCCTTCTTCGCTTTCTTCGCCGAAGGGGCTTTTACAGCCTCGAACTCAGCAAAAGCGTCCAGGTCAAAGTCTCCGAAGCGCTTCTCGAATTTGGCCAGTTCTCCACTTTGGTCGTCGAGAACGTTGAGCGCTGGATTCCACAAAGCGTGGTTTCGTGCATCCTTTGTGAGTTTCAGCAGAGCTCGCGGAGAAGTGCTGCGGAGGGTGAAGGTGCTGCCGTCGGAGTGAACTATGGTTTGGTGGAAGAGTGGTGGGTTGATTCCTGTCGGTCGTAAAAGAGGGGCTTTCTTCATGGCAGCCATGCCCCTCGTGCTGACGATCTGGGCTGGACGTCCCGCCAGGACTATGCGGGTGGCTCGGCTTCTGGCTGCTGAGATGATCATTGTCGTTGCTGTAAGTTCGTTGGGCGATTTGCTCGTTCCCAAGCCCAGAAACCCTTTGAGGATTCCAAGAGCTTTTCCAACAAATGCACGTGACAGACGCGCAGCGATTGACAGCACTCGCGCGCGGATCCAGATCCAATTGGCATTATCACCACGAGCTAGTACCGCAACACCGATAACAAGAGAAAGATGTTATACCAGATCTGAAGTCTCGTTGTATACGCAGGCCGTTGGGGCGTGGGACGCCAAGCTTCCTGTAGATTTTCTTTCACACGTTGACCATTAAATACACTTGCAAAAATAAACAGATCGGAAGGCTATGTATGCACATAAATGTCCCCCTTAAACCACAAAGCTCAACCCGCCGGCGGTGAAGTCAATGTCCGTGTTCTCCTTGTCACCCACAAATACTTCTTCCTCAGTGTTCTCCACGATGCTAGTCTGAACTATGGAGTTCACAGACGATTGTCGCGTGGAGAGAGCGGAACGAGCTACCCGAGATAATTTGCGGTTGGCACCATTCCCGTGGCTACCGCCACCGAAAGACCCTAGTCCTCGATACGACTCTACTTCGCGCTCCAGGTTCATTAGTTTACGTTTGAACTCATCACATCGCCGCGAAAGCGCAAAATTGTCCTTCAAGAAGGATGGATAGATGTGAAATTTCTCGATTGCATGTCATTCGGTTGCCTTTTGCGGGTCATGGCACTTACCGTTTTCAGTTTGACGTTCTCTTCCTTCAACTGCGCAACGTGTTTGATTTTCTGTTTGGCGTTGGCATGTCCAAACAGTTCTGCATTGAGCTCTCCAAGTTTTTTAACCTCACTCTCCTTGATGATTCCACGATTCTGGAGTAGGTCCAACTGCAGCTGATAGTTGTCTTCCATTTCCGTGCGCCGCCGTTGTTCATCTTCCAGTTGGATGGTCACACTGTGCAATCAAATACAAAAAAGGGGAGGAGGTAAGTCAAAAAAAACGTGTTGGAGATATACGAGATTAAGCTTTATGCAGACTACAATGATACATTGCCTAAAAGCTACCAAAATTGAATAGGTGATCTTAGCACGCCGCATCCCACCATTCCCCAGAGGCCAACGCAAACCACACAGTATTACTGGTTAAAACCACCAGCCAAAGCAGGAATACAAGAACCACAATAAACATCTCCTGCAATCGATATTTCACTTCGTACCTGTCCAGCTGCTGCAAGGCATCATTCATCTCGGTTTCGGCATTCGCAAACCTTTGGGCAAATTCGGATCTCTCCTTCTCACGCTCCTTTTCCGCTGCATGCAGTCTTTTCTCCAGCCCAGCTAACCGCGTGATGTCGCCAGTTTTTTTGCTCAACTCCTCGCGTGCCTTCTCAGCTTCTTTTCGAGCTTTGCTGACTGCCGCTTTCGCTTCGCTCTTGATGTCAGAGTTTTCGGTGGCTTTTTGTCGCAATTCGTCTTGCAACTTCCGAAGCTGGACATCCTTTGTGGCGAGCTCATTTGCCATCTTCAGCTCTACAACTGATAACGCGTTTTGTTTTTCCATCGCAAGAGATTTCAGTCTTGTTAGCTCATCTCTCGTAGCAGCAATCGCGGCTTCTTTTGCTGAGCGCAGCTCCTCAATCTGAGCAACAAGATGTTCCTTGAGTCGCGTTTCGTTCGCAGCAGTGGATTTTGCTTGTGAAAGATCATTCCGCGCCTCGTCAACGGCTGCCCTGAGAGTTACAAGCTCCCGCAGTGCGGCATCGAAGGCAGCGGCCTTTTCATCGAGTTCTTGCGACAGCTTATCGGTCAACTGTTTTGCAATGTCCACGGCGTCGATTCGCTCTTGTTCTTCCTTTCGCAAGGCCGATCGGGCATTCTCGAGCTCGGCTTGACGATTCTCCGCGGCGGCTGCAGCTTCTCGTGCGTCCCGAAGAGCTACCTCTAGCTTCTGCCCATTTCCGAGCAGCTCTGTGCGAGCGCTCTCCAGCGCGCTCTTCAGTTCGCCATTCAATTCACGAAGCTCGCGCTCCACTTCTTCTGCTTTTGCCAACGACTCCCTGGAGTTTTGAAGCGCGGTCTGTAGTTCAGCGTCTTTGTTGTCCAGCGACATTCTCAGGAGATGCAAGTCCTCATCGTGTTTTTGCTTGACGTGCCTAAGTTCATGTTGAAGGCGGTCAACATCTCCAGCACGTGCTTGCGACTCCCGTAGACCAGCCTGGCATTGCTCGGTTTTCGCCTTAAGAGCTTCGCGTAGGTCGCCTTCAACGCGGGCGCGCTCCTGCAATTCACAGGAGGCCGCTTCCATTTCGCGCTCCTTCTGTTCCAGAGTTTTCAGCGAAAGTTTCAATTGATTCGACGCCTCGTCGTATTTTTGCTCGACGTGGCTGAGCTCATGCTGAAGCCGGTCAACATCTGCAGCACGTGCTTGCGACTCCCGTAGACCAGCCTGGCATTCCTCGGTTTTCGCCTTAAGAGCTTCGCTTAGGTCGCCTTCAACGCGGGCGCGCTCCTGCAATTCAGAGGAGGCCGCTTCCATTTCGCGCTCCTTCTGTTCCAGAGTTTTCAGTGAAATTTTCAATTGATTCGACGCCTCGTCGTATTTTTGCTCGACGTGGCTGAGCTCATGCTGGAGCCGGTCAACATCTGCAGCACGTGCTTGCGATTCCCGTAGACCAGCCTGGCATTCCTCAGTTTTCGCATTAAGAGCTTCGCGTAGGTCGCCTTCAACGCGGGCGCGCTCCTGCAATTCACAGGAGGCCGCCTCCATTTCGCGCTCTTTTTGCTCCAGAGCTTTCATCGTTGCTCCAAGACGCTCGTTTAGCTGACTAGCATTATGCTTAGAAGTCAAGATCTCTTGTTGCAATTGTGAAATTTGTGCACGCTGTGCGTTTCCTTCTTCCTCAATCCGACTTTCCAATTGAGCGACCCGAACCCGCTCCTTCTCCGTCGCCCGTCGTTCCTCTTGTAGAGCGAGAACCTGTTCCGCTATGGTCTGGCTCGTTAAAACAAGTTCAGCGGCCAGTTCCTCTTTTTGCGCATCGAGGCTCTCCAAGCGGCTGTTCAGTTCCACTTTGTCCCCGACATAGCGATCCAGCTGTTTTTCAAACTCTGCGGCTGCTGTTTCAAGATTCTGTCTTGCGACAGCCACGTCCTTTTCGAAAACTTCACGTTCAGCGTTGAAGGACGCCTGCATTTTGCCCATGTCGGTCTCGAGCGAGGTGATTTGGCGCTGGTGCTCTTCCTTAGTCCTCGCTCTTTCGCATTCATGCGTCGAGATTTCATTCGCAAGATCCGTTGACAGCTGATCCACCTTCGCTTGCAGCTCGTCGCACCGGCTTTCCAGGAATTTCTCAGAGTTTGCATGCTCCTTTACGACATGTCGCAGCGATTCGCATTCCTCAGTCAAGGTGCGGACTTGCGTTGAAGACGACTGCAGCAGCATTTCTTTCTCAGCCTCCAACGCTCTTATGTCATGTGCATAGCGCTCCTGTAGTTCGGCATCCTTGCGCTGAAGTTCAATAATGGCATTTCCATACTGAAGCTCCTTTTCTTTGCTTGCTTCGTTAAGCTCTTGCACTTCCGAATGCAGCTTCCGGCATTCCTCCTCAACGCGGTTGAGATCAATGCGCAAGCTCTCCTTCTGTTGCTCCTGTTGCTCGTGAATTGCCTTCATGTCTTCCCTACTCTTCGCATAGCTGTTCTGCATTTGTGTAATCTCCTTCTCGTGAGACATGCGCATGTTGTCAACGGTGCTGGTCAGCTTCAAACATTCCGCAGCTTTAACTTTGAGCTCTGCTTCCACTTCTTCTTTCACTTCCGTCATGGTCGCGAGTTCGGTCTGAAGCGCCTGGCGCTCTCCATCACCTGCCATGAGCCTCATTTGGCTTTCCCGTTCCTGCTGATCCAGTCTGGAGTTGCATCGCGTTATTTCGTCGCGCAGATCGGTAATAACTGTTTTGAGTTTGTCAAGAGTGAGGTTGGCTACACGCAGGTCTGACTCGACTCCGTCTCGCTCCACTTCCCGAGCAGCTAGGTCGCTCTGCAACTGCTCGACAAGAATCTCGCGTTCCTGCTTGAGGGATACTTCGACGGCAGCTGCGGCTTTTAGTGATTCAACGAGCCTGTTCTGCTTTTCCAGCGTCTGCGCTTGTTGAAATTGTTCTGCAGCAAGACGCACGGACTCCGATTCCTTTTCGCTTAGTTTGAGACGTAGCTTCGAGTTTTCATGTTCCAGCTGTTCAACCGTCATTGTGACATCCTGGAGCTGTCCCTTGTACTGCGTCAATTCTTCCTCAATTGCTCGCACACGAGTCTCCGTCTTCGCCAATGTCACTTTATACGTGGCAATTTCTTCATGATTGCGAGCTGTCAGCATCTGATGTGACGCCTCGAGCTCACGCTGAGACTTTCTCAACGCCACCATGATGCTTTCTGTCTCCGAGCGTTCCTTGTCTCGCTCTTCACGACTGTGAACGATGGTCTTCTGGAGTTTTCCGACAGTTCCCTCGGCTTCCTCCAGCATCTTGGTTTTTCGAGCCTCCTCAGCCTCAAGGTACAGAACTCGTTCTTCTAGGGCAGCGGCCTGAACCGAGGCAGATTTTTGGTATTTCTCCAACTCTGCTTCCAATTCACTGGTTCGAGCTAGGTTTGCGCTATGTTGTAATTGCAGCTCCTGAAGCATACGAACTCCGTTTTCGTTCTCTTTGACCGCCTCGCTCAACAAGGCATCTCGAGCCCGCTCTATTTCAAGGATATACTCTTCCATGTTGCGCACCTTGGCCAGAGCCTCTTCTTTCTCCATGGCCAGACTTTTCAGCTGTGAGCGCAACTGCTCACATTTCTTCTCAAGTTGTTCATAGTTCTTGGCAGCATTTTTATCGGCTTCATTCAACGCCTTGAGACGCTCAATCTGTTTTTGAAGGTCTTCCATCTTTTTCTGCGACGCTGTGACTTTGGACGCTCGTTCGTGTTGAGCCACTGAGAGCTTTTCCGTTTTGTCGAGCTAGAAATATACCGAGCGATTAGTCGCAGAAGACACCGACTAAGAAGCCAGACAGACTTACGTTTTGTTTGAGAAGTGTATGCTTATGAAAAAGGTCGGACAGTTCCTTCTCGCGCGATGTGATAGCGCTGTGCAGCAGGTTTTTCTCTTTGACGGCATTCTGCAGCTGTGCATCTAGGCGACCGACCCTTTCTTCCAAGATCGCCTTTTCTTTATTGCTGACGGCAACCTGGCGATGATATTGGTCTTGCCATCTATCAGCCTGCGGATATGTACCGGTTACAACCACAGTGGTACAATGCCTTTCTCAAGAAACAGGTGCCTCCCACCTCTTTCTTCAGTTTTAGGACGTCCTCGCCGCCCATGCGTTCCTGTCGCAGAGACCGTGCCGGAGCCGGTCGATATATTGACGTGTCCGCCAAAGCGTCGCTTCCATCTTCCACTCCGTCTTCTTGTAAAGCATGATTGTTCGTCAGTTCCAAAGTGTCTAGGATTGATTCCAGTGAAGTGGGTCTCACCTTGTTTGACATCCGTGAAGCGATTTGCTTTGTCGAGAAAGCCGTACTTCTTGTTTTTGTCACGGTTTAGGAGGCTGGTATTTACATGATATGCTCCTGGTCCTGGTGTTTCGGCAGCAGCTGAAATGAAGAGACATTGATTCTTTCAGTTGGTCTGGCATACGCTCTACTCCAGCCGAGATGGTACGCTACTTACGCGCAGCCATGTTTCGCTGACCCTTGAACATGTGCGATGAAAGAGTCTTACACTCTGATCATGACCTGCTATGGTCTGATCACGCTAGTTCTCCACTGGGGCCACTTGAAAGATGTCGCTTCCAGTGGGACAGCGTGGGTTGCGATCTCCGGTGATGCGTGAGAAGTGTGCGAGACGCAGCGTGTCAGGTTTCAGGATGACTGCTCGTGTCCGAACTGCGCGTAAGCAGCCGCATTTCATCACAGCGCTGGAGTCCGAACATGTCCGAGCACGACGAACGAGCGCGTTTCAAGAAAAAGGGTTGTGGACTACCAGGTACTACAATTGGATGGATGAAGACTTATTTGGAACTGCAAGAAATGCTGATACGGTGTGTGTATGCGCGGTATAATTTTGAGTGGGTGTACATGCCTTGAGTTCGTTGTCATTTCCTCGTTGGCAAGAAACGTGGAAGCAAATTGGGACTTCGTCAAGATGAAAGATTGTATGGTCACGCTTGATAAAGTAATGGTAATATTGGCAGAAACTGTATAACATTCCAGCCGTTGCATGACATGTTCGAGATATAATCACAATCGTGTGGGGCCGGGGGGAGGAAAGCTGCGAGCGAAAGACCTAGCCCCCCAAATCTATGAGAAAACGGGGTGGGAAAAGGAGGAGAAGCATACTCTACATATTCGTTGTTCCACCCATCAAGTCGTTGGCTGTGACGATCTGAGGCGGGAGCAGAGTCGGATCACCAAACATGCATTGACTTTGTTCGCCAAAGCCCGAGAAGTTCTCGTAGAACTCCATCATTATGTCAGGGTTGAAGTCGCGAAGGCCTGCTAGCAGGGCGGTCGCAGCTGTCGCTGCCTCCATAGCTGAATCCTGTGTTTCGTCTTCTGGTTCCACTTTTACGTCTTGGTCATTGTAATTCATTTGTTGTTGACCGGCGGCATCTTGGGTTGGAAGGAGCGTGGAGAGGGCCGTGACAGCTTGAACCATTTCGTCAGTGACTATGAAGCCATCTGATTCGTTCATTCCAGCCTGGAGTCGCTGCAGCTGTGCTCCAATCTCAGCAGTTATTGCCGGTGTGAAAGCTGAAAGGGCAGGTGCGTCGGAGTTCGCATGTCGTGATCGCTTCTTGGGTCTAGAAGCGGTTTTGACGGGATGTGTGGCGGGTTCAGGAGAGAGGGACAGGGACGGCTTTTGCACAACCGCTGTGCTTGAGGTTGGTCGCCCACGCTTTTTGCGTTCGGCATCGATGCAAGATGAAGCCTTTCCAGAACGAACACATCTCTGGCATGGACGCGTAACATCGCAAGCCACATGGGATGTTTTGCAGCTGACACAAGCTTTGTGAACATAGCTCTTCGTTCGAGGCGTATGGACGGTGGACGACTTTGCGGAAGCTACAGCGGGTGTGGGTGATGCATGTGTATGTGTGGGAGTGTGGAGGGCGGAAAGACCAGGGATGGTGCGTGGAAGTTGTGTGCTGATAAGGTTCATCGGTATCGCGGCAGCTGAGTCGTCAGGCTCTGCTCGGTACTGCATCGATGATGTGTCAGTGCTCCACGTTCCCATCGCAGGCTAAGATTACAGAGAACAGATGTCAGAAATGCTGTTGGTAACTCATTTGGCGTACTGTACAAGCAACATACCTCGAACGCATCTGCCATCAAGTTCATGCTCATATTCTCCAACGCGTCCAGCTCTTGTGCCAAATCGAAATCATCGCCCAAGCTCATATCCATGTCCTTATCCTGCGGAGGCGTCAGGGGAGCTACCGGTGCTGCTATAGTCGAAAATGACAAAGCAGGCGCAGGTGGTCCGGTCATCGGTTCGATCAGATGCGCAGCATCATTTCTGACTTGTTTCTTGAATGCCAACAGGGTAGAGATAGGTGTCGGTGGATGTGGGTGTACCGGTTGTCTGTAGGGTGATGGCTGAAGAGGTGCTTGGTATTCGAGAGAGTGATAGTCAATGGAGCGGCGGGGAAGAGGTGAAGGTGGAGGAAAGGGGAATGCTTTCGCTTGCGGGAGCGGTTGCTGAGGTTGTAGAGGTGCTGCAACCCGGAACGGAGGATTGACGGTCTGGACGTCGCCGAGGAATGGATCAACGATGTCGTCGGTGGGACCATTCATCCCACCTAGTATGACAGCCGCCTAAGAAAGGACAGTTTACATGTTTAGCACATCACTCTTTCTGTGTGCCGCGGTTTATGCTGCTAACCTTGGACATGCCATCGGCACCCATATAATCTCGTCCGATACCGAACGCAGGCCGAAGGCCATAGAACGCTCGATGCATGGCGGTAAAGGTGCTGTAGTATTTACAGCGTGACAAAAACTGTGTTGCCTTCGCAATGGGAGGTCCGGCGGGTAACGAGTATACTCGTAGCAATTACAAGTCGGCTTGGTACGATCCGTTCAACGACGAACTACTGGTGTCCTCGTGCGCTTGATGCTAATGCGATTGATGCTTGACTTTCTTGACCGATGCTTCAGACTGGAAGGAAACGAAGACGGTAGCTTTGTGTTCTTCTTGAGACAGCAAAATGCTAGCGCCACAGGCGGGAGGCAAGAGTATGAAAGTTTGTTTGCTGAAGGAAAGTCGCAGGTGAGATGGGGTAGAAAAACTGCGCACGGCATTTTCTATCGTCCGCGGTGGGCATGAGATGACGCGAAATCTGAGAGGGATAAAGGCGTTCTGGGCGTCAAAGTTTCTGTTTTCGTTTTTTTTTTTTCCACGACGCGGTGTGAAATACTAGTGAAAGCATTGCAGGGACGCGCTGTGTCGGACAATAACGGAAGGTGCACAGGCTATCGATTTGCCACGTAGGAATTCGCTTGAGCATGACTCACGTGAGGGTGACCATCACGTCGACCTTTTGATGGCGGCCCAGTCAGCCATAAACAACTGGCACCCGGTCCTTACCGGTTGAGATTAAGGCAAATTAGATATCCAAGATCGATCGATTGACCCGTGTTTTGAGAGCTGCGCATTTGATCATTCCCTCATTCCAATGCGTGACTGATTGACAGGATCCTAGCTGGAGTCGGCGTCGGCCCAGGTCTCGTGATCTCGGAGCCAATTGCGCAAGCAAGAAACGATACCGCGGACTGCGCTGTCAATCCAGGTTGGACATCGTAGGCACAGCATTTGAAATGTCAAGCAATCCAAATTCACGCGGAGAAAAAAGAAAGCGGAATCCAGAGTCTCTGTCGGTGAGCAGCCGCGGCGCATCAAGTCTGATGGGCGTGCATGCTGCTGATTCGATGAATATGCTACAGGTCCGCGACGATGACCGCGAAGGCAGAGCTTTCAAAGCAGAGAAGAATAGCACAGCAGCGTCATCACGCTCTGCAAGTGGTGAGCTCAGCTCAAGCAAGCGGCTGAGAGTTCCAGACGGACATGCCGGTGAGCATATCCTGATGCTTTTACCCTTCGGGCTTGTCCTGAATAAAGGTTCTGTGTTGCAGACGAATTGGATGAAACCAAGCAGCTCAAGTAACGTTGACAAGAATGTGCATTGATGTCCAAAGTACGCAAGCTCATTTGCGGACAGGATGGAACTGCTTTCAGCAAAGAACGCATTTTTGAAAGCAAAGCTGGATTGCGAACAGCTCAAACGCAGCAACAGCGAACAAGAAAAAATCATTGAGAATATGTCTGCTCAGCTGGAGAAGCTGAAATCTCAAATCCTTTCTGAAGCATCAGCTCAGGTAGGAGATATTGTTTTACTGGTCAGATGAAAAGTTCATGGACTGAGGCATCGGACAGGAGTTGGTGTCTCAGCTCCGCCGAGAGTTGAAGGAAGAGAAAGACACGCGACAACAAGAGCTACGACAGGTACTTGGTGCCTCAGAACACTCATCATCACTGAATAGAGCCTGATGTGATCTGTCGGTAGATGAGCCACTTGATACAACTTCTGCGTCAGATTGAAGAAGCGGTATGTGACAACCCTAAGGACATTTCCACTTCCCAGTATCCTAAATAGGTGCTCTCACTTCCAGTCGCCAGCGCACCAGAAAGCCGATCTCGATGTCAAGAACATGTTGGCTGGGAAAAAGCAAAGCGCTTCTCATAATTCTCATTCATACACAACGAAGCCCAGCAGTCTTCATTTGGAATCGCACAGGAAGCCTTCGACGCAGGGTATTCAGCTTGCCCCTAACCCTTCAGATTATAACAAACATACCCGTGATCCTGATTTGTCCCGAGCGCGGCGATACTCTACGCAGAGAAAACCGTCAACCCGGCCAGAGATCGAAGAGGATGATCCCAACGCCAGTGCCATCATCCCCGTAGATGAAGAGATGCTTCGCAAGGCGGAGGAAGAAAAGAAGATCGAGGCTATGTTGAAGGTGGAAATTCCGCCTGAAGCACTAGCGGAAGTTACCAAGCAACCGGGCATGCGCGAGGTATACATTTGCGCAGTCTTTGCTGAAAGAGGGTCAAGTAACTGACGAGACTTATTCTGATGAAGGACTTCCCCGTGGACACGTCCGACGCGAAACCTTCGCTGAGACCACTTCCCGACAAGAAGAAGCCGTCGGAAAGCAAGTGGCATACAGACCATCGCTCGCTAGCGCGTATGTTATTCGAAAGGAAGCGGCGCGCCTTTCTATGAAAATCGCCAACCTAGGTTTATAGGAACAAATTCCGCGCGGGAGGGGATTTTGGTCCCCACGTCGGTTGGAGGAAGCATGGGAATGCATCACCCCGCTCCTCGATACTGTCAAACGTTCTCCCAATTTGAGATGGACGAGGCGCGAGCCCAGGCTGGGATCTACCACAATTTCGATGGAAGACCACCCGAGATGGGCTTTTATCCAGTAGTGGATCACGTTGAGCGTATGGGGGAGACGGCAATCATGCCTGTGAGTAACCCAAATGCTCGCCACATGAGCAGAAACCTCTGTTCATCTCGTTCTCTCTCGCTAAGTGATTTTCTATACAGGCTCACCACAACGGTCAGGCGGAGCCTCCAGCTCAACCAGTCACTGAGCACAAGCGAGCATATGATCATATGGTTGGGATATCTTTCCGACCAACCGTTTTTCCACACGCTCTCTTATGTTTTTTTTTTTTTTTCGCTCCAGAATGCAAATGAGAAATCAAATTGGCTGAAGGATAAACCGGCACATTCATCTTCTGCCCCTTACCAAAACGGTGTCTCTTCGCACGCAAGTGGGAACGTCAGCCCAATAAAGCATGAACCACGTGCACCCGCAAAAGAAATCACTCTCGAAAAGGTTTGTCGAACTCCCATCAAAATTTCACGAACATAGCTTTCCGTTGCTAACTTTGGTAAAGGCAACTGCGATGCTGCATACGCAAGATCCTGAAACCGGGGTAGAGACCAAGCAATGCGATCAAGGAACCATAGCCGTCAAACGATTTCCGGACCAGCCTAATACTGCACGAATTGGTAAAGCCACATCGCACGACTGTTTCCATTGCAACATCTTCAGCCCAACTGATTCGGCATTGCTAGTGATGTACGACGACTGGAACGACGTCAAAGTGATGAACCTGCCGCTTTCATCCAAGGTGACAGTAAAGCGGGATCATTCCGACATTGTGATTACTCTGGACGAGATGACGCGCAAAATCTATGTAGTGACGGTAAGGGACCATACCCATTTTGCTACGCTGCGACGGAACTCAAGTGTGCATATTCATTGATTTAGCTCTTGTCTCCGAGACATGCATCCGATATGTTTGATGCCATCCATGATGCTATGGCTCATAAGCCAACGCAGCATAAGACCAATGGGTTGGGGAGCTTTCTGAAAGCCTATACGATTAAGTCGGAATGAATCGCCTCCCATTATTAGTGGGACATGTATAAGTGTTTTGAATGCATCCTATTGATATGTAAACTGTTATATGCATTTGGTCTGTTCGCCGTCACAACTTTTGAATTAGTTCCTCGCGGTTGCACCTCTGATTATTTGTAGAGCAGGAACTGTGCGCCTTTGAAGGGCGTGGATGCACTCACGACCTCTGCCTGACCCGCGGTCGCACGCTATGTTTTTATGATGCGTACTGAGGAGCAGCTCAAGCCGCTGTCTTGATAAAGGTTTCCACGTAGCTTGTGCGGTATGAATTCTTGTCTGTCTCCTCAGAGCGGTTCAGAGGCGTCCATTTGGGATCCTAAGTAATCAAACGATATGGGTGAGTTCATTCCTTGTGGAACGGGAAGATTACGAACAGGACCGGGAACCGTACCTCCTTGAAAAGCCTCTGGCACTTGAGGTAGTTGGTGGAGTCGAGGGTGAATCGGTGGTACATGCCAGCGGGCTGTGACGGTAAAGAGGAAGTTGAGCGATCTGCAAGTATGGATATCGATGCTGTATGCTGGGCCTCACCAAAATGATCATTTCTCCAGCCTTGAGAGCAATTCTGATCCATTGATCACCAGGGCTTCGAACATCAAAGTAACCGGATCCTTCCAACAGATAGCGGATCTCCTCGTCTTCGTGCATGTGCTCCGTGAAGAAAGTCTTTAACTTCTCCTCATAATTTGGAAGCTTTTCCTTTGATATGATGATCTGCAATAGTGTGCATTGTGTGAGCTAATCAAGTTGCACCTCGGCAGCATGCCCTGGCAATGTATGAATACATACCACGTCCTGGTTTTTATACTCTCTGTCTTTGCAGATCTGCTCAACCCTTGCGACAGCGTCTGGTTCGGAGGGGTGAATGGTCCAGCGAAGCACACCGAGCACGTCCAGCTCGTCCATGGAGACTGGCCGGTTTGGCGAGTACCTGTGGGGTTCCCGCTGGTCTGAGGGATCTTCCTCATTATAAAGCCACGCTTCAACCATTTTTTTTGCAGTGCGTACACTCGGTGATTGTTCTGAACAGGCCTTGCAAAAGCACACAAGACTCAATGTGTAATAACAGTATACCGTCAGGCCTCAACTTTTGGTCGGAGCGGTGAGGGTCCGCTCCGTGGCTGTTACCGGGTGATTTGTGCAACTCAACGTCAGGATTGCGCAGCAAATGGCGCAGCTCAAAGAACCGCGCTCACTCCCAGTTTTTGACAGTTCGACAATTCCTGCCCTAAAGAAAAACCCTTTTTTTCAATCATCAGGGCTTTCTGTACAGCTAATGACGGGAGAAGCGGGGAAGATCTTCTGCTTGTGGGCTTTTGAGGCAGGTCCGCTATTTCGTAATGCAACGAAAAAGAATGTGGAACGAAACGTGTGGCGACCCAAAGAATGTTGAGAACATTCAGGATATGCTACACTGTGGTCCACCAATTGCGAATCTTGATGCAGGAAGCAGAGGCCGTGCTGAAGTTTAGACGGAAGCCTGTGTCTCGAGTGGAGAATGTAGGCGTTCAGGAAGACATGAGTGACTTTGTCTCTTCCGATGTGAGGTTCTCAAATCGCACATAGATGCAGTCAGGACCTGAAATGCAACGGTGTTTGTGCATCCCCTGAGCTCACATGGAGCGACGTCTTGTGGCTCTTGTTGGATACCATAGTGTTTGTTTGTCTGTGAACTCGATCCATGTCCGAATGCGAGTGAGCAGATCCCAATCCACGTGTAGCTCCGTGGGGGTAATCCACGTGACATCGCCAGAGTGACCCCTTGATATAGGCTCAATCTGGCACCAAAGAAAGAAAAGAAAGAGAAACGTTTTGACACGGTTGCCCCCCTCTCCCTGTCTCTCCCTTTCCCACGGTCTGTCTCTTCTTTCGAGAGAGACAGAGAGGGAGAGAGACTGCTTGCTAGACAGGCGTGATTTGATGGACTGGAGAGCGCGTTCATTTTTTTTTCTTTCAACTTAGCCATGCCTGATATAATAGTAGTAAGAATATTAATAAAATGGACGCTGCCTTGGACGTTCCCCCTCCTCCCTTTCGCTCCTTCCTTTCCTCCTCCTCGTCGCTCCTCCCTCCAAAAAATAATAAAAAAAAAACGTGTAGACATTGTGCCTACTGTTTTTCGATTTTCACTCAACGGAAAAAAAAGAGAGACTCCTTCACTGCGACCCTCTCTCTAGAATCACAGCTGGTCTTTGTCGGTCAAAACTTTTACCCCCAAACACCAAAAAATAGTTCTCAACATGGCCACTACTGCCGCTCCCACTACCGTTGCTCCTACTGTTGATGCCGCCGCCGCCGCTGCTCCCGTCCCCACCGACGCTGCTCCTCAGGCTCAGACCGATGCTAATGTCAACATGAACACTGACCCCGCCGCTGCTGCTGCCGTGGCTGCTGCCGCTGCGGCCGCCGCTGCCTACCAGCAGCCCATGCAGTACCCTGGTCAGGGTGGTGCCATGCCCATGCCCGCTGCTATGGCTCCCAACCCCAACCAGGCTGCTGCCGGCACCACCAACGCCAGCTTGTACGTTGGAGACCTTGGTGAGTGCTTGCTCTGAAAACCCGCGGGGAAACATTCATTTCACTTCAGTACCATGCAAGACATCCCTGTGAGCAGGCCGGTAGCCGGCCTCGCTTGTGGTGATGCCTTGGTGGATCAAACTGCATTACATGCACAATGGAGCGAGCGGGTCCTGTTGTAGAATCTCGTTCTTACCATTGATTGTGTTCACAGACCCCGCCGTCACCGAGGCGCAGCTCTTTGACATGTTCAACGCTCTGGGTCCCGTTGCCTCCATCCGCGTCTGCCGTGATGCCGTTACCCGTCGCTCGCTGGGGTACGCCTACGTCAACTACCACGCCGTTCCTGATGCCGAACGTGCTCTGGACAACCTGAACTATGCTCCCTTGAAGGACCGTCCCATGCGCATCATGTGGTCGCAGCGTGACCCTGCCACCCGCAAGGCTGGTGCGGGTAACATCTTCATCAAGAACTTGGACCCTCTCATTGACACTCGTGCGCTTCACGAGACATTTGCTGCTTTCGGTCCCATTCTCAGCTGCAAGGTCGCCATGGAGGGTGAGCAGTCCAGGGGCTACGGCTTCGTTCACTTTGAAGAGTCCGAATCTGCTGAGCAGGCCATCAAGCACGTCAACGGAATGTTGCTGAACGACCGCAAAGTGTATGTGTGAAGCTGGCGATCTTCTAAATGACGAAATTTCTCATACTTATTTTACCTTTGCCCATAGCTTCGTCGGTTACCACGTCGCCAGGAAGGAGCGCATGAGCAAAATCGAGGAGATGAGGAGCAAGTTCACAAACATTTACGTCAAGAACTTGGACGAGGCCGTTTCTGACGAAGAGTTCCGTACCATGTTCGAGGCTTTCGGTCAGGTCACGTCTGCCAGCCTCAGCAAGGACCAGGACGGCAAATCCCGAGGATTTGGCTTCGTAAACTTTGCTTCGCACGAGGAGGCTCGCGCTGCTGTAGAGGATATGCACGAGAAGGAGATTAACGGAAAACAACTCTACGTTTCCCGAGCCCAGAAGAAGTCTGAGCGCGAGGAGGAGCTCCGCCGTCAGTACGAGCGCATCCGTGAGGAGAAGCTTAACAAGTACCAGGGCGTCAACTTGTACGTCAAGAACCTTGACGACAGCATTGACGACGAGAAGCTTCGCCAGGAATTCTCCGTCTACGGTGTGATCACCTCTGCCAAGGTAATGCGCGATGAGAAGACGGGAACCTCCAAGGGCTTCGGCTTCGTCTGCTTCTCCTCCCCCGAGGAGGCCACCAAGGCTGTGACCGACATGAACGGCCGCATGATCGCGTCTAAGCCGATCTACGTCGCTCTGGCCCAGCGCAAGGAGATCCGTCGCCAGCAGCTTTCTGCCCAAATGCAGCAGCGCAACCAGATCCGCATGCAGCAGGCTGTTGGCATGCCCGGCCCTTACCCCGGTGCCCCTGTCTTCTACCCTCCCAACGGCATGCCGCCGGCCCAGCGTGCCGGTCCTGGTATGTTCTACCCCCAGCAGATGGTCCGTCCCCGCTGGACTGGACCCGGTCCCCAGGGTCCTCCCCAGGCCGGTCAGCCTCCCGCCGGTCCTTACCCTCCCCAGGCCGGCCAGCTGCCTCCCCAGTTCGTTGCCCCCATGGGAGCTCGTCCTCAACGTCAGCAGCGTCAGCCCGGCGGTCGCGGACAGCCCATCCCTCCCCAGCAGCCTGGTCAGCCTGGTCAGCCCGGTCAAGCCGGTGTGCTCCCTCCCAACGCTGGTCGCGGCGCTCGTCCCGGTCAGTACAAGTACACTCCCAACGCCCGTAACGGCCCCATTGCTGGCCAGCCCGGAGTTCCCGTGAACGGTGGTGTTGCTCCCCCTAAGCCTACCTTGAACTCCAAGACCCTGGCCGACATGCCTGCCGACCAGCAGAAGCGTATGTTGGGTGAGGCCCTCTTCCCGCTCATTCAGCAGATGACCCCTCAGGCCGGCAAGGTCACCGGAATGCTGCTCGAAATGGACCAGAGCGAGCTTCTCCACTTGATCGAGGACACCAACGCCCTCAAGGTCAAGGTTGACGAGGCTGTGGACGTTCTTGATGAGCACCTGACCAAGCAGAACGATGAGCCCGAACAGTAGAGTAGACACACATCATCGAATTGCATCCCGTTGTCATGTCTGTCTTTTACGCATTCTGTCGCACATACTTTTTCCATTATTGATCATGTTCGAAGCGTCTTCTGAGTATGTCCTGATTTAGTTCTATGCTTGCGTTTTTAAATCGTTCTTAGTTCTATCGTACATCAAACGATTGACACCAAGAGCGAAATTATGCTTATCATTCGGATCCGACGACGCCGTTCCGAGGGCCCGGTAACGTCGTGTCATCTCTCAGTTGGGCGCAGCAAAAGGTCCGTCCGGTGCCCCATGCAGAGTTAAGTCAAATCTTCCAAGGCTTAACGACAACAGTTGAGTTACGCTTATGTCGTCTACGGAGGAGACACACGCTCCGAAGCCAACGGGTCCTGCCGATGAGCACGATGCCACCTCCACCTGGGCTACGGGGGCACTGGTACTATGAAATTACAGCATGTCTTTCTCCTCGACGCGCAGCCAATATGCTAACATTTGCGCTCTCTTTTGCGGATAGCTCATCTATGTATCTATGCTTTTTGTGATTCTGATGACAAGTTACTATCTACAATCGAAGCGTATCCGGTTTATCCACGAAACGGTTGTGTCGATTATCCTTGGACTTGTGATAGGACTGGTCGTGTACCTCGCGCCATGTAAGCGTGGAACCGCTTCCGGCACCTTGATACCATGCTGTGATTCTGATAGGCTTTCATTTGTGTGTATGTGTGTGTTTCAGCTGGAGAGAAATTGAGTGACCTAATCACTTTCAAGTATACGTATTTCTTCAATCTCTTGCTCCCTCCAATTATCTTAAACTCCGGCTATGACATGAAGCGGGTAGGTGGCAAACGTTGGTCGGAATGGAATAATGGACATGGTTTACTGATATGTTGAATCTCATCCTTTGCAGAAAAACTTCTTCAGAAACATCGGATCCATCTTGACGTTTGCCTTGATCGGGACTGTCGTATCCACGCTCATTATTGGGTATGTTCCCTGGGGTTAGCCTTGCGCGGACTGATCTCTCTGTGCACACTGACAAATCATCACAGGGTTCTCGTCTACCTATCAGTGCACTTGCTCGCGTTCACGCACATACATCCCAATTTGCAGCTATCGATGCTGGATTGTATTGTGTTTGGCTCGATTCTGTCGTCCACGGATCCGGTCACGATTTTGGCAATCTTTCATCAGATGCGCGTGGATCCAAAACTGTAAGCGCGACCGTGTCGATGTTGCGTCCTCTCTCTTCAACGCATAGACCCTGCACTGACAGTTCGGGTTATGCTATTTAGCTACGCTATCATCTTTGGAGAGAGTATATTAAATGACTCCGTGGCCATCGTATTGTTCAAGTGAGTGTTTGACTCCTCTTTGCTACTATTCGAATGCTTTCATAACATGACAATGTCTTCACAGGGTCCTGGGCGAATACCGCGACAAAGACATTACGATCGGCAACGTGTTTGGCGGTATTTCCTCCTTCTTTGCCATTTTCACTGGTTCCGTTATGGTGGGCGTCATCATCGCATTGATCTGCGCATTGATGCTTAAACATTCGCGCTTGCACGAGTTTCCATCTCTGGAGTCCTCCATCATTGTCCTCCTTGCATACTCCTCATATCTGCTGTCCAACGGGGTTCAACTGTCCGGCATCGTTTCGCTTCTCTTCTGCGGGATCTGTCTCAAACATTACGGATACAACAACATGAGCATACGGACCCGTCGAACAACCAAGTACATGTTCCGAGTGTTGTCGCAGCTATGTGAAAACTTTGTCTTCATATATCTGGGAGTTACGGTGTTTACGAGTTTGAAAAACGAAGTGTATCAACCGGGTTTGATTTTCCTCACTCTCGTAAGTCTCCGCAGCTTTTGAATTTGTCCGCTACGAGATTTACTCAGTGCTCGTTTGACCCTTTTGCCAGATAATTTGCATGCTTGCGCGATACATGTCGGTGATACCCTTGGCAAGACTGATCAACTTTGTCAGCGCCAAGATTCACCGGACAGCTGGTCGAGAGGAAATTCCACGCAATCATCAACTGATGTTATGGTGGGCAGGTCTAAGAGGAGCCATCGCGTTTGCTCTTTCCTTTGAAGTTAAAGGGGAGACTGCGAAAGTCATACAAACGACCACCTTGATCATCTGCATCATCACTGTGATCCTACTGGGGGGAACAACCAATATGGCCTTGCAAAGACTGGAAATCAAAACAGGCGTAGGGAAGAAGAGCAGTGGTTTTGATGGCAATGGCGATGCAGATGTTGACGACGATGAAGAAGTGGATACAGATTCCAGTGACGGAGAATCCGAAGATTGGGATGATGATCTCCCCGGCGCCACTTCACGTGACAGCCTGTATCAGGGCCACCGCAACAGTGAAAGCATGAACTCGCTGAGCTCTACAGACGGTTTGATACCGTCCGACCGCGGTCGCGGGGTGCGGATCGATGTGGACGACGATGACTCACGGGGCGCCCGAAGCCTGTGGGACGACGATATGACACATTGGTTTATCTCATTTGACAACAAGTGGCTTAAGCCGCTGTTTACCCGCACAAGGTGGAAGTGGGGCCGAACTAGAGGGAAGCGGGGGATGTCGCCCACTCGAGAACAGCTCCTCGACAGCCCTTCGACGAATAACATCAGGGGCAGGAGCACCCGAGCTTTTGGAATTCAAGCAGCCTCATCAAGTAGCGGAAGAGGGACTCCAAAACAGAGCCGAGGGAAGGCGGGGGATCAGGGCTCCACATCTCGCGGCGGATTCGGCGCTTTCGGCCGGAACGTACCGTCAACCGGACGTGGGGAAGATGAAGAGACATTCCAGGACGTGAATGGCAATGTGTGGACGGGGAATCGACCTGCAGGTGCGGGAAGCTCACAGAGTCGGGTTTCTCCCGCCGCGGCTACCAATCTCCTTGAATTAGAAGTGCAAGATGGACAGAGAGGCGTGAGACCGTCTAGGTCCAACAGCAAACTAAACATATTCAGCATGGAATGATATCTTGTGAATAGTAACAAATGTATAATGTATATATCGAAGGATCCAAAACGCCGCCGATGCCTCATTGCTCTTCTTCTTCTTCCTCGTCCTCGTCCGCCTCCTCGTTCTCGTCAGCCTCCTCGTCCTCGTCCGCCTCCTCGTTCTCGTCAGCCTCCTCGTCCTCGTCCGCCTCCTCGTTCTCGTCCGCCTCCTCGTCTGCAGAGACTCCAATTTCACTAGCGTGCCCATCGTCTTCACTATCGTCAGAAAGGTCCGGCGCCTCGGGGTAATCGAGACCATCCTCTGATGCAAACTCATCTGGCATCCCAGAAACATCGGGAGTGCCATCCTTTCCGTTCACGTCCGCTGCTTCTACGTCCTGTTCCAGAGCAGCCTTTCGAAAGGATTCTCGTCTAGGAATAGCTGTTAGAAAACGGCTAAAGCGTTGCATCTTTCGTTGGTTAAAATACTTTTCTCGCATGGTTTCTATTAACTGCTCCCTTTCCAGTGCATACGCCTTTTGAGTCTTGCTCAGCAGCTGTGCGGCAATAGCGTCCAGCGCATCAGCCGTTTTGGCCATGTTCTGCTTCAACGTCATACCCTATCAAAAGTGGTGTTAGATCCTGGGATTCAACGCAAGTATGGGCAGCAAGGTCAGCGATTAGCAAGCTGCAAGATATCTTACGGAATCTTGGTCTGCTCTTATCGTCATTTTGTACGGAATATAGTGTGGGTGTTTTCACGAAAAACAAGCAACTGGTCGAAAAACACGAACTGTTTTTCCTAGCGCGACATGTTTGGAAGAGCAAATTGGGATTAATGAAAAACTTGTGGATGAGTCATCAAAATGTTGAAGCTTGCGCGAATATCGCACGTCACGATCGACGTTTTTCCCTGCGAGACCACTCCGACCATTATCTGTTCAAAGCAAAGACCAAAATGTCGGGAAATACGCGGAGACGCTCGACCAGGCTCTCCAACACTGACTCTGTGCCTGCTTCTCCCAACAAGGTTTCAGGGCCAGGTACGGCACCAGCTCGGCCAAGACGGGTACGCCGTCCAGTCTTTGTAGAATCGGAGGAGGAGGAGGTTGTGTCCGTCGATTCTGATGGAAGCGAATACAAAAGCGAGAATTCGATACCGCAACCCCGAAGTCGAGGACGAGGAAAAGCGGGCTCTTCAGATGTGGTTGAGGTTCTTTCCGACAACGCGAGTGTTTCCGACGAGCAGGAGCCCATTCCTCCACCTTCAAAGAGGGCGCGGCAAAGACCCGTTTCCTCAGATTCAGAGTCAGAGGATGAGCCGGTGACAAAAAAACAGCGAAAGTTGAACACGGGGAGAGATGTCCGGCCGGCTGCTGCGAGGGTTCCGAAAGCGCGACAACCTACGACAGGCCGGGGGCGCACGAATCGTTCAGTTGTCAGCGAGCCTGCATCCCCTATCGAATCGGAGCAGGCACATGCACCAGTCGATGGCATAGAGCTACTTTCGTCGACACTGGACTTGGAACATGTCGGAAAAGCGATCGGGCGACTGTTCCGCGTTGCCGATCTATCAAATTTCCCTCTGAAGCCCGACCACGAGGCGCGTCCGCTGTGGGTCTACGGGGACGGGCGCATTATCTTGGAAGCGTTTTCGCCAATTGCCGAACATGCGCAGGACTTTCTGATTGCAGTGTCTGAACCCATCACGCGGCCCTATCGGATGCACGAGTATCGTCTGACAGAGTACTCGCTGTATGCTGCGGTCTCGGTAGGTCTGGAAACGGAGGGCATCATCGATGTTCTAAGCCGTCTCAGCAAGAGCGCGCTGCCGCAAAATGTGACAGACTTTATTCGAGAGAACACTGCTAGATGCGGAAAAGTCAAGCTGGTCCTGAAACACAATCGCTATTGGATTGAAAGCGCGGATGAAGAGGTTTTGCGGACGTTACTACGTGACAAAGATATTCGCGAGTCGCGAGTATTGACGAGCAATGGGGAGGGGGACGATGAGGAGCTGATAGTGGAGAGGGCACCTGACGCTGGCGGGATATCTTTCCCTGGATTCAAAGTGACCCATGCTGGCTCGCCTGTGAAGGTTGAAGCACCGGCACCGACCAGAGCCCCGAGCGCAGTCTCTCGCGCACCGGAAGACCGCGCACCCACGCCTGAACCGGTCGCTGGTGCTGGATTCTTTGAGGAGGGAGATGAGCCCCCGGATCCGGAGCCAGAGAACGAAAGCCTCCTTGCCGACATTGACTTGTTTGGCCTGTTTGATGATTTCGACGTGAATGAAGTAGAAAAGAACCCGATGACTGACCCAAGCAACCCAGTAGGGCAGAAGGAGTCAAGTATACCCGAAGGTTTATCGTCACCGTACCAGGTCTCATCCTCTGAAAAGGAGCCACCACCGAAGGAGAAGGAAGCAGACTTCGGCTCCGTAATCACAATCGACAAGAATGATGAAGAGTCGGAGCAACCTCTCGTCCGGTCCTTTGAGATTGCGAAAGCGAATGTCGACACCGTCAAGAAACGATGTAGTGAACTCTCATATCCCACCTTGGAAGAGTATGATTTCCGACAAGACGTGGTCAACCCAAATCTGAACATTGATCTCAAGCCGTCTACACAATTGCGCTCGTATCAAGAAAAGAGTCTGAGTAAGATGTTTGGCAACGGGCGTGCGAGGAGCGGTATCATTGTTCTACCGTGCGGTGCCGGGAAGACATTGGTGGGAGTTACTGCGGCTTGTACCATTAAGAAAAGCTGCTTGGTTCTTTGTACTTCCAGGTTCGTACGCTTTATATCTTGATGTCTAGCGCATGTCATAGTCCTGATTGAACATCATCTAGTGTCTCAGTCGAGCAATGGGCTAGGGAGTTCCGCAGTTGGTCGACAGTGAAAGAAGGTCAAGTCGCCAAGTTCACGCAGGGCGAGAAGGAAAAGGTCAGTGCTGGAAAATAGTTTGTTACAATCTTACAGCAACGAAATGAACTTGGCATCGAACAGTTCGTTGGCGATGCGGGCATCATGATCAGCACCTACACGATGGTTGCTTTCAGCGGCAAGCGTGCATACGATGCGCAACAAATGATGGATTTCATAACATCCAGAGAATGGGGATTCCTGCTTCTGGACGAGGTCCATGTCGTACCAGCCGAAATGTTCCGCAAAGTCCTGACGATTGCAGCAGCGCACGCTAAGCTCGGCCTGACTGCGACGTTGGTCCGCGAGGATGACAAGATTGGAAACTTGAACTATCTGATTGGCCCGAAGTTGTTTGAAGCGAACTGGATGGATCTGGCAAGGAAAGGACATATTGCGCAGGTTCAGGTGAGCGCCGCCCGTCCCCAAATGAGAGTCAATTGGAATCGTGTGCTGATAGTTTAAACAGTGCGCTGAGGTCTGGTGTCCCATGACCACCGAATTCTACAGAGAGTATCTTCGTGAGAAATCCAGGTTTGTAAAAGCAGAAGTTTGAGGATCGAGCTTATGTTCTAAATGCTTTCTGCATTCAACACATTAAGAAAGCGTCAGCTGCTTTTCGTGATGAATCCGCGGAAACTTCAAGCCTGTCAGTTCCTGATTGACCATCATGAGCAGCGCGGTGACAAAGTCATTGTGTTCTCAGACAATGTCTTTGCATTGAAGGTATGGAGATGCGCCCGGCACTCTGACAGCAAGATTTCATCACTCACTGTAGTCAATCCTTTTCCCAGCACTATGCCGGAAAGCTAGGCAAGCCTTACATCTACGGAGGAACAAGTCCAGCCGAACGGCTTCGCATTTTGCAGCAGTTCCAATACAACCCGGCCATCAACACTGTTTTCCTCAGTAAAGTTGGAGACACGTCGATCGATCTACCCGAAGCAACATGTCTGATCCAGATATCAAGTCACTATGGCAGTCGAAGGCAGGAAGCTCAACGGCTTGGTAGGAACGAAGCAGAGTCCATCTTCCAAACGTTGAAAATTGTTCTCATTTTGTGCGGGATCATATCAGGACGCATCTTGAGAGCCAAAAAGCGGAACGACAGCGGCTTTAATGCATATTTCTACTCGCTTGTGTCAAAGGACACAGAAGAAGTGTACTATGCGGCCAAACGGCAACAGTTCCTGATTGATCAAGGGTATCATTTCAAGGTATTCAAGACATTTTGATTTTGAATTCAATATGGAGTGCTCAAGCCAAGAATCTTGCATAGATCATCTCGAAACTGGAGGGAATGGAAAACCTTCCCGATCTAGTGTATGCGACGCGCGGGGCTCAGCTCGAACTTCTTAACACCGTCCTCGTATCAACCGACATGGACGACGACGAAGGTGACATTGGGGCCACCTTCGACGACATCGTGCGCACTGGTGGTCCACGAGCACACGAAGGTGCTACGGTCAGACAGACCTCTACGCTGCAATCGATATCGGGAGGTGATTCGATGGCTTACATCGAATACAGCAAGAGCAACATTGGACAAAACAAACGGAGAAAAGGATTCTTTTCGCGTCGATGACGCGGGCTCGTGAACTCCCCTTGTAAATAGCATGTAGAAAGCTTTCGACCGACCAGCAACTTATCTCATAATCAAAACACTGCGCTTGCATGTACATAATTTAATAGGGTAAACCCTCCGAATATTCTCCCTGGTGTGGATGCTAAAGGAACGTATCTTGCGGTCTTCTTTCACCGACTGCAACTAGCTTTTGCAGGCCTGACCACTACATGGAGACCGTCTGTATTGTCCTCCGAGAGTCAATTTAACACGTCGCTCGTCTGTTTTGTTTCCAACAAATCCCGTCCCTTCCCTACTGTGCCATTTTCATCCCAGTTTGGGAAATCTCATGTTCGCCTGATGCTGCCTTCCCTCCCCTTGTGAGTCACACACGGTGAGTTTCCGCAATCTCTCTTACCCCGTGAGTGTCGCTCCGTTCTGAATGACGACAGTCGCATAGACCCTGAGAGACCCTCAATAGACCGTGACACCCTGATTGATCCCGCGAGCCACTCACTCTGATAGAGCTCTGATCCGCCTAGCTGCGCAAGGGTCCGCATGGAATCACGCGTCGCGCCCGTCCCGCCAATTCGTTGACTGATCCCTTTAATGTTGTGCCAGGGGTCGCTTCGGCGCGTCTTGTCAATGTTGACCCTTCGAACAGCATTCTATTGCTTATGTTCCGAGCACCAGGTAAAAGATACTTTGCGTGCGGTGTCTCAATGACGACTCGTCTTATCCTTCTCAGACACTTTCCTTGCTGAGTTTGTCAATACTCTTCAGACACTCACCGTTCCCTGATTGTTTTCCCACCCGCAATCTTTGGGGTGACCTTCCTATTGTTCGCCTCTCACGCAATGTGTCCCGCATGGGCCCGCATTTCGGCCATAAAAGGAGCTCGCCCGTCCCCTTTCCCCCCAGCAGTCCTCAGCCTTTCCAAACGCTTACATTTTCAATAAAACAGTGAGTACTATCACGGTGAGTACCCAAGGTGAGGTTGTCGCTGTTGCTCCTTTTCTCGCTCTTTCGCACACCCGTCAGAAAGCTCAACCAGTCGACAAGCCGTTGAGGAGTATGGGGTCTTTTGAAGTTTGTCGGTTCTTCGTTCATTAACTGTGAGTGATCCTCAATTTCCTACTCCCAGAAGTCTAGGAACCGAGGAACCGAGGATCAGTGTTGAGGAGGCGTTAATGCTGCCGAGTACTTCGTGTGGAATTCCGTCTTCGGAATTCACAATGGAGCAGATACATATTGTCCCGAGGCCGGGAAGACTCTCAGGTACGTCGTCGCGAGACCGGAAAGAACTTCAAGTACGTGCTGCGCATGTCATTTGTCTTGTTTGAGCTTGGGATCTATGGCCATCTTGAAGAAGATGGCACGGCCACCTTCTGGTTCCGTATAAACCTGGCGAGATGCGGCGATGCAGTAGAGCCAATGGGACCTACTGCCCATGCCTGGGACCATGCAGTAGAGCCAATATTTAAAAGTACTGGCCTCCAGGGACCTCACAGCGGAAAGAAAGTGGAAGGAACGCCAAGTACATGCTCCGAATGCGGTGGACTACTACAGAATGCGTCGGGGAGCCCTCCAAACGTCGTGTGCCCAGAGAGTAGCGCCTACTGGATGTAAGCATGGAGGAATTTTCTTGGATCCGCAAGAGCGAAGAGCAAACAGCCGAGAGAGGAGACACAGAAAGCATATTGGCACTCGGCAGTTTGTCGGCACCTGTCGGCATGTGCAACACTTCACCCGACAAGTCACACGCGACTTGCCAAAATCCAGGCCCCACCGGCATCTCTGCACAACTCCCTCCCTCGGTACCTTTCCCTCCATATCTTTCCCGGATTCTTAGGACTGCTTGGCAAAGTTGCTGGGAAGTTTCCAGGTTAGCTTGTACGGTCCCCCTTTACACGCTGCGCTTTCTTCTTGAGTTCAATTGCCTCAAAGTATGGTCTGTAGGGGAGGCGGCACAAGCTAACCTGGAATCTTCCCTGATTAAGCGATATGCCTCCGTCCATCTGCAATGTTTCATTGTCCAGAGGCCGTGCACTAACGGTAGGGAAACGGAGAACAGGTCAATTTCTGCTTACGTGATGTCAACCACGGGGCTTCCCGTCTTCCCGGGGTCTTCCCGCGGTCTTCCCGTCTCATACCTCATACCGTACCCTCTTCTACGACCCTCGACACGTGCTGCGGTCGCGCCTTCTTCGTTCCTGGCCGAGGTGAAAGCGACTCTAACAACTGAAGGGAGGGATCGGCAACGATGTCATAGCGAGCGGTAAGGTGTGGTCAACGAGGTGTTTAATCTTCAAGTTGGGGAACGCATCCGCCGAAGGCTGCGCCGCTGGGCGGAGAAAAATTGAGAAATGGGGGGAGAAGAGAGGGGGGGTGGGGTGATTCACTGGCGTTTTTGTCACGGAGGGAAGGTTGATTGTGGAAGGAGAGGCACCTCTCGAAGATGGAGATGAATTGTACAACATACAAAACGAGCTGTTACACTTACTGTTCCCACGAAGCATTCCACAACATCCGCTCTCCAGAATACACCATAAGTCCATGTGTCTGCCCTCCTTTGCAAAACTACTTTTGAGCCGATGGCGAAATTCAATTGGGGATGATGGCTCATCTCTCTCCGCGGAACGGGCTTAGGTCTTGGAAGACACCAGACTTATCTCCTCACTGCTACAGTTCGTGCTTACCGTCAGTACTCACCGGGGTAGACATACATTGCGCTAATCTTGACAAAGAGTGCTAAGACTTAGAATGAAGTGTTTGCTGATGGATGAGGGAAAACAAGCCGGGGGAGGGTGGACGGACGCGCTCCTTTTATAGACGGGTGACCGGGTGAGAAAGAGATTCCTTATCACTTTGGGGAGTGATAAGACATTGGGTGTCTAACCGGGGGGTCGCGCAACGTGCTGAAAATTGAATGGGAAGGAAGGATGATGCAAGAACGCGTCGTAGAAGACCCCTTGAAAAGGGTTCCTCAGATGCAGATTCTCTTCTCAGGGCCGTAAAGGGGACGTTGAAAACGCGAACCCTTCCGCAGCAAATAAGGGTCTACCCCTGAGCGGGTAGCGTTCCACAGGAAATTGCCAGTGTAATTGGACTGATGGAAGATGCACATGCGCCGCAGAAGAAGAAAGAAAGCGGGACGTGTTATCAAAGAAGGAGTTCGCAGGAGATGTCTGTCCGGAGGGAGACGGAATTCCTAGAATTCGGAGAAGAAATGAGATAAATGAGTTGCACCCACTGGGCATGATCGTGGATAGGACGACCTATACACTCAGAAGAGTAAGCTCGACGGCGACACGTATTGGTATTATTTCAATCCCTGGTGTGTGATTGCTTCCAGCAAAGGAGATGTCGCCCCAATCATTTGTTAGGTGGATGTTGCACTTGGGCGATGCCGGTCTTATGATAAGCGTATCCCCACCCCCGTAGCCTTCTCGCAACACATGCACTACGGCCAACAAGCAACTTTCGTATCTGCAGAATGTATGCTACGAAAAGTATGTGAGTCGATCGTTGTGAAAGTTGGATCCAAAAACATGCTCAAGCCTGGGCTGGCTGACATTTTCGAAGGTTTCCCAATGGAAGTTCATCGCAGACTTTGATCGACAAGTCAGAAGTTTGGCTTGACGGAAGCGCGACTCATATATCCGAGGACATCGAAGAACGGAGCCGAAGACCCGAGAGGTGAGGAAGTCGACGAACATTAGAAGTCTCAGGCGAAAGTTATCGCGTGTCGGCTGGTTCACACACCAGGAATTACGGGAGACCGGGGCTGTGTTATTTGGGTACACTTAGATGGCGGGAGCTTACAATGTAGTGTCAAGTCATGCAAATGCGTGTCGATATAAATTTGAATGTTTAACAGTCCGGTACTCCATTAACTATGAAGTTGGTTATAACAGACGATCTATGTACAGGTATGACTACTACGTATGCTCGTTGCTCTCACTACTTTGCGTAAGGTACGACGATGAACCAACCAGCAAAATAGGCAGCACAGCTCGATGTCGAAGCCCGGCTTTTGAATAAAACTTTGAGCGACCATTGATCGCGGCCATTGCTACCAGGCTAAACGGAATCTCCCGTCGGACTTCCAGACCACGGTGCATCATGCATCAGCCTGCGTATGTAGTGGCTTGCTCTATCAGAGACTCGTAGTGATACCATAACTGAAGACATTGTTAGGGCAGATGAAACACCATGAATCGCTCTACCAGATCAAGGCGATACTCACATCCTCGACCACACCATCTGAATCCAAGATTTTGAAAAGGTCATCTTTCCTATATGCCTCAAGGTCGCGCACCGTGGCCAGCCCGTCTCGAACTCGCTGATAGATGTGCCATTTAAAGTGACGCAACTTGTGGTACAATTTCGATCGCTTTCCGCAAAATCGGCCAAGATGAAACACAAGGCATGGGCGGCCAGTTTCAGACGTCCGAAGAAATGCTGGGAAGTCGTCCATTCTGTCTGGCCGGGGCTACGTGGAATGAAATGAGACAACGACCTGATCAGGGCGTGTGAGCGGCTACTACCTCGAGCGTCCAGGGGTCATATGGCGCACCACTCAGCATTACTGCAGAGCTGGCAGTTCTATTTGTTCGATGGCACGCTTCACATATATCGCCTTCGGAGATGGCGGATGCGGAATAGACTGGGAAAGTATCTAGCGCATCCTGAGAAGAGAAGACGCGTCAAAAGTATTGCTCGGATACGTTGCATCTACCATACGATCTCAACCTTAAATTCAGGGTCCCAAGCTTCTGATGTAAGTAAGGACATCCGATATCCATCAATACGGCTCTCAACTGCACGGACATTGCTTTCAGAGTTCGGTCCATTTCGGCCACGTTGTGGAACGCCAGATTCTCCTCTCATGACGATCTCGATGAGAAACTTCAAGAAGATTTTGAATGAATCATGAAGAGTTTCAGCGGCAAGACGAAATTCCTCTGCAGAAGGAATGGTTAGTCCGCTACATCTGAAGCACCTGAAGTAGAAACGAAAAAGTACCAGGAAGCTCAAACGTTCCCTCGTCCTCCTCTCCCTCCACGACAAATCCTTGAAGGTCTTTAGCCCCGTAGCCATCTGCATTTCCATCCTGTGCATCAGCCCTTTCGCTTTCAGAGGATGACTCAGATTCTGATTCCGATTCGGACTCGGACTCGGAATGTGGCAAGTGCAATGATGATTGGCCAGCTTTTCGACTTTCTTCCAGAATAATCAATCAGCTGAACATCATAAGCGCCAAAAATTTGGTCCATTTGGTACCTTTCATTCTCGCAATCGCATCTCTAAACCGCCCTTTGGAATCTATCGTACTGGTTCTGGGAGTATCGCTGAGATATAAATCATCTTCGTCCTCTGATTCAAGATCTTCAGATTCTGACGTCGGATCCGGGACCCGTCGTTGCTTTTTTGCACTTAACCGGGTAGTTCGTGGTTCTGAATCCTCGGAGCCTTCAGAATCTGTGAATCGTTGCAGTTTCCTCTTTCTGCTGTGTAGGACAGGAGTTTCGCTTTCACTGTCACTAACGACAACGACCTCCGGCAGGGGTCTTGATTGATCACGCCGGGTCATTTTGACAAAATCCACCAATCTCGTCTGGCGAGGAGCAGCCTTCCGCGGGAAAGCGGTTTTTCTGGCCGTCTTCATTGAATGCTCTGGTTTCTGAGATGCACCCCACGAACTGCTGCCTGCGCATGTAAACTTCGACCACTTGAGGCGGTGAAGATCTACGAGGGTCCTCCTAACCTTGCGAAGTCTTCCTTTTCTTGTTCCTTGCTGCAGTCTACTTCCGAGTCGCTTTTGCTTCGCCCTATGTCTGCTGTTTGCTTCTCTCCCGACGCTGGTCGGGTTGGTTTTATTTGTTTTTGGCTGGCTTGAGAACGCGTGAGCAAATCAAAATGCAGCACCAGATCAAAGCGTGTCATCAGGACAACCCATTGCCTCCCCTCCCTGTTTTGCCTACGTATCGATAGTTCGGCAGGTCCCCCCACCCCTCCTCCTTTCGACCAATTCACCCATTTCCCCAGTTTTGCTCCGTGCTGTTGATCCCTCCAACCTTCCGCTCTCGCAAATTTCCGCTCGCTCCGACATCGCCTTTTGCCCTGTGACTTTTGTTTCCATTCCCTTCGTTTGTCATTCATTCTCTCGCAACTTGCGCCTTGTCTTTCTCTCGGCCGCACAAGCCCACAAAGTCGCACAGCAAGCCAGCTCACTCCTCTGACCTTGACTTTTACCAAGAAAACCTAAGCACGGTTCTTCTCCATAGCTTCATATCTGTCAACCCTCTTGTAATTCTGCGGCTAAAGGTCCCTGTCATCACTTCCATTCGACCTGACGAAGACCATCCCTGCAGAGGGCATCGTCCACTTCTGGTAAAACGCAAAGAAGACTTCATCATACAGGGCTGTATCCCTCTATTCAACTGTTGGCTCTGTCTCTATCATAGTCAGGAGTCCAGCGGAAGCGCCGAAGGAAGTCTTGAACGACGCACACAAAAAGCTCCGCTTGCGCACATCACCTGTCCTCTTTTCTCTCCTATCAAAACGCTTTATCGGAGCAGAAATGGGCATCATCTTTAAGCGATACTTGGAAACTCCTACTCACTCGAACAGTCGCATCTTTGGTTGCGGCGAATGCAAAACCCATCTCTCGACATCCGAAGATATACTGTCAAAGGCGAGCTCCTGAGCCAATGGTATTTGGTGCTGGACTAAGACTCATTTCGTATTCATTCCCACTAGGCATTCCAAGGGACTACTGGCAGAGCATACCTTTTCCAGTCTGTGTAAGCATATAAAACTCTGCGATCATGGATCGCCACGTTCTGGGACCGTCTGTACAGTTCGAAGAAGCGCGCAGTCTCTTAACACATTTATTCCATAGCGTTAATGTTCTTGAAGGCAGCGTTCGGACAGCCAACATGACTACGGGTGTTCATATAGTGAAAGACATCTACTGTACTGCATGTCAGACGCTCGTCGGGTAGGAAGACTTGTTTATGCTTTGCATCTCTCCGTGACACTGATCTTAAATCCACATGCTCGGTTTGCAACACTGTGGATATACAGGTGGAAATATGTACGTGCGAGAGGGCAGTGTAACCGGCGGTGTCAACTGGTGCTTGCGGCAGAGCGTAGACGAGGTTACTGCTGCGTTTTGGTCATGGGAGCCTTGATGGCTAACCCAGATCATGCAATGCAAAATGCGCGGCACACTCTGCGTCCGTCGTGAGAACGAGAGAGGATAATGCCACCGCTTGAGATGAAAAACTTGAGCATTATACTCACATTGGCTTCTGTTATGCCCGTTCCAGGAACGCGCTTATGAAGATAGCCAAAAGTACAAAGAAGGGAAGTTCATTCTCGAGCGACAACTCGTCTGCGAAGTCGTGTGACTTTCCAGGCATGGTATGCATATTTCGGAAAAGCATTGTTTGGTGCATTTTTACGGGGTTGTTAAACGGCGGCCGAGTGACAATTTTCCTTCACTTTTCCGCTCTCAATTACCCTTCTCTCCCTATACTGACTTCTGACGACATCCGTTTCGGAAATTCACCAACTTGCGATTACCACCCGATACTCAGATCTTCATACGTTGCAATTGCGCCGCCCTGGTTTTATGCGTTACTTCTGTAGTTTTTGTTGCCCGAGCCTATCCTGGTCATCTTGCGATGGTCTCATGTTATTATTGATATTATCCGCGTGGATAATACATTTCCCTGTCATATGCGTGCTTGTTGTTGAGCCAGGCCTACTCTTGTGTCGGCGCCAGGGCGATGACGGTAAAATTGAGATTCTCTAAAGTACGTCTTAGAAAGATAATGTTCACCAGTGAAGAAACCTGCTGCCACTGTACCTGGATCTCGTGCCATGAACTCCTTGATAACCCTGACGGAATCCTTCACGGCAGTTGAGAGGGCATTCGAAAACGAACGTGTCAGACAACTTCCCACATTTAAGATACTCACCATCAAAAGATCAGAACTACGCCCATGGTTGATCGGGAATGGCTTGCGCCCTGGAAAGGTATCAGATGCCGTTTGTAAACTACCATGCTCTCCCCCTGTCTCGTACCATCCATTTCGTAGACGTGGCCCTCCTTCTGGACAAAGCATACGAAATGTAGATCGACATCAGAGTCCCTAGGTGGAGCCTGAAAAATGCTCCAAACCCGTCAGAGCCAACCCAAGCCTTGTGGCAATAATTTGGAAAATTACCGCTGTTTGACCTTCCTGGGAACTGGTGCAGACACGAACGCATCAGATCATGCGGACATTGATGTGCATCTTCAGCCTGCATTCGGCATGGTACCTTTCTTCATGTACTTGGGCAAGAGCCTTTGACGTTTCCAACGCTTCTGCTCGCTCTTCAGGGGAGATGTTGGCCGTCTGATCCAAGATACTTTTTAGAGGGCCATCCTCTGAATGTAAAACACGGTTTGTCTTTGCCTCGCGAAAAGGGCAATGCTCATCAGTGTGTTGCTAACCCAGCTTCAACTCTTCAGCGTTGTTGGCCAAGGCGTGCAGGAGCCCGATCGTCCCACACGCATTTGGGATGGTCTGTTGGACAAAGTATAGCTTGGGGCTGACCACTTGTCCGTCCTCGATGATCTCAGCTTCTTCTGCTCTTCTGAACTCCTCATACTGATGGATGAGAGATACGATAAGATGCCACCATATCACTACGGAAGGGTCATTGCTTTTGCACCTTTTCAGTGACAGGGAACAACAGTACCACAGCCTTGACTGGACGAGGAATGAAGGCCAAGAGATCATCTTCGAGACCTGCGAACCCACACCATTGAGTCGCTATGCAATCCCCAAAAGGAACAGACCATATTTCCCGCACCCCAAACATCAGTGAACGACCAGCTGGAGGCCACACCGAGTCGCTGGGTGTATTTGTTCATGACCTACAGCGGTGTGTGAGAGACATTCTCCGACTGGCTGTGAACAGCTCGGCCACTTAAAGACCTCGGGATTTGCTTCCAACGGAATCCAAGCGTTCTTGTGCTCTTCAGTCATCGTTCTACCTTGATCGTAAAGATGAACGAATGATGTGAATTATAGGGTTTTGGAGCGAAAAAGCTTGTGGAAAGGAAATGGAGGAGCAGGCAGCGCGCGGATGGAATGCAGGGCGAGTGGGTGGAACCCACACGCGTCTAGCTTCATAACGCTTCATCCGTCGTCAGAGCTCTCCTCGCAAGATTCGCACGAAGTTTCAGTTTGCAATCGCAAAGAACCCGCTCCGCGACAACTAGCAGCATCTGGAAACTCATTGAACTCTATTGCTTTCTATAACGGCAACGCTCTGAAAAATGGTCGCACTGACGTCCGCAGGTGAGTTGATGCTATCTGCGATCAGAACCGCGTTGTTGATGGACTAACATCTCAACCTTCCTGCTAGCCGGTGTCATCTCTCTACTGGATGAGAATGAGGACGAGTTGAAAGTGTATGCGCTCAAAAAGCTCGACGGCATCGTGGATCAGTTTTGGGCTGAAATTTCTGACGCGGTTTCGAAAATGTAAACATGAGGCAGGGAGGGAGCCACAACATTGGGACTAAGACCTAACCGAACGATTCAATAGTGAGATACTCTACGAGGATGATCAATTCAAGTACCGTGAACTCGCTGCTCTTGTCGCTTCCAAGGTGATTACTTCACCGTGACCGCTTGCTGGGGGCTAGAACTTTGCTTAATTAGGCTCCTCTAGGTGTACTACCACTTGGGAGAATTTGACGAATCACTATCATTTGCGCTCGGCGCTGGCAAACAATTTGACCTGAATGCTAAAAATGAATATGTTGAGACCATCATCTGTATGTACCAGATGTTACGATCATCGCTGGCTGGAAAACTCATCGAAATTCTGCATAGCAAAATGCATCGACAAGTACATCGCAGTGCGCGTGCAACAACAAGAAAACGCTGCCGAAAGCACTCCCGTGGACCGGCGGCTGGAGGACGTAGTTCAGCGAATGTTTCAGCGCTGTTACGACGATGGCGAATATAAGCAGGTAACAAGAAATCTTCAACGAACTCATTTGGCCTTCATACCTGACTTTTTTTCCCCTTGTCAAAGGCCATTGGGGTCGCACTGGAAACAATGAGACTTGATGTGCTTGAGGAGGCTGTTTCGAAGGGCGACGCACAGTTGTTGTTGTCATACCTTCTTGAAGCCAGCATGAACATCATTCAGAACCTGAACTTCAGAAATGACGTATGTTTTGATCGAATTCAACCTGTTGAAAAACTTTGATCTCGAACAATACCATAATAGGTTCTGAGATTACTGGTCAAGCTGTATCGAAATCTCCCAGAACCGGACTACATCTCGATCAGCCAGTGTCTCCTGCATCTCAACGATCCTGCGTCTTGTGCTGAACTGCTCCAGACGTTGATTGCCAGCGATGAGGTAAAAAGATTGCGAAGTTGTGGGGGAAGCTCGTGTTCCTCATCATCTGGTGTTTCCTGTCTAGCGCCATCACATGATTGCCTATCAGGTTGCTTTCGATCTGGAGGACAACGCGACACAAGACTTCCTCCAGAAAGTCATGTCAGGTCTTCCGCAGGGATCCGGGAAATCGAGCGCTATGGAAACCGATGAAAAGACGCCACTGCTGAAGGTGAGAACCGACGACAATTTCTTGCTGATCGACAAATGTCTGATGTGAAGTCAACAGGCCGAGGCCGTGTCAAACTCAGATGTCCTGAACAAAGTCCATACCATCTTATCGGGAGAACTGTCCATCCGCCTTTATCTGGAGTTCTTGGTCCGGAATAACAAGACTGATCTCTTGATCCTCAAAAACTCGAAGGATGCACTTGAATCCCGTAACTCAGTGTACCACTCGGCCATTACCTTCTCCAATGCATTCATGAGCGCTGGTACAACCAGCGACGAGTTCTTGCGACAGAACTTGGAATGGTTATCGAGGGCCACAAATTGGACGAAGTTCAGTGCCACTGCGGCCCTTGGTGTTATTCACAAGGTACCTCTGAACACTGCTCCGAGCTTACAGTCTCATCTTACACCTCAATTGCAATAGGGTCAACTTGCACAAGGGATGGCGCTTCTTGCACCATACCTTCCCAGGGAAGGTGTCAGTGGATCATCGTATTCAGAGGGAGGCGCTCTTTTTGCCATGGGTCTCATTCACACCAACCACGGTGCGGGTGTAATCCAGTACTTGCGGAATGCTCTGAAGAATACCCAGACCGAGGTGGTGCAGCACGGCGCAGCCTTAGGTCTTGGTGTGGCGGGTATGGCCACGGCCGATGATGGTACGAATAACCATATCTGCAAAATCCTCGGCGTTGTAATTGTTAAGGCTCATGTTTTGGCTACAGACATCTACGAGGACCTGAAGAACGTGTTATTCAGTGACTCCGCCGTTGCTGGAGAGGCCGCGGGCCTGGCTATGGGTCTTGTCATGCTTGGGACAGCTTCGTCCAAAGCCATCGAGGAAATGCTGCAGTATGCTCACGAAACACAGCACGAAAAGATTATCCGCGGACTGGCAATCGGAATCTCAATGATTATGTATGGGCGGGAGGAGGAAGCCGATGCACTAATTGAACAGCTTGGAACGGATAAGGATCCCATCTTGCGATACGGTGGTATCTACACTGTGGCAATGGCATACAGTGGTACCGGTAACAACAAAGCCATCAGACGCCTTCTCCATGTGGCTGTCAGCGACGTGAATGATGATGTCCGCCGTGCAGCTGTCATGGCCCTAGGGTTCTTGTTGTTCCGCACTCCCAAGCAAGTGCCTCGTGTCGTACAGCTGTTGTCCGAAAGTTACAACCCGCATGTGCGATATGGAGCAACTCTCGCCCTTGGGATCTCTTGTGCTGGAACGGGTCTGAAGGAAGCGCTGGATTTGTTGGAACCCATGACGAAGGACACGGTAGACTACGTCCGACAAGGCGCTTTGATTGCCTCTGCCATGATCCTTGTGCAACATAACGACCAGAATAGTCCCAAGGTTGCTTCTACACGAAAGCTGTTCGAAACTATCATCACCGACAAGCACGAAGAGGTGATGGCTAAGTTTGGTGCAGTACTCGGACAGGGCATCATTGATGCAGGTATGTCAATACCGAACGCTCTACAGCTTGATTGACCACTGGAGCTAATGCGGTACTTCAAGGGGGTCGCAATGTCACCATCTCCCTTCAATCAAGATCCGGCCACGCGAACATGTCCGCCATCGTGGGAATGGCTGTGTTCACGCAGTTCTGGTACTGGTATCCTCTCACGCACTTTTTGAGTCTGGCCTTCACACCGACCGCGGTGATCGGATTGAACAAAGACCTGAAAATCCCAAAATTCGACTTTGTGTCCAATGCGAAACCATCGCTGTTTGCCTATCCACCACCCACAAAGCCTCCGACGGAGGAAAAGGTGGAGAAGGTCGCTACGGCTGTGCTGTCCACCACTGCCAAGGCTATGGCGCGAGCGAAGAAGGTAGACCAACAACGAAGAGAAAGCTCGAAGGGTCCCGATGCCATGGATACGGTATGTTTTTGCTCTATAGCTCTAATGGCCGATGGCGTTGCAGCTGATTTTGGCACACCTATTATAGGACGAAAAGGAACCAGCAACGCCTACCACGAAAGAAAGCGAACCAGGCGTCAAGAAGGACGAGGGAACTCCTCCACCAGAAAAGAAGAAGAAGAAAAAGGATGAAACCTTCGAAAATCTGGAAAACATGGCTCGCGTCGTCCCCGCTCAGCTCAAATACATCAAGTTCAAAGACGACTCCCGCTATGCCCCTCTGAAGACCTCCTCCATCGGAGGTATCCTTTTGCTGCGCAACACCAGACCCCAGGACCCTGAAGAAATCATAGAGTTGAAGGACTTGGGTATGTATTCAGTTATGCTGTCTTTGTGCATGACCTCCAGTCCATGCTAACCCTTTTCCCGTCAATCTCCAGCCGTATCTGGCACGGCTAGCGCTGAGGAAGAGGCCGAACCGGGACCGCCCGAGCCGTTCGAATATCCAGCTGATGAGTAGAGGCGAATATCTACCCTATTTCATTACGTCCACCGCCCCTTTCGTTCGAGCCTAACTATTAGGGCTGGTACACAATTCAGCTCTCGTGAGTGCTGACGCAAAAAATGAAAACAAATATACAGATTCCTGTCCCATACTGCTCCTCCTTTGCACGTCGAAGGTGGAAGAAATGAGACCCTAGCTCTAGCTGACGCAATAGACTGCGACGTGTTGGTGCGCCCCGTCCTTTCCCACGGACATCTGGTGCTTGCGGCCATATGTCGTCGATAATGACTCCGTTGAAAATTGAAAAAGTCGTTTCGAATCGAATCGTTTGAACTTCCGTCACGTCTGTTTTTCCTCTTCTGGCGGGACCAGTCCTTTATGAACTCGGTAGTACACCACTGTGGAGTCGGCCGACATGATACCAAGTACAACGCTAAATTCCAGTTAAGATTTGCTCTGCAATCAATTGTCTCGGTCAATGAAGCACGTACCCTACCTGTCCAAACCTGGCTGTAGGGAAGACATACTCGAGAAGACACCCGTCAAGCTGCCAAGCCGCACACACATTTGGCGTCAACCGCCACGACAAGAGACGGTCAATGCTTGCAATTCTTTTCCATACCTTTTGACCGACCATGGTTCGCGTTCTGTCATGGGTACTACGATCTCAGAAGATCCCTATGACGTACAAACATTTAACAATGACATGCGAACGGGAGTGGAGCCATACGCATTCCTTGCACGGTAAAACCACCCACCTGCACATCCCTCGTCGCCACAAGGACAGACTTTAAGGCTTCCGGAATATATCTCACGTCGACATTTGCCCATTCCTTTGCTAGTTTGACGCGTGCGAAATGCGCGATCAGATAGTGCACACGGACGCACATCAATATGCACTTCGCCAGCCATATGTCACTGCTCTACCCAAAATGAGATCGAGGTACACTTGAAATGAGAGCCATCGGGTGTGTTCGGGTGATTCGGGACATTGTTCACGAAAACGCGGGTACTAGAACATTTTCATCGTCAAATGACATATTTGGCAACAACGAGGTCTCATTTTATCGTACCAGTGGATGCGATTCCATGAGTGCAGGCAGGCGTCATCCAGAGGTACTGAGGTATGAATATTGGCGCACAATACTTCAGGTGGAGTGGATGTCAAATGCATTGCAGCGTTCGCTCAAACCATTTCCGGTTACACAAACCGGGAACCGGCAAATTGGTTCGCGGGTACCTGCTTGGTTATCTATTTTGTACGGTTTTTGATTTTGTTGATGAATGCAGGCGATTATGTGTGAAAACCACGACCATGCTATCAAGAAGAAGAACTTCGTGATTGAAACCACTTGCGGTAAATCATCTGATATGTGTTTCGTATTGAACTAATGACATCCTGCGCGTAAGACCGGCACCGGTGTCCGTTTCTGATGGACGAAAAATCCGAGTGCTGAGCCGAGGACGAGAGATATGCATATGTAGCCATTCAGGGTCATGAAAGCCATCACTAAGAATGAAGCTTCAAGTCAATTTCGCAGAAAGAGAGCGTTACCGCGTTTTTTGAAATCCTACTTAGAAAGTAACCGTAGAAGACCTCCAGACCATGGAGAAGGGCGCGATACAGCTGATAGGGCTTGGTTCTGCGAAGGACGAGAAAGTATTGGAAGTTTGGTTAAGAGATTATTTTCGCGTGCATTCGCGTGGACACTCGTCGCTTTCGCAACATTACTGTCGTTGAAGCTGAACCATCATCTAATCCTTTCCTTCCGCACAATACCATTGATGTCAATTTCTCCCGCATTTCTGTCCAATGGTGAGAGACGGTATACTGACCTGGGGACAGCAACTTCCTCGGACCAGCCACCGGGTTCAATTTCACTCTGTCCGCCCAGTCTTTCCCCCCTTTGACTCCTTCCCTCCGTTTCCGTCCTCATCTGAGAACCCAGCAACCTCTCCTCGTCTCCTGCCATCTCTTCATACTCATCAGCGTACCGGTCATGTGGTTTTTCGAGCAGCGTGAGCAGTCGACGGTCTTGCGTTGTGCGAAATGACCGGAATCCTTCGAATCTGCAGAAGCGGCAAGTGTCATGGAGGGCCCTTCCCGGTTATACTTTTCACATGCTGAAGGACACTCACAGGAAGGAGAGGAGCAGAATCGACACGCAACTGACAAACAGTGAAGCAGGGCCTGTGCAATTTAATCGTGAGCAACAAGCGTTCGGCATCTAATCGTGTCCAAAGGAGAATGTACTGTCGCTTTTCCACCAACTGAATACTATGACCGTATCTGCGGTGCGTGGCGAGCATAGTCAGAAGGCTGATATTGGCCGCCGCTGTGACATGACTGAATATCGCAGACAGAACGAACCATATCCCCAGTTCCAGACCATGCCCATTGCAGAATGATCCATTATGCCGCCTCCATGACCTGCAGGAGCGCCGTGTCCAGCGTGAGCTGAGTGGTCCATTTTGGAATGATCCATCTTGGAGTGGTCCATATTTCTGACTACCAACCAGGTGGCAGTTTCGCACTCACAGGCGATGACTGCACGCGTATAGTGAGTGCGCAGCAAACCGGTGGCTGGTGAGGGTGGCTGCAGTTGGCTTGTCCGATCGTGGCTTGTGCGTGTTCGTTCCTTCTGTCGGACATGCCCATCCGCCTATTGTAGACCTAACACTCACCCGCGCGCAGATCATTTCTTCACACTATCGATGATAGTACTTTTTAACTACTTTTTGATACAAGTCGGCTGAACAGTAGGTGGGATCCAACGCCGCTCAAATAAACAAATAGCCAAAGTATCTACTGTAGTAGGCGACAGAAGAGCCAATTGTTTGTCGCGCCAGCTCATCCTATCACACCTTCTTTTCGCCCCCGTCCCTTTTCGACACTCCCACGTCGTCTCTTGTCGCACATCCCCCGACTCTACTACATAGCACACTCCCCCTCCCCTCTCTTTTCCCTTACCCCCATCCCTTCTTCTCCGTGCCCTTTTTATCCTGCAAGCCCTTGCCCCCTTTGCGTTTGACTTTCACGCGACAAATTGCAAACGAATCCGCCACCAACACCACGAGCCGCCAGCTGCTTATTGACTTTCACGCGACAAATTGCAAACGCATCCGCCACCAACATCACGAGCGCTTATTGTTCTCACTTGCTTGTTTGTTTGTGCCAGGAACATTGGGCTACTTTTCAAGAAATCACCAATTCAGTCTTCCGCTTTCACTATCTCACCCTTTTGTTGCTGAACTCCCATCGTCGATCTGAACCCTCATCACAATCTGGCCTTTGCCCCAAAAGCTTTGCAAGTCAGCAACCACCGCGTGGCGCCTCCATTGTTTCTATCTGGTGCAGTGGGACCGCGTGTGGTTAATGAAAGCTGTCAGCCGTGACCAGCAAACATCGTCCGGACCGTCAGTGGTCCTGTCGCCTCACGCGACACCTTTATATTTCTCAAGGAACGAAGTGGCAGGTCGCGCCAATGGGCACTTACCCAGGCTCGTGGTGCTAAATAGAGCAGTGAGACGAGCTCTGTCGCGAGAAGACACGAGTTCCTCTTCAAATAAGGGACCCGCGGAAGAAGGTGCTCAACTCACCTCTGTCACGATGACAGCGGGCCACCACGAACTCGACCATGGTGGTTTCCTGGCCAAGGATCTGACACAAAGGGATGGCCAGTACACAAACGCTCACCGCAACTGCAATTCTCTACTGCCGGACATTGAACACGATTCGAGCAGACAGTCAATCTGGAAGAAGATGAAGAGAATGTTCAAAGGATCGTTGCGTCGATCGTCAGATGCCAAATCTCGCATAGCTTCGCACGAAAATTTAGTGAGTGAGAGACGAACACCAACAGCAACATCTCGCAAATCGGGAACGTGGAGCGCGGGAACAACCAGCAGGAGTTCATTTAGGACCAGCCGAAGAATCTCTCGGGCCGAGCTGTTAGAGGTAGATGGCGCCAAGAGGAAATCCACGATAGGATCTCTGGCGAGCGAGCGTTCATCTCGCTCGGGCCGCAGAGGCTCTGTGCTTCTGAAACGAAGGTCTATTCTAGCGGTGACAGGCACGGCACAAGATCTTTGGCGTCATGTTAGTGGCAGTAAAGTGGCGCTGGAGACCCAGGATGTTAAGGCAACTGAAGACGTCAAAGACACGAGCTCCACCGCCTCGGCAGCAGCAGATGTTCATCGATCTGCTACAGCCGATATTGGCAAGCATCCCCCACCTAATTTTACTGAGAAGCAACAAGGACGATTTACTGTCGTTCGCCACACCATCAATTTCCGCAATGCATTGACCAAACCTAAACGCAAGTTTACGTTCGAAAAGCTCACGCCTTCGGTGGTCGGCCCGCGATTCAGAGTCACATCTGTCCCTGAGGAAGAATGCGTCAACGAAAAGGATCCAATGTCAACGAGCACAACGACCGGAGGCTCTTCATCCTTTTCAACGGCGGTCAATTCAGGCGGCAATTCTCTGGACTGCTGTTCGGTAAGCACCAATACGGTCCGCAGCGCTGATGAGATGCTGTCGCACAATGGCAGCCTTATGACGACGAGAAGCATCGCAACCACCATCATTGGTTCCAACCGCTCGTTTGTGGTCATTGATGCTGCCGCAGTAGCTTCTGCAGCCGACTTTACTATGACCGCCCCGCCGGGAACTCTCTGGCCTCCGCCGCGCCCTTCTGTGGATACAGTCTCCTCTGCTCCCGAGCCGCGAGCGTTACTCCCGATTCAAACCCTTTTTGCTGTCGGCGATATGCTCGTTCCGGATGCTGCACCGAGACCTGTCACGATAATGAGAGGGACATCCTACACAACCAGCCCAGAGCCGCTGTCATCCGAGGATTCCTCAGTCTTGTCGGTCCCTCGTTTGGTACCACCCTCTCCTCAGCCACGCACGCCTATCGCGAGTCGAAGCAATTCGACCGACGAAGCAGACTATCAACCGGAACTGACCACGTCGACCGTCACTAGTCGCACCGGTCGGCAGTTCACGGTGCAACGCGTGTTGATGCGCGAAACATCGTCGGGATCGCTTCAATCGTTGACCGTTCAGTAGTCATTCATCAAAATCCCTCCACCGCTTTCTCAACCCTTGGCAATATCTATCATGCCCCTTATATACCACCATCACCGCATCCAGATGACCGACCAGATTTCCCCTCCCTCGGCATGTGCACCGCCGGTTGCAACTCCCCATACCGCTCTCCTCTATAACCTTATCTATCCCCGCCACTCTATGACCACTTGTACATATTTCCCCTTTTATAGCGCAGTGGGAGCTACGCCCAGGAGGCATGCGATCCCGTTTTTTTTTATTTTTTCTGATTTGACGCAGACGGTCCCGCTTTTATATATCTTTTTTTCTTGTTCCTTTTCTTGCCTATATTGGACATATTTCACCACGCAGGAGTAGGAAATAAACGTCTTTTCTTGGCAAGCTTGAACATTTCGAAAAACGAAAAGTGACGCGTGCAAGTATTCCCTTGAATTTCGCAGGGGACAATGAGCTCTTCCTCAATCCGAACGAAATCGTTACACATGAGACATCGTCAGTGTGGAACAAGGTCCTGAATACCAACACCATTCTGTGAGCAACATTGCAGCCTTTTATATATAATTCGCTTAAGCACAATTTAGATGTTGACAAAAGTACGTCCTATAGATTACAGTTTGATCAATCTTGGCGACGTCGGCGACCAGCGGTAGATCGCTGGGCGGCTGTCCTCTTGCGGACTCTTCGGCGACGCTTCTTGCCAAACCTATATATGAAATGCCATTGCGCCTAAATCAGTAAAAGAGCGATAAAGAGATCAAAGGCGCGTGACAATAACTCACGTAGATGCGGCCGACATGGTTCGGCCAATGTTATCCGGCTTTTTGACTTGGTAGATACGGACGATCCAGTTCTCGGTTGTGTACACTGAGTGAGAAGGCAGTTGATTAGTCGGATCCCTCTGCAATACACAAGTACTGCTTCCTTTTACACACCTTCATCAACCGTTGTCAGCTTGATAGGCTTGTTGGGAATGGTAGCTCCACGAACACTGTCATGAGCTGGGCCTCCACCAAACAGCTCCGGGAAGCGGTAATACGACATCTTGTACATGAGACTGTTTTTCATGGTCGGAGTGGCCTGCTCATCGACCTTGTACTCTCCACGCTCGGTAAAGAATTTGCGCTCGGTGATATCCTTGGGATACACTCCTTCTCCGATACGGATCATCCACAGGAACTTGTTGATGTCGTCTCCCGAGTATCCGATAGCACCGCCGAAAATTACCAGGACATAGTCCACGTCGAGCTTCCGCATCACTTCGTACGACACATCCTCAGAGCACGACATGGCCTTGCCCACAGTGGCAATGTGTGTGTTGTTCCAGGTGTTGTTGTCAACCAAGACCGTGCGGTTAGACATTCCCGTGATCTGGTATCCGTAGTCCCACCATGACATGATCTTTGCTTTCTCGTGAGTGTTTTGACGCAACCAGTAGTAGGCTTCACGGAAATCGTCGATGATATGCTGAGATCCATCAGCTTTGCGCGACGCGAGTACAATGGAGGGAGAAGAGTAGGCATTGGAAGTCACCCAAGTGCAATGGAAAGCAAACTGTGCCAGCATGATCGTAATGGGAACGATAAGGGCGAGCTTCGCATCCCATGACCATACCCCTTTCACACGAGGGACGTTTTTCTGCTTCTTTTCCACAGACTTCGCTGCTTTGGCATCCTTGCCCTTCTTTTCATCCAGGGTAGGCGAAGAAACGGCGACGGCTGCTGGTGGGGGTCCAGTAGACGTCAAGAAGGTTTCGAGACCAGTGGTAATAGCAATGGCAGCAGCCACACACACAATTGGTGTCAACGTGAGCATGAGACGAACCATGACACCGGCAAAGTATGAAGCAGTGCCAGCGTACAGAAGAACAAAAACGTGTTCATCACGGAGTTCCTGTTATGCAAGATCAGTATCGGTGTTTTTGCGATTATAGCACACAACGGTTCCCTCGCACCTGGAAGCAGAAGTAGATTCCTGCGGGGAAGAGGACCATCAGCAGCTGGAGATCAAAGAAGAAAGAGGTCCATGGCGTAGGTTGATGTTCCGAGACTGATGCAATGATGGGAATGTGAATCTTGGCGTATCCGGTGTCCCACAGAGAGTAAAATCTTCCAGTCCATGGGGCAATGTAGCCTCCGACAGTTAACGCTACCAATCCAGCCAGACCGAACAGGAAGAAACCAGAGATCAAGCCATAGAACAAGATCTGGAACTGGTTGGCGGAAAGGTGGCTGCGAATGAGCTCAACAAATGCGATGATTTGTAGTAGCCCGAAGATGCCTGAAAATGCATCGGATTAGTGAAACGTTTGTGATCAAGTTGGCGTACGGTATCATTTGACGCACCAAGTGCGGCCATGTGCTCGCTTGTGCGAGTTGGCTGGAAGCCGACAAATGGAATGAGCATTGACGAAATCGTTCCGATGATGTAGAAGGTGGAATAGGACACGTAGAGTCGCGGGGAGTATCGGCCCATCAGGATCAAAGCAAACACGTGAAGCGGAATCAAGTTGGTAATGAACACGTATCCACCCCAGGCTGATACCATCCAGAAGTAGAAGATGGCTGTCATGGCACCATAAAAGGCCGAACCCATCTTCACAGCCTTGATCCACAAATAGAACGTGTAGACAAGGAGAAAGATGGCAATTCCTTCGTTATCGTAGGATCCAGCAACAGACCGCGAGATGTAACCCGGCGCAATACCGATGAATGCGGCCGCGAGAAGACCGGCGGATGTGTTTTTCATCTCACTTGTCAACAGGTACGCGGCTACCGCAGTGAACGCGGAAAACAACGGCGCCAAGAAGACACAAACTTCTCGAATGTGAATTGGGAAGTTCAGCCAGTTCAACACTTTGTGGATGAGGCCGGCGGTAACCATGATTCCAGGGTACACCGTTCCACCAACGACACGTCCAAGCGGATACCATGATAGCTCGTCAAACCTATGGAAGCGTAATCTGAGCATCTCATGCATGGCACAAAATACTTGAACATCTCGGATTTTACCAGTTTACGAAGTTGTAGTAGCCGTTTTCAACAAGCTCAATGGTGGTTCGGTAATTGAACCTGCGTGAAGGCGATAGGCGTCAGATTGCTATCCATGAGGCCTAATACATCAACAAATCCTACCATGGATCGAATTCGTGAATGACACTCTCTACAGAAGCCCCACTTCTATTTTAGATCTCGCCCAACGGTCGAGCTAGCCTCGCGTCTTCAGGATAGACAGGACGTACCGAAACGCAAGATAGAAAACAGTCGAGTGGAAAATGCCAAAATCGCAATCAGAGACAACACAGTCACGCGCAGCCAAGCGCTCTCTATCGTCAGTTACTGTGAGCAGATGTATTCATTTAACAGCGGCAAGCGGCGGCCTCTCCAACGCGTACCACTCGAAGGGCTCAGACCCAACATCGTCGATCCTGATCGCTAATCTTCCCGCCGCAGAAAATCAGCTGAGCTATCGGCAAATCACCAGGGTGCGGGATGAAAGGAGATTCCGGTGTAGGTTGATCTGTGAAATGAGACGATGCTGGAACAAGAACGCGGTTTGCCGTGTGCATTGGTGGTGACTCATCAACGTTGGCCGCACCAGTTGTTGCTACCGCAACCGAAATCGGACGCGTATGACTACGACTTTCAGGCAAATTGAGATATGAAAAATGTATTTGCATCGCCTGGCAAAGCGAAGTTTGAAATTTGAGGATATGTATACAAGGGATAAGGAAAAGTGGAGAAAGTGGAAGTAAAACATCCAAATAAATGACGACTTGTGTGATCAAGTCGCGCGGATAAGTGGATGTGAGTTCATGATGTCGCATTCAAAACTCAGATGTGTGACCGCAGCGTTGGCAATCAGATCTTGGGAGCGGTCCACTCGTACGCAGCGTCCCGCCTGAATCCGTGCTTCTCAACGAATGCGCTGAGGCCGTCGGGGGCACGCTGGCCGAATGCGTAGATCTCGGGCTTGATGGTCTTCTTGCCTTCGATCTCGTGCAGCAAAGGCGTGAAAATTTTCCACGCCGCGTCCAACTCATCGTCTCGGACAAAGTTAGCCTTGTCGCCATTCAGCACATCGAGAATCAACGATTCATAAGCATCAGAGATCTTGACGTCCTTGTATCGGCGTGCGTATGAAAGGTCGAGTTCCGACGTGACGGCAGTCGACGAGAGGCCTGGTTGCTTGTTCATGAACTTCATGTAAACAGCTTCTTCCGGTTGCACACGAACGACGAGTTCGTTGCGCTTGAGGGAAGGGTAAATGTTGCCAGGAACATCTTGGAATTGGATACGAACTTCGGTTTTTTGTTGATCAAGAGCTGTTGAGTTTGCAGTGTGAGACAGTTGCGAAGTTGGGAGAGCGCGATATACAAATTCCTCTTTGCCTACCTTTGCCACACTTCAGTATGAAAGGTATGCCATCCCAGCGCTCATTCTTAATATAAAACGCGGCGGCCGCAAATGTAGGTGTAACCGAGTCTTTCGGCACGCCCTTGTCGTCGAGGTAGCCCTCTTCCTTTCCGTCGGGGCTGGGTCCGTATTGGCCCAACAACACGTCGTCGACGGTGAGCGGACTAATGGCCCGGAGAACTTTGACCTTCTCATTGCGCACGTCCTCGGCATCCAGCGTCACAGGCTTTTCCATTGCAACGATGGTCAGGATTTGTAGCAAGTGATTTTGCATGATCTATCCACAAATGGAGGAGACAAATATCAGGTTCTGTAGCATCAAAAAAAGAAAGATATATATATATGACGGCTACTCACGTCCCGAATGATGCCAAACTCGTCAAAGTATCCTCCTCGACCCTGCGTGCCGATAGGTTCTTTGAAGGTAATCTGGACATTGTGGATGTACTGGCGGTTCCACACGGCCCCGAAGAAGACATTGGCGAATCTGCAAATCGAGGCAGGTTAGAGGCAGACGATTTTTCGGGTGCGTGACCTAGCCGCCACTATACCGCAAGATCATCAGATTTTTCACCATCTCTTTTCCAAGGTAGTGATCGATGCGATAGATCTGGAAACGACCAATGCGCTTGAGCGTTGATGCGTCGGACGCCTTAGGAAGCGACCGATATGTACCTCATCTTCCTTCCAATGCTGAGCCAATGCATTGGCCAGTTCTCTTGAACTCTCTGTGTCCTTTCCAAAGGGCTTCTCCACAATCAATCTGTTGTTCCCGTCACTGGCATAAACCCACTCCTTCAAACCCTGGGATGCCGGAATGAACACGCTAGGCGGCAAAGCCATGTAGAACACACGATGCTTTCGGCCCGTGAAAGACTTTTGGATCTCGTCAACAGCCGCGTTGAGACGTTTGAATGATTCGGCCTCATCATATTTGCCCGACACGTAGGTGCACTTGTCCAAGAACTCTTGTAGCAGCTTCTTTTCCTCATCAGAAGCCTTGATGCGAGAAGACACGCGCGACTTGAAGTCGGCAAGTTCGATGGCGCTTCGCGCGTAGCCGACAATCGAGAAATTTTGCGGCAGCAACGAGTTCTTGTAGAGTCCAAAGAGAGCCGGGTATGTCTTCTTGAACGCCAAGTCACCTGGGTGTAACGGTCAGCCTAAGCCCAGACGTAACAAGAAGTCTGAAGCAGGCACCAGCTGGGCCCTAAACATACCAGAAGCTCCTAACACTATTTTTGCGAGGGCAAAGAGAACGAGGGCTTGAGTCAGCTTTGGACATGGGATGGACGGTTGGGTAGGCGGTAATTACCGACAACGACAGTGCTATCTTTAGCAGAAGGACTAAGAGGGCCACCCATTTCGCTATCGTTAGAGTCGATGCCTAAAGAGACCACTATGTCAGATGCGGGGCGTGGCGTTGCTGGTCAAGATGAGGGGGGGTTGTTGCCGCCATACAGTGTAGGATTCTTTCGAGACTAGGCTTGACACGCGACGGAAGCGAGGCCGTAATTGTGAGAGATGCAGCAGGGGGAAGGAGAACGAGAGGGGGCCCAAGCACGCAATAGTAACAGGAGCCGGGGGGTGGATGTCGGCGGCGGCGGCGGGGTGCGATGAGGAGAGAGTGTGCGTTTCCCGCTCTTAATAACAGACCATCCACGGCCAGACGGACGACGACGAGGATTTGTGCTGATGAGTCATTTGCATTCTCATCAGTCAATCCGTTGGCCATCAAATCAAATCGTACCTGCTACTAGATGTGGGATAAAAACCTAGATGTGGGATGTAAACCTAGATGTGGGATGTGGAAGTTGTTGGCCACAAAGTGGTCGCCAATCCTTTCCTCATCAACTGCACTGGCACTCAGTCATCACGCATGGCATGGATGGCATGGCTGACTGAGGGTTGCGTTGGGTTGGACCCGGTGAAGAGAGAAGACGCGGCGCGCGCGCGGAGGTCATCAGTCGTCATTTATTGTCATTCCTAATCGGCCGTCGTTTCCTCCCGCCTTCCCGCAACCAACCAACCCCCGAGCCCCCTGCCTTCCCCCCCTACTACAAAACCTCGCTCGACATTCTTCCTGCTCTTCCTCGCTTCAATAACCTCCTCTAACTATCCTCAACGCACATACACAACATACACTATTCAGCATCTACACAATGTCGCAAACTTCCTTCGACCACGTCACCATTGTCGTGTTCGGTGCCTCTGGCGACCTCGCCAAAAAGATGACTTACCCGGCCATCTTCTCGCTTGTCAAGAACGGGAGAATCAAGAAGGACCAGCTGCACGTCGTCGGGACTGCCAGGAGCAAATACGCGCCTGACGAATTCCGCGACAAGATCTCGGCTGGACTAAAGGTACCTTGAAACCGCTACCTGAACACCCAGGCGATTGGATCGAGACTGTCCAGCCGCACACATGTTGATCGCTTTCCATTCAGGGAAACGACGAGTCGACCGTTAAGGGCTTTTTGGAGCGATGCTCTTATGTCTCTTTGAAAGGATACGAGGACGCCGCGTCCTACAAAGACCTCGATAGCGAGATCAGCAAACTCGAGAGTGGATCCGGGAAGCACCTTCGCCTCTTTTACATTGCGCTGCCGCCTTCCGCCTTCAAGGATGTGTCGGAAAACGTCCGCAAGTCTGCGTGGCCCAAAGACAAAACAAACCGGTTGATCGTAGAGAAGCCGTATGGAAAGGACACAAAAAGTGCCAAGGAGCTCTCCAAGCACCTCGAGGAGCACTATTCAGAAGAAGAGGTACGCTCATCTGAAAATATTTCAGTTCATCCTCATCTACATGCTCATGCAGGTTTGTATGTCAGCTATACCGCATCGACCACTACCTTGGAAAGGATACTGTGAAATGTATCCTGCCTCTTCGCTTTGGCGCCAACCCAACGCTCGCCGCCACCTGGTCGCGAGAGCACATTCAGTATGTGACAGTTGATTTCAAAGAGAAATTTGGCGCCGAGGGCCGGGGTGGCTACTTTGATGAGTTCGGAATGATCCGGGACGTGATGCAAAACCACATCATGCAATGGATTGTGATGTTTGGCATGGAAAAGCCAAAGAGTCTGAGCAGCAAGGACATTCACGAAGCAAAGGTAAGAACATCGTTCTGAAAGACTATGCATCTTGCGCGGATCTAACGCTGCTTCTTTATAATAGTTAAAATTCCACAATGATTGCCTTCCAGTCAAGCCCGAAGACGTCCTTATTGGACAGTACGGCGCCTCCAAGAGCGACCCTGAGAAGAAGGCCTACCTGGATGATGAAACCGTGGACGACAACTCCAAGGCTGCTACATATGCCACTGCCGTTCTCTATGTCGACAACGAGCGATGGAGGGGCGTTCCTTTCGTGATCCGCGCCGGAAAAGCGCTTGATGAGACCAGGACAGAAGTGATTGTTCACTACAAGTCCCCCAAGGACAGCTTGTTTGCCACCGAAGAGGGATCCACTCTGACTATACGCGACAAGCCTGACAAGACGCACACACTGAGTCTGTTCACCAAGAAGGTCGGATCCGGATTCAAGATCGTTTCCGCACCGCTTGTAGCAGACTTTGGTGAAAAAGCCAGCCCCCTCTTGAAGGAAGAGTACGTTCCCACAGCCTATGAAACGCTCATCTATGAAGCCGTGCAGGGTGACCACACCTGGTTCATCCCGCGCCAAGAGGCCGAGGAAGGCTGGCGAGTGTGGGACGATGCCATCAAGGGCACCGAGGACCGAAAGCCCTTCATCTACGAGTATGGCAGCGCCGGCCCGAAAGAAGAGGCCGAATTTTTGAAAAAGTACGGCGTTCACTTTGGAACCGGAGCGAACACGACAGTGGACGTCGCGCAAAGTTTCAGCGGAAAGCTCTGAGAAGTAGAAGTTAGTCATCGCTTCTAGTCGCTCCCACCTGTAAATACTTTCGATTAGTTGCATAGTTTTGTGCCTACACCAGAGGCATTGAATTCAACGAGCAGATCTAGTGTCAGATAATGTGGATGACATGCGTTCTATTGTATTCTTTTTTCTGAAAGCTTTGGGAGACCCGGATGGTGTTGCCCATACTGTACATTGATGGATGAGGAAGTTTTGAGTGTGATTGTGCGGCAGTGAGGGCAAGAATGTCGATTGTCGCAAGGAGAGGGTCCAGCCCTTATTCCATCCACCATCTCTTTTCCCGGACAAATTCAAAGGTGCCCAACTGCTCCTTCTCGACCAAACCCAGCTCGTTCATCAGAGGCTTCAGCGCGTCAATGTAATGCACGTACTGCTTCTCGCTGTGGGTCTTGTTCTTGAGCGCCTCGATGGTGCGGACGGCGGTGGCAAACGAATTTTGCTGACGAGCAGCTCGGAGGGCGTCGCCAATGACTTCCACCGATGGCACCCAATCCGTAGAAAAAATGTGGTTCAAGCCGCGCTCCAACTCGAAATCGTCTTCGACAGCTTGAAAATGTTGGCGCCAGTACGTCACGTACTTTTCGTAGTCAGATTTGTTGGTCGGGTCCAGGTCGTGGGCGGTAGGGTAATTGGCGACGGTCTTGTCTAGGTTGGAGTGCCCAGCTGGACCTTCGGTGGTAGCCGTGCGGACTTGAAATGGAACTGGAGGGAAAAAAAATCCAGGGAAAACCATGAGACATGCTCGCACTTTTTTCCATCTAAACCGGCTCAATGACTCCCGCTGGTCCCTTTTTCTTCCGTTGAACCCTCCGCCAAAGTTCTATACACTCTACAACTATGAATGCCATCGTTCTCTCAAATGACAAGCGCCTGTAAATACTGTCCACCCACCGCGGGCCCATCATTCCCAGTCCTTTCCCACCGCTAGGCTAAGCTTATACTAACAATACATACCCGCCGGCCTAACGGCTATAGCCTGACGAAGGACAGGTGCAATACGGGCAATGCGGTTCATTTCTTCTATGTGGTGGTGAGTGAAAGAAAGAGGTCAATGGCAAACCCCATACGGCAAACAACGGGAAAGCATCCATCACGTCGAGTGGCTTAGCTCTGGCGATTGGGACCAAGGACCAAATCTCTTTGAAACGCAGCAGCCGTTTCTCGCCTCATCTCTCTCAACAGCCCCCCGAAAACCCCACACCACACACACCACACAGCAATGGCATACGCAGCATCCGCAGTCGCCCCCATCACAGGCCGCTTCACCCGCCGTGTGCTATTCGACTTGGTCGGCAGCATCTCGTTGGGAACCGGAATCGCTTACTACTACTGGTACAGGTCCCACCTGCCTCAAATGGAGGAATACAAAAAATACGACCAGAAAGTCCGTGAGGAGCTCCTTGCCGAGCACGGAACTTGGGCCGTTGGCCAGCAGGGCCGTCTCGACGAGCGCAGGGGCGAGCCCTCCCCCGACCAAACTGTCGAATAGACGAACCGAATCAAATTGAGAACTTCGTTTAATAATGGGAGAGGTGAGTTGGCTATCGCCCTTCCACTCTTGTGCCCCGGCTATAAAATCTGATGTTGCTTCCTCTCCTTTGTACCGGCACTTTAGGCCGACTTCATTACCGTTCAAACAATGAATTGCGAATCAGGCCATTCGACTGTTTTCCCGCGCCGTAAATTCGTCAAATTCTTTGTGGATGGGCAATAGAAAAAATATATCGTATCTGGATTATTTACGTCTTCGTCTCGTTACTTGATCAACAACAGCTCGAGAATGCATGAAACACCCGTTGGGGGGCGCTCTAACCGACCCGAGTGTATTATATACTCGGCGACAATGTAGGGACGATTCACCAATTAAGTGCATGCAGCAGTTACATTTTACTGGTGTTTACCACTCCTCTCCCGCGCCGTGGTCAAACAGATAGTTTGCCGCCAGTTCCTCGTTCTTGTCACAGGCGAAGAAGGCCTCGATGGCAAGCGCGCGGTCAAATCCGAGGCCGACCAGCTACACAAAAAGAAGGGGGACATAAGCGACCAACTTGCAAGTGACGACATTTTCTTTCCGCCTACCCTGTTGATAGCTGCTTCCTCTTCAGGTGTGACAGAGATATATTGAGGGCCTCCGCCAGTCGCTGCTTCGTCGCCTCCCTCTCCACCTTCACCCTCTCCGAGCAGTTGGAAGAATGCATCCTGGTTCTGAGCAATCAACTGCAAGTTTCCAGATTATTACTCTGACTCTTCCTAGCAAAAGAAATGATATGCAGGGTTTTACCTGCATCAGTTGCGGGTTGCTCTGTGCGAGCTGCTGCATCAGCGGCTGAATCAGCTGTGGCTGGGTTTGAACTAGCTGCCTCAGTTGCTGGAACTGCGGGTTGTTTCGCAAAAACGCGAGTTGGTTTTGTGCATCTCCCAGATTTGATGCAGCCCCTGCTCCCGCAGTGGCGCCACCAGCAGGTTGCTGCGCTGCCTGCGCGGCCGCCTCAAACAAGTTGATGAATTGGCCTTGAGACGCTATACACAAATATGCAACAATCAGCAACACGCGTTTGCTGCTTTGATGGAAAGAAAGCTCACCAGCGTCCGTTCCAGCAGCAGCGGGCTGAGCCGGTGTGCTGGCGGCAGGAGTTGTTGGTGCACCCGGAGCAGCAGCTGTAGGCGATGCTGGACCTTGCGCGCCAAAGTCACGTCCGAGATTCTCAGGAATGCCCTACAGGAGTGTTTTGTCAATATCACTTGCGGCGTCAGGTGATACTACTTCTATTCATACCGTCATCAAGTATTCAGCGGCCCTGTCAGGATTGTTGAATGCAGCGCGCATGGCTCTCACAATTTGATCGCGCGGGAAGCCCATTTCGAGAAGATTGTTCACAGCGCTGTCATATGCGGTGCCCGTTGCTGATGGCAATTGCGTGAGTTGTGGGTGCTTTGAGCACTAGGGAAAACTCCTACAAACCTAGTGTGGATGCATCGAAGGGACCTCCAGCTGCGGCGGGAGTCGCAGGGGTGGGTGTGGCTTCAGATGGTGTGGAGACGGGTGCAGGCGCTGCAGGTGCAGCAGCAGGTGTGGGAGCAGGAGTGGAAGGGGCTGCAGCTGGAGTTGGGGCAGGGGTCGGTGCTGCTTTTGGCTGAGCAAAGAGTTGGTTTCCGCCTTTTTGAGTAGATATCAAGTTTCCTCTTTTACCTTACTGGTCATGACGACCAAGAATCCTGTCTCCTCAATTTTGCTTTCCTCCACGGTTTTGTTGTCATCGAGGATTTTGCCTGAAAGGAGCTCTGGTTGATACAAGAGATATGGAATGCTCAATCGGCGGACGTTCACATACCCGAGTAGATGAGTTTTTGGGTCGAAACCTCAAATCCTTGCAGTTCCTCTATCTTCTTCTTCAGCTCAGCGATCTGTGATTGGAGGTCAATTGTCAGCAGGGGTCGAGAGAATGAGACTGACGAGGCTCGAAAAGGACGCCACGAAAGGACAATGCGACCGATATTTTCCAACAGAACGTCTCAATTACTTTTTGGCTTGGCTCAATTTCGACATGGAAGCTCTTTTGACTGAGGGTCTTGATCGTTAACTTCATTTCTAATGATTATTTCTGAGTTGAAAAAATATAGTCGACAGTTAGCGATAGAGGCTTCCTACTTGATAATCCAGCCTGAGATTGTGCTGGGTTTTATTGTTTGCCGTACCTGTGGGCAAAGTTGCGGTGAGAATTTAACGTTCCGCAAGATGATCTCGAGCGTCTAATAAAAGTCTCTTCTCACTGAGACGAAACTAGAGTATCTTGCACTAGGTGACTCGCCCGCCAGTCAACGCGCTCTGAAAGCAAGACTACTGTATGCATCACAGGACTGATCAGTTGATGCTCCCTTTGTTGCCGGCGGAGTTTGAGGTTAATGGTTAGTCGCCATTTCTGCTATTTCTGATCCAGGCCCAGATGACCTTTCCTATTCTGCGCAGCCTCAGGGCTGGTCGTATCATTGAGAATGTATGTACCCTGGGCAGAACAGGCACAGGTCTAGGGTCTCATTTCCTTGCTTGTCGAATTGCAGAGGAAACCCATGTTGACTTGTATGCCCAAAAGAGTTATTGGGCAGCGATCCTTCTCAATAAACGTCTTGGCCAGAAAACCTGTACCCGCTTTATTTGATTTGCACCCGGAAGTCGCTGCCGCTTTGCAGCAGAAGAAGGCAGTAGTGGCTTTGGAGTCGACTATTATCAGCCACGGTGAATACCTATGAACAGCACTTGATGACTTCCGTATGAAGGGTCAGATGATTCCATACGATCGGTGTTATTGATGCGGGGATTGTGTCTCTCTCATCGCGTAGGTATGCCGTATCCTCAAAACCTCGAGACAGCGCTTGCCGTGGAAGCCATAGTTCGCGAGGAGGGCTGTGTCCCGGCAACAATCGCCATTCTTGATGGGCGCGTGAAAGTAGGCCTGACGCGAGAGGATCTGGAAAAGCTCGCAAAGACCGGGTTAAAGGCTAAGAAAACGTCGAGGCGAGATCTTGCACTGGTCGTTTCGCAGAAGAAAGTGGGCGCCACCACAGTGTCAGGGACGATGGTCATTGCACATAAAGCTGGCATCAAAGTCTTTGTCACGGGGGGTATCGGAGGTATGCGTCAGTCTACGTCTGCCTGAGTTTTCGGATGTCTTTCATCTCATAGGCTGATGTGATCCGTTCAGGCGTGCACCGTGGGGGAGAGGATTGTAAGTCACAGGTGCATCTACGAGATAATCCCCAATGTTGCTGATTTCTGACTTCGATAGCTATGGATGTGAGTGCGGATCTGACTGAACTCGGTCGGACACCGGTCACTGTTGTTTGCGCCGGCGCAAAATCAATCCTGGATATCGAGCGTACTCTGGAATATCTTGAAACGCAAGGCGTCACAGTTGCCACTTATGGCGATAGCGCAGAGTTCCCTGCATTTTACACACCAAAGAGTGGCTTCCAGACCATCGCCAATCTGGAATCACCAGCAGACGCAGCTTCTCTCATCAAGGCGAATGCGGCTCTGAACCTGAGTAGCGGTGTTGTTATCGCTGTGCCGATTCCTGTGGAAGATGCCCCGAAAGACGCGTCGAAGATCGAAGCCGCTGTGGTCCAGGCTGTGAAGGAGGCCAATGCCACTGGTGTCCGCGGCAAAGACATCACTCCCTTCCTTCTTGACCATGTGAAACGCGTGACTGGCGGGGAATCGTTGAAATCCAGTGAGTCTTTCGCTTGCTATTGGACTAGCACCTTCCGCGGTACTAACTTGCAGGGACAGACATCGCGCTCGTGAAGAACAATGCGCGCATCGGAAGCCGAATTGCTGCCTCGCTGGCGGCACAAACCTCTTTGTCGTCGGGAAAGCCTGCCTCATCTGTGTCTTACAGTGAGCGTCCCTTAATCATCGGCGGCACTGTTCTCGACATTTCTGCTCGATTTCAGGGTCAGAATGGACCAGGTGGAGTGCCCACTTTTGGCACATCACACCAGGGACCGTGTCACCTCTCCATGGGAGGCGTGGGACGAAACGTGGCGGAAGCGTGCTTCCGAACTGGTGGAAACCCGCATTTTCTGAGTGCAGTAGGAGCTGACGTTGCCGGTGACGGGCTTCTGCAGGAAATGCTTGGTGAAGGCATGGATGTGTCTGGAATCAAGCGACTGACGGGTCACCCCACGGCCATCTATAATGCATTCCTCCGGACCGATGGCAACCTATTGGCTGCGGTCGCGGATATGCGCATTCATTCCGCAATTGACGGCGAAGAAACTGCGCGATTCATTCGTGCCAACAAGCCTCCGATCGTCTGCGTGGACGGCAATCTGTCAACCAAAACCATGCAAAAGATCTTGGAAGCATGCGCGGAGGAAAGCATTCCTGGTAAGGGTCGCAGCTTAACGTATTTTGTCAAAGGTTCCTTTGTGCAATTACTCACTCAATTCAATTGTTATCACCAGTCTTGTTTGAACCAACATCGGAGATCAAAGCTCACAACCTTTTCGAAGTCGATGCCAAAGTCATTGGCGCCAGTGTGCGATATGCAACACCAAACGAAGGAGAACTGCTCGTCATGGCGAAACGCGCCCAAACCCTCGACAATCTGTTGACTATTATCCCGAACATCATAGAGAAGCGAGGCCCACAGGGCGTCATCGTGCACCAGAGGGGCACACAGAAATCCATCCCACCGAATGAGACGCTTATTGACTGCGTCAGTGTGACCGGTGCTGGTGACAGCATGGTGGGAACTCTGTTGACCGCTTTGGCGGCTCACCACATCGCTACTCCTCTCAAGAACCCGTCCGCGGAGCAGCTTGCAACATTTGCGCGCTCTGGCATGCGAGCGGCATCGGCGTCATTGATGACCGATCACGCTGTTTGTCAGAATCTCGGTCCTTGGGTGTTTGACAAGTAACCATACTATCTTTATTGAGAAGAGACTAGTAAGCTAGGGCGAGAAACCAATGGTAGGCAGAACTACCCTAGATGGGTCACTTCCACCCACCCACTCAATAGATACATATATACTCGATGGCATTCCTATGTAGATTGCCTACGAATGCGCTCCTGCTAGCCTGGCGGTGTGTCTGACATCCTAATTAGGCATCATGAGCGTTGGACGCCTCTGAGACGTTTCGGGATTCCGATTCTGGCTGTCAAGTCTCAGCGCGCGTGACATTCAGTCTCATTTCCGTGCTTCACAGACATTTTGCGTTCGGCCTCCTGCTCTTTGCCTCGCTGGACATCCTTGGATGTTTGGTGTTTCAAGGTTCGTGGCACCCTTTACGAGAAGCTAGAAGCACAGCCAGTCTCCCTCTGCACACTGTCCTGTCAATGCCTTCCAACCCGGAACCCATATCCAGAGTCGACGTCGGAGGATGCTGAGCACCGTAAGCGTGAACACCAAAAGGCCGAAGAGAAGCAGCAGTCGGTCTGTCCAATCTCGTCGCTGCAACTTGGTAATCAGCTGCCGCGACGTTCTGGTGACCATGGAGAGAGTCCGGTATTCAGTAGATGTCTTTTGCATTATGCGGGTAGAGTCATCTGGACAAAAGGAGGAGCTATGCGTGTCAATAACGCCTTGAAAAGGCACATAGCACATGGAAGAGTAGTTGGGGTACCTAGCAGTTTCGCTGCTTCTTCGCTTTTTGCAACTTCGGTAGATATCATTCCGAGAGCTTGTGAAAGGGATGACGTGAGTTCGGAGCTGGCCTGCAGCGCAGAGTTGGCATCCTGCATTCTCTGCATCCGGAGATGCCGTCGGTCGGTTCCGCCCTTCAGCAGTTCCTGTCGCTCAGCCTCAGCTGCGCGTTCGATGTTTTGTTTTGACTGCAGGTTAGCCTTCCGAAGCGCAGCTTGCAACCTAACGATCGAAACTGGAGATGAGACACTTTCGCTTCAAAGACGAACTTGACCGTCTGGCTCACTGTCTGTGCTGGTCCTCATGGTGTGCAACTCGGTCCAGAATCACCTCCGTATCGGACGGTCGGTCTTCCTCCTCGGCTGCAAACTTCAGGTCCTACACCGGCATGAATCAGTTCCCTGTCGCCATCGTACCGCGATTATGCACACAGTCCTTACCTCAATTCCTCGCAATATCGCCTTAAGCTCAGCCCTGATTTGATCGTTTCTAGCGTTAACCTGTGTTTGCGGCCCAGAAAATTCCGCGAGCTCCCGAACCGCCGTTTGCAGTTGCAGCTCGGAACGTGTCAAAACATCCAGCTGTCTTTTGATGTGAGCTGGTAATGCATGGGGGCTATGAGACTGATCCACCTGGTGAGCGCTCGAGCGGTGTCGGGCTGCCTGAGCTGTCCGTAACATTCTGCCTCCATATAAAATTTGGAGCGAGCCAAAAAGTTGCAGAATGTGCGGCGTCACGCGTCAAATTGCCGCGACGCCAGTTGACGGCATTCTTTTTTCGGCCTCTTCAATGTTCCAAACTCCACACAAACCTATGCATTGTCGGACGCACTGTCGTCAAGCGTGTGGCGATCGTTCTGGGAGTTTTTCCAACCATTGAGAACAAGAGATTCTTGCCACATCAGCGGTGGCAAAGAAAGCAAGCGACTTGTTGTGTAGTCACTTGCACAGGCCCGTCCTTATCGTACGGCCTGAACTTGAGGCTTTTGTTGACACTTTTATTTAAAGAAAATCTCAGCGCCCACACGCTGATCATTGGAGGTCCATAGAGTTGCTGCTGTTAGTAGGTTGTTTGTGGGACTGTCACAGTATGAGCTCGCCTAGAATGTGGGTTGCCACTCTATTAGATCGGTTTTTACCTAATAATGCGCAGTCGGTGATGACTCGCCGCGCCCGCTCTCCTGTTCTGCGTTGGTTCGTACCATACTTGCACTTGAACAGCCACTTGTTCTCGCAAGCGGAAGGAACGGGAAGAATTAATGAATGCTGAGCCTTTGGAGAAAGCTTTGTTTGCGACAGGAACTGGTGTCGTCGAGAACGACCTGTCGTCATCAGTCCCTGATGTGGGTGTCATGTCACTCCAGGAGGAAGCCAGTGCGTGTGGAGCAACAACGACAAAGGCTGTGGTGCGGTAATTGATCCAATGCGACTTTTCCTCAGACATAGCCGATGCAGAACAAGTGTTGTCTCGGTCGGAGGACCCAAGCCGACCCGATCTGATTGCCGAGACGCGTAGGCGGTCTTTCGCAAACCACAAGGATGAAGCCCGCCCGAAGAAAGACGTGCTACACCGTCATACTGATGAAGGTGTGTTGTGTCCAGGAAAGAACTGGTTGAGACAAAAGATATCCGTGGTGGGCGTGTCCTCTCAGTTAGCTCACACCTTTCGAATGTGGATGGGTAGGACCAAACAATAGTCGTTGGACACATCGGAAGAAGCACTTCTTCATTCTCAGCAGCGCGGGGAAACCGATATATTCAAGGTATCATCAAAACTGTCAGATGATGTACCGCCTTCTCTCGATGTAAACACGCTTGACATACAACCCAGATACGGTGACGAATCAAAGCTTTCCAGTTTCATGGGTTTGATTCAGGCGATTCTGTCGTTCTTTGCCAGTGATGACGATTCTGTAAGGTAGTATGGCAGACGTTAATATAACCGGAGCATTAGAAACAGCAGGATGCTCATTGCTCGCTCACCAAAAGATGTCTGAACGCCGGATCACACAAGTTTGTTTTCACAATGAAAGGCCCGCTATACCTGGTGGCCGTATCCTCGACAGGCGAATCCGAGGCACAGGTACAAACCGAGGCTTGAACGAGCTTTTCTGCTCGTCGGTATTAAATGCGCTGAAGCAGAGACGGGGCTCTTTGCCCTCTACTTTCCATCCCTAGCTCCGACAACAACTGGGTTATCTATACTCTCAGATCCTTTTCATCCTGACATCCACGCAACTGACAAGAATATTTGAAACCCGAGTCAATTATGACCTGCGAAATTTGCTAGCTGGTGCGTGCATGTGGCAGTCTCTTTGAATTGAAGCGTGTGACTGATCGAACTGCCTGGCACAAATCATGGTTGTAGGGACGGAGATGTTCCTAGACCAATTGGCCAGGTCGTTTCAGCAATCTCCTGGCTTCTTTCTCGGAGCTTTCCAATGCCTACGTATGTCGTCACGACTGCGGCAAAAGATCTCTAGCACATTGTCCATGGCTAATCCTCAAGTACTATGACCCGCACGTCTTAACGCTTGTCGCTGTGGCCTCACTGACCCAAACAAAAACCCTGTTAGGGACTGGCCTTTGGTATGCTATTGGCAAAGGAGCACTTGATTGGGCTGATTAGGCCGAAACGCTACAGTCTCCACCCCAATGGTATACACATCTTGCCCGACTTTGTTCCGCAGCAGTGGAAACTGATACAGTTACTTGAACGTCACAGATCTACACCTCCTGTCGAACATGGTCCAGTCATCTTCTGGCTTCCGATCCGGCGAAACGTGGACCCCCGTCTGCCTGCCACAATTCAATAATCGCGCATTCCTGCACGCGTACGTGTCTTTCGTAGGCCCGGATTTGTGCTTCGTACTAGTATCAACGGACAAGGACTCGTTCTTCGAAATGTCTGAGTACAAGCAGGAGATAGTGCGAGTAGGTCCTTCTGTTTATTGACTGTTCTGTCACAATACCACTGACAACTGCTGTTCAGAGATTGGAGGAAGGAGCTTGCGTCGATGGCATTGACGAGGCGATCCGGTCCGTTCCATATAGCATCGGTGAGGAAGTCTGTCACTGCCGGCGTTCGCATGGAAAACTAAGCCATTATCCTACCATAGTTGAGATCGGAGTTCCGCAGCTTCGGCACTTTATTTGCAAATCTACGACGCTTGTGCAATATACACAACCAACACCATCTCCCCCATACACCAAAAAAGATGACTGGAAAAGGTACAAACCAATTCTTCTCAAGTTTTGATTCGGCTAACTCACATCGCATTATAACCCGCAATTTGTATAGGCTGCTAACAGTTTACCAGCGCGCCTCAGAGGCATTGCAAGCACGCTCGGATCCAATGCAAATGTTCTTTCATGCGGGGACTGCTGAAGCTGTCGTGGGATGCGTATGTATCTGCACTTTGACCTCCCCTGAAGTGTCGGTAATATTCAATATGCTGATGCGGGCTGCATATTCCTAAGGTCGTGGCTTCATACGAGATCTATGCCGCTTTCGGTCCACTGGTCTCCAAAGCAACGGCAATGGAAGCGATTAATGCACTCCAGAAATGGATAAAGCGCCACGAAGACCACATTTTTATAAATTCTGTACCCGTGATTGGAGGCAAAACATAAAAACCTTCGTCGTCTAAATCTCGACTTATCCCCCAAACCTTTTCCCGCGTCTTAAGCTGACCGGAGATGTAAATGTACCGCAATGTGGTAGCTGTTCGATTCGGCCTACAGTATTGCTGATATCGATACTCCCGAGGTGCGAGAAAGGGGAGGCGCAGAAAGACGCGTCGACGCGTGACGTGTTTTGGTCCGAAGTTGAGGACGCGTGATGAAATAAACGACACATTGCGGAGGAATGATGAGCTTTCAATACGCTTGTGCGAAGGTACATTTGATGTCGAATGACGCGTGGAACCAAACAATGACAAAAAAATTGCATAGCGTTTCGCTTGATGGAAGCTCCACGTGGCCCGTACAAGAGGCCCCTCTTTTATGTTATGAGATCACTTCTGTGCAAGCATCCGTACCTGCGAACGCACACTGATATGTCAACTGCATATCGATATCCCTTGCATGCCATTAGGGGATTCGGCTACTCTGCATTTACTATTTTACGATCTGCATCTTGTCGCCCAAGCTTTTGCGCGAGCATTCCTACCTTCAGCTCACAGCCCCGAAGTTCCCTTACGTCTAATTTCAGATCATATACAACAAAAATGCCTGCTCCAGATACCAAAGGTGCCGTGAAGATCATATGATCTTACACATGTTGCAACTCAAACATCTAATATCCCTTGCGAACTAGATGTCCAGGAGCAGATGGACGTATCGCGAAAACATACGGGAGCTCCTTTGTCCAACATGGTTGGAGAGCAGGGCCAACTAGAAGGTACAATGGCAGAGGTTCCACAATTGATGTTGGAAACTCGATTCAAGCTTTTTGTTTGTAGGACACCATGGCATTGCCTTACTTGTGGTCGATGTCATCAATGACATCGATTTTGAAGGAAACGATTACATGGTTAAAGAGGCTAAGAAAATGGCGCCAAAGATACATAAACTTGCCAGCGAATGCAGGAGTTTTGGGGTCCCGGTCATTTACTGCAATGACAACTTCGGAAAGGTGTGATTGCATCACGTCTCATTATCGCAGACTGTTTCTTATATGTGGTCCCCAGTGGCGATCTAGCCTGGATCACATTTATACTGCTGTGACTACTGATGGCAAGCCTGGGAAAGAAGTTGCGGAGCTGCTGAAACCCCAATCGGTATACTCAACAATGGTGACTTCAAATCGAATATCTGATCACTAACGCGAATGTTCACGTAGGATGATTACTTTGTGTTGAAACCAAAACATTCCGCTTTCTATGCTACAGCGTTGGAACCGCTTCTTACCTATCTCAAGGTGAATCCATGGACCAGTATAAATAGCAATGTTATGCGTACTGACTCCGACGCCGACTGTGACTCTAGGTGAAAACAGTAATCATAGGTATAGAGAGGAAGGCCGCGCTCTCGCTATTGCAGATGTTAATACTGCTTCACTCTCAGTGGGAATGGCAGGAAACGTATGCATTCTTTTCACGGCAAATGATGCATACATGAGAGATTTCGCGACGTTTGTACCTAGAGGTATCTTGAGCAAAACCATGATCTCGCAAATGAGGTGATGATTCATACCCCCAATTTATTTCAGACTGTATCGCCTCCAGTTCGGAAGAAGAGTCTGAAGCCGCAATTTTGTTGATGGATCGGGTTTTGAAAGCAAGCACTCGGCCCTCAACCGAACTGGATCTTAAAGAACTGATAGGATTGCATAAAGAATCTGGCTCTTCCAACTCCAAAGAAACTGGGGAGGGACCAGTCGGTGACGGCGATCGAGAAAGCAACATACCCAACAAGCAACAACCCGCTGGTCGCCTTCCGATTGCATCCCAGTAGGCTGCGGTGATGGGCGGATATATTTACTTCATTGCGCAGAACATTATTACGCTTGTACATACATGATTTATTATTTTGCTTTGTAAACATGATCGAGATGCCAAGCTGATCATTGAGCTTTGTAACATAACAGTTACTCGAAAGATTCGTCTCCGAATCCAATTTCTGGTACATGACCCAGCACGTCGTTCGCATCAACCCCTAGTTTGCTGGACATATCGCGTATGATTTCTTCGTACTGAACGTTCGTTCTCGTAGCTTCATTGTAGTTCCATTTTAGATCTTCGAGCTCTTCAAAAAACGCGGGATCAAATGCTGACAGTTCCTCTGCCGAAATCAGATCAGAATTGGTGGTCCAAAGGAGCGTCGCCCACGACGAAATTCCCGGAACGTACCTTTCAGCTCAGCATTTTCTTTTTCCATAGCCTCCAGCTGCTTTTGTAGCGCTATTACGTCCTTCCTTGCCTGTTCCTGCATCTCCCTCAAGGCTGATTCATTTCGTGCTGGAGACTGAGCTCTTGATCTGATTTCGAGAAGTCGGCCTCGGTCTTTCTCCGCATTCAACTGCTCAGTGAGCTTGGAAGCTCGGACGCGCCACATATCCAGCTACGGGCATTGAATATGTATGATTTAGGGACATATGAAGGGCGAAGGCCAACTCTTGTTTTCTGTTACCTCTCGGCTCAGTTTTCGATTCTCAGCAGCCAGTGCGCCCGTTTCACTCTTTTCGGGCGCGAGCAGTTCTTGGATCATGCCATCGCGCTCAGCAACTTCCAATTTCTAGATTGATACATCAAGATGAATGACTATTTTTCCTCCTCGCGATAAGCGGAAGACTCCGCACCAATTCTTTGACCGTTTCTTCCAGTATGTTAATTGTTGCTCTGCTGGGTCCATCTGGTCCTCGTCCAGGATCGTCATGACCAAGCCCACCAATTGCATTTCTCAATGCCACGGTTTCTTGGTCAAGATTTGCTTTCGCAATTTCCAGCTCCTTGATGCGAGCGACGGCTTTGAGGTGCTTTTCACGGTCCAAACGGACTTGTCGCCGAAGCTTTGCATTCTCCTCCTCCACTCTCGTGCTTTTGCGAATACCCTCATCCACAAATCGTCGTTCTTCAGCCTTCTCGGATAGTTCCAATTTGAGCTTCTTGATTTCCCGTACAGCTTCCATGTACTTGCTGTGGCTGCTGCCGTACTTCTTAAAGCTTTCATTTTCTAAGCGTAACCGTTCGCAGATCCGGGAAACGTGCTCAACAATGGACAATAGATTGGACACCGGTTGATCGGCTAGAACAAGGGCCGCTCTCCGGAGTTTGCTGAAAGTGATTGTTGCTCCAGCCACCTTGATGTGCTCGTCATTGGAGACGCGTGCATGTTCTGCGGCCTTTAGTTCGGCAACGTACTGGAGAATTGCCAATTGAATGGTCAGACGTATACACCTTCTACTGCCGTGTACAGGATCCTAACCTCTTCTAATTCGCACGTCCGCCTTTTTAGACGTTGCTGCGCTGCGACAGCTTCATCACGTTCGAGACGTGCATCAAGTAAATCGTTGTCGCTCTTGAGCTTCTCGGTCTCAAGGACTTCGTATTTCGCCTAAGATCAGTCGCAACATCAGCTCCGAGGATTAAATTTTGGTTAACAGCCGAAACATACCACCGCGTCCCGTAATCTGTGTTCCAAGACCATGACCAGACTGGCAGCTTTGTTTCCAGAGTCATCACCTGCGGATCCGTCTTGTGGCTCGATTGCGGAAGACTGCTTGTCGGATCGCATTTTCTCGTGCAATTCTTCCAACATCACAATTCGCGCCTGAAGCTGCCTTGCTTCATGACGCGCTTGCAAAGTTTCTCGATCTGGCCCCCTCGACGCATGCTGTTGGGAGCGATTGAGTAGATGTTTCTATATATGCAATACGCAAGAGACAAAATCGCAAGAACCAACCTTCTTCAATTCGTCGATTTCAGTCTCCATCTCAAATACGTTCTTTCTCATGGACTCTAAGTCTTCAGCATACGCTCGATTCTTTTCAACAAGAGAGCCAGCGTGCTTCAGGGTGTCGATATCTTCCGCCGAAGCTGCTCCTTTCAACTGTTGAACGGATCCGAGCTGCGCAGACATGCTTTGAATCTTATGTTGCAGTCGTGTCTTTTCCCGTTCGGTGCGATTCAAGGTGTCACGCACGGTAGATAGTGCTTGGCTGGATTCTTTGAGTTCCTTTGACCTTTCCGCCAGTTTTTCTTTCAATCCCTCCAAGCGCTTTTGGTACTTCTTCTCGATCTCCCACTTCTCTGTCGGGGCGATTGCGAAACTCTGCGTCTGAGGAACGGCGCTAGTTGTCGATGAAAGGTCTTTCACCCTTTCAGGAAGGTTCGGTTCTTTGGATGCATGCGGCAAAGAAATTTCTGCAACATCGCGCCTCAACTTGTCACGCTCTTCCTTGAGTTTCTCAATCGTACCATGGCCTTCTTTGAGCATTCCCTGTAGCTTCCGTAACTCTGAAACTTGCCGCGCCATTTCTTTATCGCGTGTAGCAAGTTGTTCCGTCAAGGAGGAAATCGTCTTTTCAAAGCGTTCTGCCTCAACCCGACATCGCTGTTCAGCTTGATTGATTTTTGATTCCAAGGCCACCGCTTTTGCATGAAGTTCCCGGGTGCGGCCTGCTACAAGTTGCTCCACGTCTCCGCGATCATGTTGACGCGCAATATCTCTTTTCGCTGCATTCTCTGCAGTCTCCACCATTGATTGCTGCAATTCCTGGATTACATGCATCAATTTGGCTTGTTTGGCATCCCTGACATCCAAGTCTTGTTGCAATTTAGCCACCAAGTCTAAAGTCTTTTTCGACGGAGGTTCAGCGGCCTTTACGCGGGCATTCTTTAGATCTTCCTGCAGGCCTTCCATTGCGACAAGCGTTTGATCGATTTCACGCTGCTTGCGCTGTAGGTCCTGACGTAGGCTTTCCATTTGTTCCTCTAACTTTGCCCGATCAAGCTCCGCTTGCATGATAGCTTCCTTCATCCGCGCTTGCAATGCAGCGACTTCCACCTCCTTGGCACTTAGCAGCTCTGTCAGCTCAACTATTGCGTGATCCGTTTCGGTGCCAGTCTCGGTGCCGGGCTCAGACTTTGAGAAGACGTGCGGCTTTCGAAGACGCTCTACTTCCCGATCACTCAAAATGTTGATGACGCTTGTTCGCTCCTGCAACGCAACATTATAATCTTCCTTATGTTGCGCCATCTCTTCCCTTGCAGCCACTAGCATTTGCCTATACTTTTCGACCAGTGCATCCTTTGCGGTCAGCTGCTTTTGCAGAGACGCGACTGTTTCTTGTGCTAGTCGAATGGCCGTGCTTTCTCGCTGCCGGGTGACGGTTTCGATGCTTTGTGTCTCCGTGACCACGTCTGACACAGCCGCTTTAGTATCGGCGTTTGGTCCTTCCGTGAGCTTGAGGCGCAAGCTAGTTATGTCTGATTTACTCTTATAAAGTTCGTCCATGTTATTCCGGTTCTGGCTCTCAAGGGCGTGTACTTTCCCCTCTAGGGTAGAAATTTTGATTTCCTGCGCTTTTACGATTCGGCTGCGCTCAACCAACTGTCGCAGAGCGGACTCCAGTTGCTGGCCTATTGGAAGTGCCCGATTAGGAAGAACGTCCTTCATTTCCGTAGCGGTCGCTCCGTTGAATATCTGGTCTCGCTCCTCCTCAAAACCGGAGATGACGCATTCCAGTTCATCGTGACGCCGTTCCCACTCGATCTGGCGCGAATCAGTCTCGCTCTGCAATGCCACATAGTCCTCTTCTAGTTTGGTGAGTCGCGCAACGTTTTCCTCAAGCTCCTTTTTCGACGATCGCGACGCCTCCTGCGCAGCGGCAAGCTCCCTTTGCAGCCGAAGATCTGTCAGCTGCAAGGCAGCCAGTTTACTGTGCCAAGACGCTAGTCGCTCTGTGCTTGACGCTTGATTTTTCATAGCATCTACGAGTTCCTCCAGCGAATCACTCTTCTGCTTTGCTTCGGCCAACTGGTCCTCAAGAGCTCGTTTGTCAGTCACAAGCTGGTCAAGCTTTACATCTAACTGAGTCTTCCTTGCGTCAAGGCCACGAAAGTGATTGCACATGCGCTCGTACTTGTCAATGAGTACCGCTCCAGCGAGCCTTGCTCTCAGCTGGCCGAGAGATTTCTGAAGCAAGCGCATTCGATTCCTTTGCTCCAGCCGGAGGTGAAAAACAATGGTGTCGCGTTCATCAATCTCTTTTTCGAGCTTTGGAGATGACGGAGTTAGTGTCGAAAATAACCATTACAGATAAGACCCATCCATACCTGGACAATATTTCCTTCCAATGTGAGGCATTTGTCGCTCACAAGATTGAGTTTTCTCACCGAGTGTGCCTCGCTGATTTGCAACTCCAGAATTTGCTGGTGTAAATTACCGATGATCAGCTTGTCATCGCCCTCCATTTGAAGCTCTTCCACGGCGGCTCGCAAAATGCTTTTCTCCTTCTCATCGATGTCTCGTCTCGTAACCAAATCAGCGGCTTGCGTTGTCGCAATCGCGGCCATATGCTTGTCTACCGCCAGCTCAGATTAGACGAACGTTGTCATCAAATGTAGAGGGAGGAAAGCTGCCACCTACAACTGGCAACATCCTGTCTCATTTGTTCAATTTCTGACTCCAGATCAGAAATACGCTTGACATGACGTTCCGTGTCTTCCCTATTGCTCCCGCCCTGATGTCAAATTAGACAAATACAATGACCCCGAGGAGACAAATAAACTTACCACATAGGAGTTTCGCAGTTCCAATTCAGCTTCTCGCAGTTGGTAGTTTTCTTCCTTGACCTCCATGTAAAGTTTGTCCATTGCGTCTATTCTGTTCTGAATCTACTTGGGCTTCAGTGGGAAGTTATGAGTCAGAAATCTTAATGCAATTGACCACGTACGTCCCGATCTGTATCCAGCATTGTTGCGCATTTCTTCTCAGCCATTTCTGCTCGGTTCTGCAGCAATTCAACTTGAACCTCAAGGGTAGAGACGCGATATTGAAGCTCGCACGTGTGCGAAGGGCTCTCAATTCCTTTCTTTCGCAGCAAGATATGAACAAAATGGCTCGGTTTTAGGCAGTAAAATTAACCTTTGCACTCACCTGTTCCGCGGTCAATTTAGCACACGCTGACTCCATATGCTGAGCCTGGAATATAGATATTTAAGCGAACCAGTCGCAGATTTTGCAAATAGAATAAACGCACTGTCGTCTTGGCTGCGTGCAGCTCCTTCTGCAAAACCTCCATCTGCTGTCGTAAGGCCTTTGCTTCTTGACTCTCAGCTTCAAAGCGCATCTTCTCCCCTAGCCAATGTTGTTCCTTTTCAAGAAGATGAGTAGTTTTTGCTATATACAGATGCATCTGATTCTCCATCTGTGAGTGTTCCACCGCCGGAACCGACTCTAAAAGATTGGCATCAGTAAATGTGTCAAGCGCAGAATCAACAGGCCGCTGAGATACCAGATAATTGATTCATGAGACGATCAATTTTGCCGTTGGAGTCTCGTCTCAGAACCTCCAAACGCGTAATGCGTTCCTTAGCCGACTTTTCTAGTACTGCGAATTCTTTCTGTGTAAGATTGCGAAAGAATCCAATCAGCAAAGAACTAAAGCTGATGACTTGCGGAGAAGACTGATTTCTCCACCTGGACTTTGTCAAGTTCTCTGCGTAAGCCGCCTTCAACCTCTTGAAGCGCTTGGTATCGTCGAGTTAAAGCCTTTTCGTTCACTTTCATTATCATGCACTTCCGTTGTGCATCCACCAGGTGAGTTTTGATATCATTCGGAGGTCCGGAAAGATCGCGCACTGTACGCTCAAGGCTTTGGATCTGTATGTCAGCTGTTTCCTTTCCTGTTTTGACCTCTTGTACTTCTGACGATAGTTTCGCTATGCTCTCCGTGCTTTCAACTTTCAACTTCTGGTAATTGCGATATAGATGCCGTTGGCGTCCTACAAGAACACTGTACAGATTCTTCATCGATATCATCAGCCCAGGCTTTCTATGACATGGTAATCCAGATGGTTCTACCTGGTATCTCTTGAGCGCTATATCGCTGTCATGTATCGCACGATCTTTGGCTTTGGAGTCCTCCAAACATTCTGCAAGTTTTTCAACCAGTGCAACGTAGTCCGCTTGGCTCCCCATGAGCAGGCTAGCGGGTAACTCGACGTGCTTGGGAGGCGGGTTTAAAACTTGGTTTTTCCAGTGATCACGATCTTTTTCAATCTGTTTGTTCTTGGTGCGTAAGATAACCAGCTCGTCACGAGTTTTGCCAATAACGGCTCTGGCAGCGCGAATGTCTTCTCGCAGAGTCTAATGTCAAAAGTCAGTTTGCTTCTTTTTGCAGTTCGCTCCAGCAGGGAACCCACTTTGTTAACGAGTAGAACATCTTTCCCAGCATCGAGGTCGTTTAAATTGCCTTCGTTCGATATTCTTTGATTCTTTTCTAGCATGGCGATCAACTTATGCACGGCAGTAAATTGGGCCGCAGAAGCATTTCGCCATCCATCTCCATTGTCAGCACTCAATTGGACGAGAGTGAGCGAGACTTCTTTGATGGCAGCCTCCAGGCGAGACTTGTCGTTCTTAAGACGACGAGCTTCGCTCTGTTTCCGAAAGCAGGCTTGATTAGGGGACATCAGAGGACGTCGAAGAACGTGGTAGTATTGTACAGACCTCCAATTTTTTGGCTTCTTCACGGGCTTCGCCGGCATCCACCTGAGCTCGCTCCAGTTCAATTGATATTCGATCCAACTGGTCCATCGATGTTGCCACGGGTGCCGTATTCTTGTCAGTGCGCTTTGAGTTCACTGGCGCACCAGTCTTTATGCGCAATCGTTCCGCGTAATCTTCAACATCCGCTAAACTATCAGCGGTCAGGCCAAGAGCTACCGCGCGATCTCCCTTATCGATGGCGTATAGGCGCATGGCAGCCTTCAGTTGTAATCGCTCTTCTTCCAAGGTATCGATTTCGGATCGCAGCTGCGTATTGAGCGCGCGCGATCTCTCCAGCTCCACCGAAAGAATGTTACGGATGTTTGAGACATCGATTGGTGAAACCGTATTACAGCCTAATCGTACCCGCAGCTCTGTGTTCTCATCCACAAGTTCCCCCACTTGCCTTTCCGTTGCATTCAACTGTTGAGACCGAAGAAGGAGATCCTTTTCTTTTTTCCGCAGCCGGAGCTGCAGCTCTTTGATTTCGCGGGCGGCCTCAGGGAGACCGTACACGGTAGATTCGTACTTATGTATCCGATTTTGTAGAGATACTAGCTGGCTTTCTTTTGACTCCAATTGCGAGTCTGCCGCTCGTATTTTCTGGAGAGTCTTACGATGCCGCGATTTGTATGCTTCGAGCTTGTCTTTCAGCCGATGGACGCTGTCTAGTTGCCCTCTCAATGCATCCAGGTCGATCCCGGACTGACTCTGTAGCGCTTGGTCGATTTGATCCCAGTCCAGACTCAGCAACTCAAAGTCTCGATAGGACTCATCCAGCTTCCCTTGAAGATTTCGAATTTCGTCATCTTTTTCGAGAAGCTGCTTGTGGAATGCCCCAATATTGGATGGTCGAAGTTCTTCTTGCAGATGCACAATATCCGCGCGTAGTTGCTCGATTATCGCATCTTTAGCTGCGGAGGCAGCCTCGGACTCATGCATGGCTTTTTCATAATGCTGCACTTCCGCTTGTAGATCACTCAAAAATCGCTCATCCTGCGATCCTGCTTTTTCGACCTGCCGAGTCAGGTCTTCCAGTTTAGTTCTCAGTGCAACTTTCTCTGCGTTCAGTTGATCGATGGTCATGTCATTGTGCAACACAATCTGCTCAGTCTCCTTTTCATCCTTCTCCTTCCTGAGAATCTTTGTCAATGACCGAAATTACGAGAGGTGGTGGCATAACATGTACCTCTCTAGTTCGGTGACAGTCACCTCCAGTTCTTGTGTAAGCGCCTCAACCTCGCTTGTTAGACGGGCATTTCTTGAACTGAGGAGTTCTACCTCCGCGACATAACGTGCAAGCTCGCCATTTTTCTCCTGAAAAGCCGCACGAGGCCGCATGAGGTTATGACGGCAGTGCGACAGTGATTCTCATCGACATCCAGTTACCCTGAGCTGCTTGCGGATCTGGTCATCGTCTAAATTCTTCAATTGAATGCGATCTTTTCGGTTCTGAAGTTGCGACTGATAGTCTTTGATCTCAGCTTTCATCCTTGCGACGACCTCCTCGGCCGCGGCAGCTCGCGCTCGTTCAGTAGTAAGTTGCTAACGTTCGGGTGAGTCTTGGAGACAAACTCCATCGATGTAAAATCTGAAGCACTTACGGCGTTAATCTCTCGAACAGCGCTACGCTCCGTGCTGAGAAGCTCTTCTGTCTCGGCCAAATGATTTGTCAAGGCATCATTACGCTTTTCGAGGTCCTCGTTATCCTCGCGTAAAGTACGCAACTCTAAGCAAGCGTGAGACATTCTTTCCCATTGTGGATCAACAGGCGAGGCTAGCAATACCAGTGACATAAGGAGCGTCTCCACCAGATATCAACCCGGCCATCTCATCATCTTGCTCTTGCACCCTTGCCTATCAACTCCCATGTAAGTGAGATAGTCCGGATATGTCACCACAGAATCCCCCAATGATTGAGAGGTACACACCTCCAACCCGCGAATGTCTTCTTCAGCTTGGAGCAGATAGAGATTTTTATTCCTATGCACCATTGAAATTAAGTCTCTACTTTCTATATCCCCAAGCGGTTAACAGATTCTACACCTACTCCATGACTATCTGCGTTACTCGAAAGAGGTGTATCATATTCTGCGGAGTAGCCTTCGGATCTTTTTTTTAAGGTCCAATGACAGTGTTAGACCCCACAGCCTTTCTTCTTGGTACGGTTGCTCTGGCAGGGACAACCTTCAGGACAAACCCGCGCTTCCACAAGGACATCATAAAGCTCTTCCAATTGCGTGTCGATTTCTTGTGCAGACTGTCATATGAGTTTGTCAGTAATGAGTGAAGCGACGATAACCTGAGCCTGTTAATGGCCTCGTTGCGTCTAGAAGTCACCTGTTGGGAGAGAGAGTCGATGTCGAATTGCAAGATCTTGTCCCAATTCAAAGGGACGACTTTGTTGGTAAAGTCTGCCATTCTCCCTGACCCACCGTCGCTTCTCAACTGAAAGGGGATGCAACAATGTCAACCGTAATTCTCTATATTTTCAGTGGAATGTACATATGTGGGAAGAGAGATAACGGCTGATTACTGGATGTGCAAAGACCACCTCCAAGATTGCGAGAGACCGGGACGCGTGGGTTATGCGCAGCAGGCACAATCATCAACTTGACATCTCCCCGCCTCGTGCTTACAGTGCATGCCTGTAGGCGCCTCATATGCCAATCGACGAGCTTTTACAGCTTTAGACAGATCCTCGCTTTTTTTTACAATCAGGCAACGGAAGAAATGCTCCAGGCAAATTCAGTAATGGCAGTGTGATTGGATACAGAAATGTGTTATTTCAGTCATTCTTTCAGCATGAGGACAAAAATAGAGAGTCCTCTACTGGTAGTGCATATGCAGATAGCCATAGAAGTATCCCGCAAATGGGAAGAGTGTTTGTTCCCCAATGCCTATGCGCCTTACCCCATGGGAGTAGTGCTCTTGAAGTTGTGAGGTGGATTTGCTGACGCATGTCACATGACGCACACGTGACCCTGCGTTCGCCCGCCCCTGCGGCCGCGCTGCGAAGAGTTGAGGCTGGGGGTGAAATACTGATGGTTCCTTCCTTCTCGAAAATTTCTGTATAGCTCATTTGACAATGGTAAGCAGGATGAACGAGCGAACGAACGAACGAATGAACGATGAAGGAACAAATGGAAGGAGAGAGAACTGATGGATGGAAGAATGCCGAGGGGGATATTACAACAAAGGGACGGATGGATGGATGGATGAATTGGAGGGAGGAGGATCTGGTGGACGCAATTTCCGAATCAACATCAAATCACGGCTCAATACTTTCGACCTACTCTTGGACACAACGACATAATTACTATGCCATCAACACTGGTGCAGCCACATCGAGGACTCGAAATGCAGCGGTGAATGGTGGTCTGACGCACGTGGATGCTATCGAAATGGAGTGCTGGTGCGGCAAGGCCGGGGGACATGATCCTTGGACTCTGTGCGAAGACGGGGGGAATGCGACCGAGGCGAAAATACGTCTTGTGAGCCACGAAGGCTAACCCGCGCTCTTTCCATTCCGTGCCTTTCAGACTCAGAAGAGGAGGAACAACGGACGCTCCAAGCACGGTCGTGGCCACGTCAAGCCCGTCCGCTGCTCCAACTGCGCACGTTGCGTGCCCAAGGACAAGGCCATCAAGCGGTTCTTGATCCGCAACATGGTTGAGCAGGCCGCCATTCGTGATCTTTCTGAGGCGTCCGTCTTCGAGGGTGAGACCAGTACTGCGGTTCTCTTCTTGGATGGAGGAACATCACAGCTCACACAATGTTTATTTCCGTAGAGTACGCTCTCCCTAAGCTGTACATCAAGATGCACTACTGCGTGTCTTGCGCCATCCACTCCAAAATCGTTCGCGTCCGTTCCGTTGAGGGTCGTCGTGACCGTACCCCTCCCCAGCGTTTCCGTGGATTCCAGAAGGACAAGAAACCCGTTGCGCCTAAGGCGTAAGATGTTGGTTATTTCTTGTGGGATGTCGGGCTGGTGTAAATTCTTGAGCCAATACAAAAGCTGAAACACAGCAAATCATCTTTTGTCTTATTTGCTTTCGTCCGTCATGAGCGACGTCCGCGCGTTGTTTTCTTCTCTCTTGTGAATTGCTGGAATTGTTAGATGAGCAAATGGAAAGGAAACTACATGGATGAAAATGGTCACAAAGCCCACGTTTCATACGCGGGTGTTCAAATGCTCGGGGATCATATGATGGTATTGGGCATGATAGTCAAACTTGCGCCTTATGTTCTTGCGGGTTACCTGCCATTGATTGCGTCCTCTCGCTAAGAAACCCTTACTACAAAAGGCACCTTTGGTGGAATGACTCTGAATCCCCAAACTGGTGCCAATCCCTGCTGTGGCGGCGGCATCTGAGGTTGTAACGCGTACGCGCGCCTTCACGAGGTTGGCGCCCTCCGAAACCAGCCACGCCAGAGCGGAGTTCGTGTGAAGAGTTCCAACATTCGTTTGAAGCCGGATTTCAGACCCTTGCGTTATAAAGAGATGTGGAGTGGAGCAGCAAGCCCGATTTTGCGGGCGCATTCCTCCTCATCTCCTTGGTGGTTCCGCTGAAATACTGGGAGTTTCATGGGTCGAGTTCGCGCCATACAACCTCCCTGGCGTGCTAGCCAAAAATTACTCTTATCTCACCACCCCCAAAGTCTGGATTCAGGCCTTTGTAGGCCACCGTCAATCATTTTACATCGCTGAGGAAGGAAGATGTTCTTGACCCCAACAGCTTTAACATACACAGGGGAAGCTTGGAGAATTACATCAAGGGACTGACATTGCACTCGACTGCTGATCTATTGGCTTTCATTGTCACGTGGGGGACAATCGGCTTCTTCTGCTCAATCTATTGAATTGTGGAGAGTACTTCCTCACCGATTCCGCAACAATTCCTACGTGATTTTTGATTTGATGGACAAGCTTCGAAATACTTCACCGAGGGCGTACTTGCGACCGCGCAAGCTGCTATCAACATCTTTCCGTGGCGCTGGCACCAAGAATTTCATCCCCCGTGCTGGACTGGCGCCAATCTTTGGACCAGAACTGGTACCTAATGTCTCGCATTTCTAACCCCGCCAATAACTGTGTCCATCAGATGCATTCCTCAATGGCGATTTCCGTGGCCAGTGCAGGTCCTGCTACTCACCCCAACATCTCGTTGCTGAGAAGCTCGTTGCTACCACCAACTGGGTCCGCAAGATCGGGTAGGAGGTGTTTTGTTGAAGAGTTTGGGGATGGTGACAATATTTGAAGTATAGAAGTATATAAAGGACCACTCGGACTCTGGGCATGTATCGCTGCTGCTGGCCCAGATTGGCCCAACGACAACATCATCGCCGTTGAGTTTACCTTTGTGATCAACCTCCCCTCTAGACAGACGAGATGCCCAGGGAAAGTCTGGTTCCGGATTGCCTTTGGCCCCATGTTTGTAGGACATACATAAAACACTCGACGGGCGAGGTACATAAATTCTAATCAGAACTAAGATGATACCACCCTAGAAATGCCTATTTTGAAATAGCCTTCCTGTATCAATGGCTATACTATGTTATGTACAATGCGAACAAAGGCTTCTTCGTGCATCTCGAACAACCCAGTATCAGCAGAAGGGTGGTTCGGAGCAGCGGATGAGCGCAGGCAATGCGCCCTGAACCGACGTCTTGCCGTGCTAAACGTTCATGAACCGTTCACCATTTCTCGCGGTGTCCAAGAACTTGTCGGCAGCATGCGCGCGTTCCAGCCCCTTTCTCAGAGCCAATACACGATTCGCATACAGAGGATCATCATGCTGGTGATGGACGCCCACCGGACGACGATGATGGCGATGATCGTTGACAATACGCTTGACGAGCGCAATCGAATCAGGATGTTCTGAGCAACGAGCGACGCAGACTTCCAGTGCGTCGTTGACCATGCGTGAACTCATCGCGAAAGTGTGGATGATGTCATCGCTAAGTAGCAGAGAGCAAGCGTGACGTTGCGGGCACATTAGCTTGAGGGTATATGGCTGCCACTTCTGCCCGGCGACGGCGGCCCAGAGCTGCTGTTGTTGGACGGGATCGTGGGTTGTCGCGAGAGCATCGAGGATGTTTCCAGGACATCTATCCGATTTGGTGACGTGAGCATTCAAGAGATACCGGAAGGCTTGCTTGTGATTGTGGAAGATGGCGGTCTGATAGACGAGATCTAACATTCGCGTCGCGGGGAACGGGTCCGCAGGTTTCTGCTTGGAATGCTCTACGATTGTATCGTAATACGCAAGACCTTGCTGGATGAGCGGGTGCTCTTTCTCAAAATGTTTGATTGCCCACTCGAGAATGGCCCTCCTCATCATGGTCTTCTCCCGCCTCTCTTTGGTGCCCTCCATACGGTCGACATCCTGCGTTTGTCTGTCATCCGTCCATCCAACCCACATCGCAACATCGTTCACAAGCTCCTGTGAAGCCAGCTGAAATTCGCTGGCCAAAGTGTCGTCGCGCTCGATAGCGGCGTAAATGCCACCCAAGCCATCCAGTGCGGCGATCCACACCGTCGCACTCCGCTCATCGCGCAAGAATTGAAGCAAAGGCTGGGTCTTGCCGAATGACACATGATTTGAGAGGGTCAGTGCCAACGCGTCCGAGACTAGTCCACCTCGGTCTTCTGTTGATAAGATATCCGGTCGGACGAGCAGAACTTCGCCTATCTTCTCATACTCCTGAGAAGAGTAGTGCGTGCGGTAAAGCCCAGTCCGGTCAGGATTCGCCAGGAGCAAAACTGGAGAAGAGTCCCTATGCCAGAGCTTACTGCTTGAATCGCTCCTGTTGCGGCCTACAAAGGTCACGAGCTCCACGTTTGACTTTTCGTATGTCGACAAAGAAATGGTGATGTACGTGAACGGGACAAAATATAAAAATTCTGTCGTGCAATCGGAACCCTCCCGCCACAAGGAAAAACGACATTGGGCGAGCACGAGCTCGTCATTGTCAAACTTGACCTTAATCACAGGATGCCCTGGCTGCGAAACCCAAGTTCTCATCATTTGAGCAACCACAGGTTCCCGCCCATCAGCCTCCAATACAGAGTCCAGAGCTGCCCAAAGATCGCTCGTGGTCGCCGACCCGTAACTGTGCCGGTGTAGATACTCGGTTATGCCCCGCGCAAATGGGCTGCGCGGCTCAACCGATGATCCGATGCGCATGAATTGCTCAAGCATGGCAATGACTGATGCGCCTTTATTGTAGCTGATGTCATCGAATAGAAGAGGGATCTGGGTTGGATTGTCAATCCTGCTGGCAATGGGATGGGAGAGCGAGGTGGCATCCGCATAAAATGCCAGCATGTGCTCCATGACAAAGAACCGCGATTGCAGGTCCATGGAAGGATCGATGCTCGCCACAGCTCCGAACTGCATGTATTCTGCAAATCCTTCATTCAGCCATCTGTTGCAGATGAGAAAAACGTGTGAGATTAGCAACTGTGTGCGGAGGAATGAGCTAGACATGTGGCCAAACGTACAAATCGTCCCACCACGACATAGTGACCATATCCCCAAACCACTGCAGTTCACCGCAAATTAGAACTCTATAGAAGAACCATTTATACCGAATTACCGCTGACCTGATGACCAATTTCATGCGCAACCAGTAATGCAGTGGTCTGCTTGGCCTCTGGGTCATACTCAGACTCATTGTACATGAGAAGCCTATCCTCGAAAATGAGCAGTCCTGAGGTGCGGGAAGAACGGTCTAAGCTGCTAGGCATTCCCTTCCAGACTAGCAGAAGAAACCACATACCGAAGTTTTCCATCGCCTCTCCTTAATAGACATTCAACGTCAGTGGTGGTCCGGAATGAGACATCGAATACTTAGTTTACCTCCGAAATCCGGTATCGGCCATAGATCAAGCTTTGGGAGAGGAAAGGGAATTTCAAACAAGAAATCGAAGTAGTAAAGACATATGTCGGCAATAATAAGTGAATACTGGGCCTCGGCTTGTCGACCTGGCTGAGCAAATACTCTCACATCGACATTATTTTTTGACAATGCGCGAATGCTCTTCAACGGTCCAATCGCCCATGCGACAAGGTACGTGCTCATCGGAGGCGTGCGCTTAAACCAGAACCGACGACCCGCATGTTCATCTTTACCAGATGCGATATACTCTATCCGCGCTGGTGGCATGTTCGAAGTCACATCCATTTCTTTGTCAACTGCAATAACCATATCGAACGTCGCTTTCAGATGTGGCTCATCAAAACAGGGGAATGCTCTTCTGGCTGATATCGGCTCAAAATGTGTGGCTGCAACAGACTCGACTGCACCAGTGAGCTTATTTGTGTACGGACTGTTGTAAAAACCACGCATTGTGCGGTTGCCCATCACTCCAGAATACGGAACCACGAGGGTGTAGTTCCCTACCCGAAGAGGTCGCCACATGTTTAACCTAACGATATCATTGCGATGATAGCTAGTTGATCGTGGATATATGGGCGATGCCAGGTCGGGCCGGTTGAAATGAATATTCGACAACGTAAGCCCGTTTGCATGAAACTCTAGTATTCTGGTGCTCTCGAGAATTTGAATCGATATTGACGCCGTTCCGGAAAATTCTGACGAGCGGAGGTCCGCCTTCATGTCCAGCACATAATGGAACGGAAGCACGTTGGTTGGAAGACGTACGTGCGCTAAATCTGTTTCTCTATGATCTGAGTTCAGGTAGCTCGGCTGGCTAATAAGAAGTAGCAGTCCGAGGAGGAGAGCCAGAGAACAGGCGGACAGGACTCGTCGACGCCGTTGGCGCGTGACGCCTAGTCTACATTCCGAAGGCGTGGTCTGGGTCTTCATGGAAGATACAAGTCCGGGTCCAGTACGAGTTCTCAAGTGGAAGCGTTCAAAGTCCTGTCGAGGATACACGGTTCCGGCCATGGCACGGCCTTGGAGCACGTAAGGGCTAGAGATAACGCGACGCGTCAGAAACGTTCAATGGTAACAAAGGGCCTTGGGAAGTCCCTAAGGTACACTCATTATGAGTTGTCAATGTTTCACCATGCCAGACGGGCAGAAGCTTATCCTTCCCTCCCTGGAAAATGGAAGGGGACTGCTGCTGAGTGAAGTACAAAATAATCAGACTCACCGTCCTGTGCAAAAAAAAAAGGTCTCCAGAGACATTTCTACCGAGTGGAAGTCTGTCCCAAGTGAATATCAAGCCATGCCGGAGAGCTCACACATGTACGATGATGCCGACATACGCATTGTCGTTGAAGATACGGTGTTCGAAGTGCACAGGCTTTTCTTAAAGTACCATGCTGAGTACTTTCGAGCAATGTTTAGTGGACCATGGATCGAGAGCACGCAGACTGTGGACAACGGGGTCAATGGAACGCTTCGGCAGATCAAGCTGCATGAATCTCTCGTCACGGCCGAGCAGTTCACTCTGCTACTGGATTGGATTTACAGAAGCATCGTCAAGACAGGCAAAAAACCCTTCCGCATGACTGGTCTAACCGCTTTTCATATGGAGCTCATCGCAAATGTTCTGCAAATTGATTCATTGAACAGCCTCTGTCAAACGTTTTTCGCCACCACTGCCCCCGACTACATCACCTGGGAGAATGTAGAGGAGCTTCTGGAGAAAGCTACTGCCCGTGGCCATCGACTTCAAGGCTGTATTTCTCACTGCAACGAGTTCCTACTTCGGGAATGCCCATCTTACTATATACGCTGCTGCTTTCTCGCCGAAAAGTTTGATCTTCCCGCTATCACCGACACAGTGCCTCATTCAAGGTGTCTCCTCTCACCGTGGAAAGATCCGTTCTTCACACGACTCTCACAGGGCTTGCAAAACTCTTTGCTCTTGTATCAATTGCAACATTTGCCTATTCACTGCTCTGAGTGTACGCCAAAGAGCCATTGCAGCGAAAAGACTCGACTCTACTGTGTCAGTGGTCAACACTTCTCCAACAAATATACCTCGGCGTACCTATATGGGCCGAAGCCATGTACTGCGGAAACCCTGTCTGGGACGAAGTAAACGTGGAGAGAACCTCAGGCGACTGTTCAACACGGCTTTTGTTCTGCAAATATCTGTGGTCTTATGCTTTGGACCGTATGCACAGAAAGATGGGGTTTCGACGCGAAGGACTTCGCTGAACGGCGATCGAAGCCATCTGTATCATTCTTCTCAGTAGTTCTGTAAACATTGCTTGTATCTCAATAAGCTCAACTGCTATGCGCTGAACGATCGTTTACTCTAATGGTTGGCAAATCGGGGTCCTCCAAGCAAGCGACGCGTTTCTGGCGACGCGCGACGCGTGTGAACGAACGACGATGAATAAGTGCTGAGTTTGCTGACGCTAGCATGTGTCCCTGCCTTCTTCCATGACTGTGCCCCCCAAGACCTATCCTATAAAACCTCAGTCAAAATTGGTGGGGTCTGCCTTGTTCCTTGCCAACATTCCTACTTCGAAGCATCTGGTCCTATGAGCACATTCAATTTACGACACTGGCCTATATAGCTTTGGTAATCAGGGGTGAAGGGTGTCCACAGGTAGGGAGCTTACACATAGTTAGTGTTGTGGGCCACGGCAATGGGCATTCGGAGCGACATGGCCGTCGGAAGGGGTGCGAAGAAAAAAAGTGTATTATGCTTTTTAAATGTAAATTATGCAGTGACGAAGTAGAGGAGGATGATATGTACCGAATGCGTTGGGCGGAATGTCATCAGCGACACATTTCCGCCGTGGCAAATTTTGGGCGGTGTCACATTGGGCACATGAAGCGGCTACGTGGGACAACTCTCGGAACATTATGTGGCACCTGGTTTCCCTCATATTTCTTCTCCATGTTGCTTACCACTGTGCTTTATAGAGTTCGTTTACAAGTCTGTGGAGGTAGAAGGTACCGCCTTGCAGGGTCATTTCCAATGACCTCGCAACCGCATCATGATGTTGGTGATGGCAACAACGATGGACGCACAGCCACAAGTGTCCCGATGGCTCCAGAGGAGGTTAATCTCCTGGAGGGGCTTGATGGAAAGCAGAACTCTCTTGACCAGTACTCATCGACTGCATTCGATGCTACAACTGCAATCATAGCAACGGCTCCCGTGCCTGCTGAGGGCGAGTTCGCGACTATTGTCGACCCACACATCATCCCTGCGATGAGCACGCGAACAGCATCACACCAACCTCGCTCTGTAATGTACACACAAACGTCGCTTCCAATGTCTCCAGCAAGTACTCCAGTAAAGCATCGGCCGGTTGTAGGAACAGAGTCGTTTTTAGAACAGCAAGCACAGACTCCCATTGGTCGGCTCGGTCCCCTTGTAGAACATTTTCCAACGCCCCCGTCCGATATTTCTCGTCAACTCGCAATATTACAACCACCGCAGCCGGCATCTGCGGCATCTTCATTTACCTGGTACTCTCACACGTTCGATGATGAGATCAAAAGTGTTCATCGTCTTCTGATCTGCTCGGTGCCTGGCTGTGAAAAAGCATTCAAGACAAAGTGGGTCTGCGCATGTTGATGTGGTTCTGTCTGGTCTCGGGTCTAACATTGAATTTGTCATTTTCAAAGAAACCACCTGCAACGTCATCATCGAACGCACACTGGGGATAAGCCGTTTACGTGCGACTGGCCAGAATGTGGAAGGAAATTTTCTCGAAAAGACAACATGCAGCAGCATTTGAGCATTCACACTTCGACAGATTTTCAGCCTGGGCCAGTGCGACGCAAAAACGGTAATTCGAGGAGCTACACTCCCGCATCCCCTGCCTCTCGAAGCTCAACGTCAACGCGTGCGAGATCAGCCAGTGCTCGCAGTATGGACTCGTTCCGATTGTCCTCACCTGCACCCATTGGCCAGAATCTCAACGTTGTAATGGGAACTCTTCCGGGGACATTCGCAGCACCTCCCCCGCCCTACTCTTCCGCTGCGGAATTGAACGTTGTTCCTACCGTCACCGGAGCGATATGGACAGCGGAGCCTGGGAAACAAGCGAAGCTGCCAAATGAGGAACTTCCGCTGGTTATGGGCATGTCAACTGGCACGAGCAAACACGTTGAGTCAACAAAAGCATCGCCCTCAAGCTCCACGACGCTGCTCGCTACCGTGTCTACTATTCCTGCGGATCAGATGCTCTCATCAAAGCCCGCAGCAGAACAATCACACCACGGAACAAAATGTTGCTGCGGTCGAGCAAGTCATGAGCCTGTGACCCAGACCATTGGTCAGAGTAGTCAATTGTCTCAAGTACCTTCTTCGACACCACAGCCGTCATCGCTCTTCACAATTTCCGGCATACCAATGGTAGAAAACTATTCAGCTACAAACAATTCCTATGTCGGAGGCTATCTACACATTCCGAGCATGCCACCGCAGCATCTCGTTCCTCTGCATTCGGGACTACCATTACTTCCACCCCATCACTCCATTCCATATCCCTACGTATATCCCTACTGGTACCCTCCTACATACCCACCACCACCACCTCCGCCGCCGCCGCCAGCTCTACGCCACCGGTTCATACAATACCAACCCACTCCATAGGCGATGCGCCGCTGATCCCCTTTTCCGAACCTTCGCCCTCACGTTTGAAAGCGGTGGTAGCGAGCAAAGATACCTAAAACGAGGACGGTGATGCGATGTTTCCCCTACTACTTGGCGATCTGTACATAGATCCTGTCATTAGCCTGTTCTTTTTTGGCGTAACTCCTAGAATAGTTATTCTTTTGGCGCATGATTGCTGTAATTTATGTTATCAATGAATGTGTTTGTGTTTTTGTGTTGTATTTGGTGAGAGCATCGACTTCAGCCTTTCTGTTTGCGAAAGAATCAACCGTCATACACGTCGTCTAGCGATAAGACGCGCTGCAGCATGAAACCCAAATCGGCCTCCTCCGCCTGCTCCACTACGTCCCCATCGCTGGTCATCTCCATTTCTGTGACGCTCTCGGTTCGGTTTAAATCTTCACTATCAGCTGCATTTGCGTTTCTAGAAAGCAAATGTTGACATGTGGGGTTCCAGTCATTGAGGGGAATAGGACTCGACGACACAATAGCGCCGACGGGGAAGGATAGATACGTACCCAGCTGTTGAAGAAGAATGCTGCAATGGTTGATGATGTTCATCCAACTCTGTGACTTTCCCAGAACTAGCAGCAGGGAGTTCTTTGAAAGAACGGCCTTTCATCTGCCGCAGGTATAATCGTTCAGGTATTGACAATGGCAAGCCATGAAACGGGTGTCCGGGATGTGTGATCAAGGCCATGCTATTGCTGCCACTGTTGTCAGATGAAGGTGCAGGGGGAAGATTGCAGGGGTCTCCAGCAGCCTTTGATCTTCTCGCCGCCGCAGCCGGCGGGATTCGGTGAAATGCGTATGGACTATGCCTGTGTTTTGGGCGTCTGACCTGAAATATCGGCACAGTGCGGTCCTTGTCTATTCCAAGAGCCCGTGGTGACGTGACTTTCGGACTGATGACCCACGAGCGAATATGATGGAGTGTTGCACCGTGAGTGGCGATGGGTCGTGGGGAGTACGGTCGGATCAGGGCTCGTTCGTTCGAGTCCACGCTACGAGAGCGGCATTTGCCTTTCCCGCTGCTCCCACCGCGAGAGCGCGGCCGGCCTTCATCGACAAAAATGATTTCGTAGGCTGTGTTGCGACGGACGGGGGAAGACCGTGGGCGGGTCAAGGGACCGCTGCTGCTGGAGCTGCTGTGGTTGTTGGAGTGGAGAGCGGACGAGATGGGGAATGTGTCATAATGGAGCGGAGTCGGAAATGGGTGTGATGATGATGCTCCATTCGTGTCTGTGGGCGCAGAGAGAGCGAGGCGAGAGCACTGATCGATCAGAGACGGAACTGGATCTGGGTTGCTGGTGCCGGTGTGGTTATTGTGCTCTGAAGGGTTGATTCCCATACGAGCATACTGGTCAAGAAGTGCTGGGAACATGTCCATGACGTGAGATGATTGTCCGTTACTGGACATTGTAACTTTCTGAGTATTGTGAGAAGACTATAGAGGTATGCTGAGATGGAGCAGTGGGGACTGGACCGTGGGGGGTATATGCACTTTGTCTCTGCAATTGGTAAAGTCAAGTTTCCAAGATTTTGACGGAGGAGAAAGCTGACATTTGATCAACGTCCCTGGTTTGCTTACGCGTGCTTGGCCTGCGCCGCTCTATGAATAATCATCGTTGGTGTGTCAAACTGACAAGCAAACGTGGCATAGCTTTTTTGGGGGTTTCGAGATCAGCGATAATGCAGTGACCTGCCAGACACTCCCCCTCCTTTTCCCCCAGTAAGCCCAAACGGATCTGCCCACAGTGGACCACCACCACCCCTTCAGCAAACTAGACGAACGCGGTCCGCTTCTGCCGCTAGACAATTTAGAGGGACGTAACCGTACGCCTAACTTATCGCGAGACCATCTCCACTCGCAACGAGGACAGCCCGGCTTTCTTCTCAACTCGACCAACGCCAATTCAGAGTCTCTTTCGTCTTTATCAGCAACTCTATCCCCGTCCGTCTCGATCCACATGGGGAAAATCGCGCCAGAAGGATTTGAGGATGGGAAGGATCCTGGCATGGAGCGGCGTCGATCTACTTCTTCCAGTCGCTCTGACTCTTCTGGACAATCGGCACGGGGAGATGAGAAAAATCCTATATGGAAAGACGCGGGGAACGTGACGCTCTTGATTATCCTGTATCTGCTGCAAGGCGTTCCGCTAGGTCTGAGTTTCGGCGCCATTCCGTTCCTGTTAAAGTCCAAACTCAGCTATGGCGATATCGCCCTCTTCTCGCTGTCCTCATACCCGTATTCTCTGAAACTCCTGTGGTCGCCGATTGTCGATTCCCTCTACTTCAAATCCATCGGGCGTCGGAAATCGTGGATTGTGCCCATTCAAGCCATCACCGGTGTCGCGCTCGTGATTCTCGGTGCTCGCATTGAAGGGGTTCTGGCGCAGGACAAATTGCCCGTTATGACCCTGGCGATCGCTTTCACGGCGCTGGTGTTCTTGTGTGCCACACAGGATATTGCTGTTGACGGGTGGGCCCTGACATTGCTGAGAGATGAAAACAAACACTTTGCTTCCACCGCGCAGACCATTGGCTTGAACACTGGGTACTTTCTCTCATTCACCGTTTTCCTGGCGTTGAACTCGTCCGAGTTCTGCAACAAGTATTTGCGAAGCACACCGCAGGAACTTGGCGTTCTGGCGTTGGGGTCCTACCTGAAGTTCTGGGGCGTCATGTTCCTCCTCTGCAATGCATGGCTTATTTTTGTCAAATCGGAAAAGCCGGATCAGACGGAAACTATCGAGGACATCAAAACCGTGTACCACACTATCTGGAAGGTCTGCAGAATGCCGCACATGAAGAAACTCATTGGCGTCCTCATGGTGGCCAAAATCGGGTTCATTGCAAACGAGGCCGTGACGCCGCTCAAGCTCCTTGACAAGGGTCTCAAAAAGGAAGATATGGCGTTGAGTGTACTGATCGATTTTCCGTTCCAAATTCTTTTTGGGTACTATGCAGCCAAGTGGAGTAGTGGTAAAGAACCGCTGCGACCGGTATGTGCACTTTATCAGATTTTGTCACTTGCAATTGCATTGCTGACACTATTACATCTCTGAACAGTGGTTATATGCATTTTATGGACGCCTCCTATTTGCCCTTTTGGGCATGTTGCTCGTCAACTACTTCCCGGATGACGGTGCTACTGGCGGATACTTTTTTCTTGTCATGGCGGCGACGGTGCTCAACTCTTTCATGAGGTAAGTACTTGGATCACCGACACTCTGGCTCTTGCGCACCTCGCTAACTACACTGCCGTTCGCTCTCCCTTGTAGCACCGTGCAATTTGTGGGAATGGGTAGCTTCTTCACAAAGATTAGCGACCCGCTCATTGGAGGAACATACATGACCTTGGTAAGAAGTCCGCAGCCGCCGCAGATGATTATTAAGGAGACAGAACGAGAGAAATTAACATCGTTGCGCATTTCTCTTCCCAGCTGAACACATTAAGTAATCTCGGCGGCACCTGGCCCCGGTTTTTTGTCCTCGAAGCGGTCGACCACTTCACCGTCTCCCACTGCGAGTCCGCGACCCAACCAAAAGACACTGCCTGGGGCCTCCTCGTCGCCTGCTCAACGGATGCAGAAAAGGCAGCCTGCAAAGACATTGGCGGTAAATGCATCATCGACACGGACGGCTACTACGTTGTGGGAGCTGCCTGCGTCGTCGTCGGGCTGGCCTCCCTCCTCTTGTTTGTCAGGCCGCTCGTCGCGAGACTCCATGGCGTGCCGGACCTGGCGTGGAGACTCGGGAAAGAAAAAACGGACTCGCCGAGTGCCTCCAGGATTGACGAACGCGAGAAACTGCTGAGTAATGAGGACAGATAGCATTCTCCGCCGGACGCGCGCGCTCGCCCAAAGAACGGCTGGATATTTTTTTTTTCTTTTTGGTAGCCGTTTTCTCCTTCCCTCTTCCTGTGTCTTCTACTACCCGTACCCATCCTCTTGCACACTCCACACGCTCAGATCCCCCCCCATACATCCAGGAGCTTTGTTACATAGATAATTATTTTAACACTCTGCGAAAAAGAAACCTTCTCATATCCCACCATGTTCGCTGTTTCGTCTTTCTGCCTCCTGGTTGTGGAAGCTTTGTTGCATGGCCATTCGCTTTTCCGGGGACAAACTGGGTTCCCCGGATATGCATCACGCGCACGGCAGGTACACGTGTGTTCCATCTGTGTGGCGGGAAAACCATTCGCCATTCTGTTTGGCTCGCATAATCTTCCGACTGGAGACATTCTGAAATGCTGACAGTCCCGTTTTCCACATTTCATTTTTTTATTTACAGACAAGAGTCAATTTGGTGTACAGATGTCATTTCAATCAAAGGTTTCAAGCCAAGATGGGGTTCGCGTTGTCAGCACACAGGGACGACCATCTCGACCGTGACATCACCGGCACTCAGCGGCGGCCTCTCGATCACAGCCCTCAACAGGACACTGTCGGGCGCATGACTCGCAGCGGGGATGGGGAGGTCGAGGGCGAACTGGAAGTCCCATAGTGTTGGGTCCATCATTCTCGCGCGACCGCCGACGCCTTGAGTTGCCCAGAGGACGTGTTTCACGGGTGCCGGTTGTTGTGCTGCCGCCCCGTTTCCGTTGTTGGAGAGGAGAGCGTAGATGGTGACGGTGTTGACGAGGAGGTATGACTTGAGAATGAGGTGAACGGTTCCCGAGACGGAGATGGAGGACGCGACGCCGTTGGGTTGGGTGGTGGAGACGCGGACGCACTTTGTGTCGCGGATGGTAAAGTCTTGCACGGTGCGGGAAACCGTCTCGTCCTTCTTGTCCTTTTTGAAGGAGCCCGAGTAGTGGAGTCCGAAGCTTGTATCCATGGTTTATGCGTTTGTTGTTTGGATGGTTGGTAGGAGTGAGTAGGAAATGGGGCTTCTGCTTTGCTTTTGCGTGAGCAAGGGGGGCTCAACGGATGCCAACCCTTTTTCAATGTGGTCAATGTCACAGCCTCCCTGCTCATCATTATGTATCAAGTGTATTTCTGATGTTTTATAACATCGACATCATGGGGGTTTGACATGCATGAGTGTAGTTCAACACATTGGGCGTCAAGGATGCCATATCTAAGAGCAGCCCGCCACAAACAGAACCTTCCCGTTGACAAACACGCGCGAAAGTTGCAGCTGACGTAAGAAGCGCGGTTAGCGGGTCGGACACTTTGAGCGTTTGACTGGACGTTCTGGCGGGAAACTCTGCCTATTACATGATGCTCCAAAAAAGAAAGCAGTTTCTTCTACGACGCGCTTCTTAATGCTTGTTAAGATGATGCTTATGTATGCTCATTTTTCCTGGGTGTCTGTCAGTACTTTTCTTCTCCCTCACGCGTTGGATGAAAGGTTATAAAAGGGCAGGGTGGGACTTGGGCAGGCCCCTCTTTCGCACCATCATTGAGAAGACCCCATAGCTCAAAACACCCACACTTTCGCATTGAGAGAGAAAGATCCCCCGACCCAAAACCATGTACCGCGCAACAACTCTTCTGACGAGCCTCTGCCTAGTCGCCGCAGCCGCGGTCCCCGTCTTGTCCGCAACTCTCGGCGGCGACTGCGACTCCAAGAAAGCCCTGTTTGCCTGTGAAGGCACCCAATTCCTCATCTGCAGTGCCAACACCAACGTCTGGGCCCTCCAAAACACGTGTGAGACCGAGTGTGAGACCGCACCCGGCTTCTCCCAGTGGTGTGGGTACGCCGCGCCGACCCCTACAGGCACCAGGACGAAACCGACAAAGACCAACACCAAGACTAAGACGAAGAAGCCCAAGCCGACAAAGACAAAGCCCAATAGGCCGCCCAAGGAAACTCACACGCATTCGCACGAAACTCCGTGCCTGGAGTATGAGGAGGAAGAGGCGTGGAAGAAACCCGAGCTGGGCAAGTCGTGCGAGGGGCACCCCAAGGGGTTCACGTTCTGCGATGGCGGCAACGGAAACGGGGATTTGTTGCAATGCAGCTCTGGTAAGTGTTTCGTTTGCTATTTCCCCTTTAAAGAAATGAAGTTTCTGAACCTCACCCATGTTTCACTCCCCACCCAGCCTACAAATGGGTCAAGATCAACAGATGCAACTGTCAGTTGAAGCAGTGGAAGCCGTACTGCGACCTTGACCCCTGCCACACTGCGGCTCCTACTCCGGCTCCCGCAGAGTCCGCATGAGGCCACCTTTGTTGAAAGGGAAATTACTTATGAGCGCCCTTGACCCCACCGCGCCCTGCTTGATTTTTGTATTTTCGGTCCTCTCTCTCCTTTTTTTTCCGTGCCCGCTTAAGGCCCAATGTGTTTTTGTTCTTTTTTTTTAAGTCTCCTACCCCCCCTTTCCCTTTTATACCGACTGGACTTGTAGACTACTGCTGTATGTTCTTGTAAAGTACAAACCCGTTTTTCTAAGGTGAAATAAGAAAATATGTGATCCTAGTCAGAATATCAGTTTCGCGGTCCCATTCGGACACGTTTCGAGAGAAGAGAGTGAATCTTTGGAATTCGAGCGCGTGTGTGGTAAGCACAACTGTTGGCAAATCCATTGGCTATCTCCGGAAACTGCAATTTCACTCTGAGAGCGCACCAAAGCTTGGCGTGAATCCTCTGAAAACTGACATCCCCTCACCGTAGAGTTCCGTCGCTGCATGGACACGCCTTTCTTCACCTTTTTTTTTTTTTTTTTTTTTGAAGCCGTGGGGTTTGCATGCATGTGATTGTAGGCCATTTTGTAACGATACATTTCGACACGCGACGGCTTGACATTCTTACAAATTGTGATTTGAAATCACCTGATGACTACAGAAGAACACTCGACTGTAGGTTTTGTAAACCGTGGCAGACTGTGTACAGTTCTAGGTGTTTACCGACGAGATTCGGTAACTTGGCAAACACTCGTGGCTTTCGAGCCTTCAAAATGCGATAAGAATCTTGAGACGCTCCGAAGTGGGCTTTGCTCGATTTTCCATGCCTGCGGTTGCTGCTGCTCCCGTGGTGCAGTGCACACCAACGGGATTGACGTCGGACACTTTCGGTCGCACGCACATACAAACTCCAAGCCACGGCCGACACGTGTCGTGGAACCCCGCCACGCTTTTTTCGAAAAGCTGGTTCCGACATGTGGCCAACTTTTGCTTGGGTTGGCCGCTCCGAGGCGTCCGTCTATGACTTCATTTCTGTAAAAAAATTCAGATACCGCTCGGGCTGAAGCGGTCAAGATGCGGCGAAAGATGCGGCCTGTGAGGCAGTGTGGTGCAATGTAGTACGGCTTTCACGTCTCCATCCCGATCTATGATGCATAGCTGTGTTCCCCAAAAAGCGAGAACTTGCGCAACTGGTGTGACGGTGCACGCGCTGCCCCTCCCTCCTTTCTTCCTGTTTTTCCTCTTCCGTTGGCCGCCTGGTGGGCGCTGTTGCTGATCCAGCAACCGAGTTCGCGCTTATCTCCGAGGCGGCGATTTAATGGAGGGGATCGGCGACTGTTTTTTTGATTCAAGATTCGACAATGTGTTGCCTCGTCTCTCCCCATATGGCTTGACGAGTATACAAATTTTGCAGCGGACTGATTGAGGAGGTGTGAATGATCACATATTCACAAAAGTGTGCACCCATACGGTCTACCAGCCAAAATCGATTGAGCACGCCATTTTCGGAAGCGTCGGCTTTGGGGGGCCACGTTCCGCATCCCGACACATTGTGATAGCAAAACAAAGCCAAACAAAAAGAAAGGCATGGGAAGGGGCTGAAGCGGAAAAACCACGAGGGTTTGTGCTGCTTTGGCACGCGGAGCGGTCCACTGTCTCCCAGCAACCGACTGGGAATTCAACCGTTGGCCATCCGATGTGGTGGTAGGATCAGGCCCCACCCCACCCGGCTCTTTGTGAGTGTCACGGGTACTACTTTCTACGACGCAAAAAGTGCGGGGTTGTGCCAACGCGCATCTTTTTTTTTTGTGTGTTGTTTCCACAGCCAGCCAGAGTGAGTGCAAGTGAACGTTCCATCAAACGAGTCGAACGGGGCAGTCAGTCAAGTCAGTCAGTCACAAGCGCATCCCACATGTAGGCTCCGAATCGTGGGAACTTGACTTGTTGCTAAGCCTCAGCCGATGGGATTTGATTGAATTGATGAATTGAATTTGAATTTGAATTCAGCCACAAGAGCGATTGACTGACTGACTGACTGAATGACTCCTTCCTTCTCTGTCTCTCTGTCTGTCTCTCTTTCTCTCTCGCCGTAGAAAGAAGTAAAGTCTACACCCGCATGCAATTTGTGGATATGATGCAATGCCCCGCCCGCTGTCTTGGTAGAAACACACTCGCAGTGCGGCCTCTGATGATGATGATGGACTTTCCTCCTCCTTTGGTCCCCTCCGAGTAGAACCCCTCCGAAGATCATCAATGATGGTGATGAGTGAGTGAGTGAGGCGGCCCGGCGGGCTGGCTGACTGGCTGGCTGGGCGCACGCCCCACTGCTCCCCTTTGTTGATGCGGCCAAGTTGGAGTTGGGAAGGAGGCTCATCCATCCCGCATGGCCGCCGGGCGGGCTGAAGAGAAAGGGAAAAGGAACAGTGAGTGAGGCGGCAGAGTTGTTGCGCTTGTCCACCTTCGTACCCACGAAATCGCTGTTTTTCTACTTTCTGCTTAAGCTTCTTCGGTTTCCCCCACAAAGGCCACACACGGCTTCATTGTTATTAAACGCTCAGCGCTCCCACCCCGACACCCCGCCGGAACTCAAACGCCTTCCCTTCCCATCCAAATCCCGTTCCATTTCCCTCCCTTCCCCCAGGCCTCCGTCCGCGCAAGGTTACTGCACCACTCTCAGCAGTAAGCAAGCAAGTAGTAGTCTTGGTTGACTCCGAAAACGTTGATTGAACCCTTGAGATTGTCCCCTTGATGGCCTCGTTTGAGTCTCCGACTTACAACATCCAAGCGTTTGGCCTCCTCACTCCTCCCCCGTGCCCATCCAAAGAATTTGACCTGGCGCCCCACAAGCCGCGTCGCCCCTCAGCGAGTAAGCTGTCGTCGCTCGCGGCGCAAGCCGAAGCGACCCCTTCGTCACTCTCGTCGACTCCCACGCAAGGACAAAGACCACTCTGCTTGCAAACGCAAGCCCTCCCCGACACGGAAAACTATGACCCACGATTCCACCTCCATCAACATTATACCCAGCAGCAGCAGCTTCAGCAAGCAACCGCCGAGCAAGCTTACGCTGCTTTTACTCCTCCCGCCCTGGGTCACGACCCAGACGGCTACTTTTTCGAATGGCCCATTGACACTCATGCCCCTGTCATCGACTCTGCTGTCGTAGCAGCTGCCGGTCTTGTTCCCATGAACACGAACGACTATACATTTGCTGACCAGTTGCCGATCAAGGTATGTGTCAGCACGCACACCGCTGGTTGTCTTGTCCGCCTAGGCTTTTTCGTAAAGCTATGACCATCGAGCCTCATCCCTGCCTTCGTTTCATCTTTTTGTCAACAGAGTGAACAGCTTCCTGTCGATACATGGCAAGCATCCCCATACCATGAAGCATACCCTACAACATATACCCAGCGGCGGCACAATGCCACGCCGCTCAATTACCAGATACCCAGCGCCGTCCCGCACCCATCTCAAGGCTCCTCCATGATGGCCGCTCTCCAATCCCCGTACTACTCGCCCTATCACCAAGGTCATCACCATCAGCAGCAGCGGCAGCCGCATGTCGACACTGCTGCCTACGACATGTCTTTCTTTGGCGAAGCTGTTCCTGTTCCGCACTATATGCAAGACCCACCGTACGCCCCTGCTGCAAGGCCGCAACTGGTCGGCGCCGACATGACCGACGAGGCCTCGGTCCACCACGACTTGAACACTCCCATCTACCCTCCTTCCCACGATCCGTACTTGTTTCCCGAGCAGCCTATTCTGACGCCATCGCGACTCGATGACGACGACCATACCCAAAGCTGCTCTCCAGAGCCGATTCACGACACTCTCGTTTCAGCGGCGGGCCCAGAGCTCGACTCTCCCCAGCCCCATCAAGACGATACCACCCCGTCCTCTCCGACCAAGCGTCCGACATCCCGCCGTGCAAAGTGCTTTGCGTGCCCCATATGCAGCAACACGTTCACAAGGGCCTACAACCTGCGCGAGCACATGCAAGTGCACGAGTCGATCCGCGTACGCAGTCATGCGTGTCATATGTGTCCTCGAGCATGTAAGTTGTGATGGCGGTTCGTGACACAAATCATGTCCCTATCGATAAGGGTTTTCCCCTGACTCACACACCAACGCTTTCGTTTTTTCTTGATTAGATTTCCGAAACGCGGATCTGTCGCGGCACATGAAAACGCGTCACAACGTTTCTCGCAACAGCACCACCAGCAGCAACGGCAGCAGCACCGGCAGCGCCTCCCCGGCTGCTGCGTCGGCTTCCGCTTCTTCACCTGCTGCGGCTGGCCCTCTTCCCCGGAAAGGCAAACGCCAACCCGGGGCCGCAAAACGACCACCACAACACCAACATGCTTTACACCACTATTCTCAGCAACGACACATGTACCCCCACCACCACCCGTCCCCGCAACAGTCATCATCATCGCAGCTCCCCCCGCCCCCGCACCAGCAGCAACACACAGCTCTCCTCCCGCAGCATCCTGAAGAACCCCACCAGCAGCAGCAGCAGCCCACGTCGTTGATCTACGGCCATGAATTGCTCCTCCACCAAAACACCATGAACGCTATGGGCAACTACACACCCCACCGGCACCAGGAATAACACTGGCTTGCATTTGCACCGCGAAATGCATTCATGCCATCCCAGTGTCTATGTCGGTTCCGTCAAAGCAGGACTCGTTTTACCCACCCCCGCCTTTTATCTTGTATACCGCCACACACGCTTGTTTTGGACTGCGGTTCCGTCAAAGCAGGACTCGTTTCACCCACCCCACCTTTCATCTTATATACCGCCCACACACACTTGTTTTGGACTGGAGACGGACGTCTATGCTCGTTTTGTGTCGCTGTTGTTGTTGTTATTGCATAGCCTAGCTTGACGCTAGACATTCATTACCTATCTACCTACCCTTTTTCTCCCGCACACCCCACCCGTTACTTTGGAGTTTTTGGCATATAGGGCAGGGTTTTCTTCTTTACACATACCCCCTGTACAACTCTTTTCATACATTGAGCTGTGGAACACTCGGGCGATGCAGATCGTTGGGTTAGATGGACAGCTATTTTTGTATTTTTGTGTGATTGCGGGGGGTTTGAATTTTTTTTTTTTTTTTTTTTTTGGTGGATCTGCATTTCCAGATGGGGGATAACATGTATCTGAACCCATTCAACTCGGGTTTCTGGTTTGGTTTTTTTTATAAATTTTCTCTTTTTCATCGTATCGTAGCGCAACAACCACAAAAACACAAAATATATAGTCCAAGTTCATAACATTCCGCGAGAGGAGAGACACGGCGCGAGGGGGAGGGGGAAGGGCAAAAGCAGACAAGGGGGGGGGGGGGGGGGATTCTATACATTTCCTACGCCACGGATGGTAGGTAGCGCGTTTGGGTTTGACCGCGGCTCGTCGCGCTCCCGTGCTTGTGCGTCGTGTTTTGGGATTTTTGGGCATGTATGTACAGGTTGGTTGTCGAGAGAGAGAGAGAGCGAGGAGGGGCTTTGTGCATCACCTTTTTGCGTGGTGGGCAAAGGGGGGAGACTCGTTTTCATTTTTTGGATGCGTTTTTTGCTAGAATGTTGCAGCGTGTTTTTTTTTTTTTTTTCTCACGCGTTCACTGCAGTCGCCTTGTCCGGCTCCGGTCCGCGACGGCGGTTAAACAGCTTACTGTTGCCCAAGTCCAGCTCAAACCCATGTCCGGCTCGTTTCTGGGCGCGGGCGGAATGGGCGGTCGCGCTGCTTGTGGTCGGGGTTGTTTTTGTGGCGCTGGCGGTGGTGCTGCTCAAGGGGCTGGCTTTCCGTTGGTGCGGGACGACGCCGCCGCGGACCATGCCAATGTGTTCGGGGCGGGTTTCGCCCTCTGCGATGGATTGGTAGACCTGGAAGGGGGCGGCGAGCATTTCCTTGGTGATGCCGTCCGGGACCGGGTGCGGAGTGCGGAGGCGGCGGTAGGTGGGGGTGTCGAGGGGTGCGGCCGCAGCAGCGACTTTGGACGCCTGTGTTTTCTTGGCTGTGGTTGTCTGCGGGGCCGGTTGTCCGTGTGCGGGGGCGGGGTACGGCTCGACGACGACTTGGGCGGGGACAGCAGCAGCAGTAGTAGCAGCGCCCGATGCGCCGCGGGCAGCTTTGGCGGCTGCTGCGGCCGGCGCAGCGTCGAGGTCCATCTCCATGCCCGTGTAGTACTCGTCCATGGGGGTCTGCAACACCTCGGGGAGTTCCAAGTCTCGCCAATCGCCGTATTTGGCAATGTTGGGGCCCGTGGGGATGTCCATGTCGTTGTCGGCATGGTCCGAGACTTGGACGTCGGGGACGATAGCTGCGGGGGCTACCGTGTCGCCCTGCATCCATGGATGGGCGAGGAACTGACTGATTGTATAGCGTTTTTTGGGGTTGACCTGCAGCAGGTGGCAGATGAGGTCTTTGGCCTCGGAGCTGATGTCGTCCCACCAGGGACTCAGAAACGCGAATTGGCCGTTGGCGACTTTTTCGGTCAGGCCGCGCGGGTCGTCGTCAAAAAAGGGTGGGAATCCAGACAAGATCGTGTACAGCACGCAGCCCAGAGCCCACATGTCGACGCCCTTGGAGTAGCGCTGGTCGTTGAGAATCTCGGGCGCAGTGTAGCCGACGGTTCCGCACGGGGTTTTAGTCGTGGCATTGAAGACCACCTTGGACAGACCAAAGTCGGCAATTTTGACCAGCCCGATGCCCGCTCCTCCTACACCGGGAATGTAATCGTCCTCTACATTGGGACCCAGGCCTTCCGGGCGCTTGCCGGTAGCGTTTGGTGGGATGGGTTCGTACAGCAAGTTCTCCAACTTGATGTCACGGTGGACAACACCCAGCTCTTCATGGAGGTATCGCAGTCCCTCGGCGACCTGACCAATGACGTGCCGACACACGGGCTCGCTGAAGCAGACCTGGCTGACCAGCTGGTGGAAAATCTCGCCGCCGGACATGAGCTCGAGGGCGAGCGCGTAGTGGAGAGGGGTTTCGTGGAAATCGACCAGGCGGATAATGTTGCCGTGCTTGATGCGCCGCAGGAGCGTGGTTTCGCGGAGAATGTTGTTGCGCTGCGTGTCGTTGAGCTGGTTCTTGGACACGAGTTTGAGAGCGACTAGGAGGTTGGTCTTGGAGTCAATGGCCCGGTACACTGTACTAAAGGCGCCTCTGTGAAACGAAAGGAAAGAAAACAAGCCGAAATAAGACATCAGATTCCAAGTCAATTGATTGCTTGCGTCAACTGTGTATGATCAATCGTGTACGTACTCTCCCATTTTTCCAATCAGCCTGTAACGGTTCATGTAAGGGTATGCGGCGACGGGCGGCGTCTTCCAGTCTTTGGGAGTTGCAAAGACGGCATAGGGTGTCATCGCAGGGCCAGCGTGCCTTTCACTGGCTTCCTTCTGCTGCTCTTGTACCTGCACTTCATCCCATCGTACGCCCTTCCGAGCGGACGGGGCATGCTGCTGCTGGCTTGTGGCCATGGCGGGTGCGGCCACTGATACGGACGCTCGCTTTTTCTCGTGGGGGGCCGTCTGTTCCTGTGGAGGAACGACAGCTGGTTCTTTTGGAGGGACGGCGGGCGCAGTGACTGTCCTGTCGGCCTCGACGGCAGGAACTGAGGCTGCTTTGCTGGTACTCGTGCTGGTAGGGACACTCTTGTCGGCAGGAGCGGGAGCGGGAACGGAAAGTGCTGGCTGTTGTGGGACCTGAGGAGCCGAGCGTTTTGTGCTGCGAGTCCGACGGCTGGTTGACAGGGAAGAAGTCGCCGATTGCGCAGAGGAGCTGCTGTTACCACCACCACCACCACCACCCAAAAGAGAATGGAACAGGGAAGACAACCAGCCTGATTTGCTGGACTTTGTGCCGGAAGCAGAGGAACCCGAGGAAGCGTTGGAATCTAATGAACAGTCCGAGTCATGGGCAGACGATTGCTGTTGCCGACGCGCTGACGTCGTTGATGTGGAGGCCATATGAGCTGAGAAAAGGGTCTTGTTGGTTATGCAACAATGTCACGTGGCGGAGACACAGTTACACGCGTGGGCAAAAGGATCGGTAACGGCTCGTTCGTTCGAGAGAAGTCGAGCCCCAGTCAAAAGGTGAGAAGGGTAGGAACAGGTGGGGGAGGCGATGGGCCGGGCGAGACGGAGGAGACTCTTTATATACGGGGAGGATCAGGATACGTACAAGAAAGGCAAGTAAGGATAAAGCAACGGGTTGCGAAGGACGACGGGTGGACGGCTGAGGGGATGGGTATACATACACAGCGGGGGGAATAGCGAGAATGGAGAAGGAGGAAGAGGAGGGAGGACGGGCGGCGGGGGGTGGGGGGGCGGCGGTTATTATTATTTCGCGGACAGAAGGAGAGAAAGTTACGTTGTCGTTTGCTGTTGTCGTTTGTTGTTGTTTGTCGCTTGTCGGTGCGAAGGGCGAAGGGGTCGATGAGTTGCGCATTTTATGTGTGAGTGACGTCGTCGTTGCGCACGTCATTTCCCATTTCCCCATTTCTCACCCAGTCAGTCCTTCCCTCGTGACTATCACATGACTGTCGTACGCGTGACATCACATGCTGCTCCCTCGAATCGGTTCGAACGTCCTTGATGAAGGATGTCTGACGGATGGGGATTTATCTGGGATGGCATAGATAAGGGATGACCTGGATATGGGATTCTTAATGAAGAACGGCTGAACGGGCGGCTTTTGCGTGAAATGAATCTATTGAATGAATCTATTGGACCGTCGCCTTCATCGCATCCTCCTCCTCCCTCCCACTTCCCCCGCACCCGGTCGCAGTTGATACCCCCCATATACACTTAATACACATACATTAGTTACGCACTCTGAAGCAATGGGTCAAGGAACAGGTGCGTTCAATCAACCAACGTCTCTTGCAGTTCGTCCCCCCCCCCCCCCCCAAAGTGGCATGGTCTGTGTGACTCTGTGTCAAACGAGCGTCTCGCCATCAGTCTGCAAACCGAGCATGGGTGAGCCGCGCCAATGGGCATTCGGCCTCGCCATGACTTTGACTTTTTGGGCTGCTGCATCAAATACAATCGACGCAGCATCTCGATGGCTTTGGTGGTGGAGCTGCTCACTTTTCAAAATCTGATGGCGCCGTCTGTTTTTCCACCGTGCCTTCATGTGCAGCACAACTGACAAACTCACCCTGCCATTGTTCTCGCACAGTGAACAAAATGAACGGGGTGCGCACATTTACATGGGAAGAAATAGAAAAGTCTGTGCCGCACAAGGGCAATGCGACCCTCGTCGGAAACGAACCCGTGTACACTGTCATCAATGACAAGGTGTATGACCTGTCGGGCGACTTTTTCAGCTGGCACCCGGGAGGCGGCGTCGCTTTCTCACAGCTGGGCAAGGACGCGAGCGGAGCGTTCCAAGTATTCCACCGCGATGAAACAAGGGAAATCCTTGCCAACTTTTACGTTGGCGACTTGGACAAGTCGGAAGCGAAACGCGACAATGGCGGCTTTGCGAAGGTATTGTTGCAGTTGTCCCGCCGAAAGCGAGCACGTCCAGGCAACTCATGTCGCCTTCCCTCTTTTGTCGCAGGATGTGCAAGAGCTGAGGGACATCATCCAACAATCTGGATGGTACGCATCCAGCAAGCTGTGGTACGCCCGAAACATTGCGCAAACCATGGCAATGTGGGGAACAGCCATGTTCTTGATGGCCAAGTTCCCCGACAGCATCCTTGCTGTTCTGACCTCTGGCTTGCTCGTCGCCGTCTTCTGGCAACAGTGCGGTAAGTTGGGCTTTCCAGATTGGCCATCGCATCGTAGAGCAAACCAAGCTCATTCGTGTTCTGCTGGCTTTTCAAGGCTGGCTTGCCCACGACTTTTGTCATCGCCAGGTTTTCCAGAGCCGACTCTGGAATGACGTTTTCGGATACTTTACTGGCAATGTTTGCCAAGGATTCTCCGTCGCATGGTGGAAGCACAAGCACTGCACACACCACAGTGTCCCAAATGTCCACAACGGTGACCCTGACATTGACACGCTGCCCTTCCTTGCTTGGTCTGAACACGCACTGGAGGGTTTCGCCGACTTTGATGACGGCACGCTGGCAAAGTTCTTTGTCGCATACCAGCCCCTTCTCTACTTTCCCCTCCTCTCCGTTGCACGGCTGAACTGGGCCATCTCGTCTCTGACGTGGAATCTTGGGGACATGCGCGCAGCTGGCAAGATGTTCCCCACACGGAGTGTTGCTGAAATCGCCACCTTGGCCGTGCATTGGGGTTGGACCCTTGGCGCCCCCTTGTACTTCCTGAAGCCACTGTATGCCCTGATTTGGTTCGCCACCGCGCAAATGGTCTGTGGAGTATTGCTGGCAGCCGTCTTCTCTGTGAACCACGTAAGTTTATATTCCCATGTTTTTACATTTACCTAAAGCCCTGAGCCTTGCCTATCTTCTTCTTATCTCAGAACGGTATGCCCATCTACACAACTGAGGAGGCAAAGGACATCAACTTTTACCAGCTCGCGATTCTGACCGGTCGCGATGTCCACACCAACATTTTCAATGACTGGTTCACCGGTGGTCTGAACATGCAGATCGAGCACCACATGTTCCCCATCATCCCACGGCACAACCTCGGAAAGGTGGCACCTCATGTTGAGAAAATCTGCAAGAAAAATGGGATCCCATACCATTCCACCACTCTCGCCACCGGGCTCTATGAGGTCGTTGCGAGACTCGCAACGGTATCAAAGGCTGCCCGAAAGACGCACGTTCAGTAGAGGGTTTACGCCCATGCTGCTGCTCACAACTCTGTTTCTGGGATGCTCAACTGCCTTGACACCATTCGAACGGCGGACTGGGGTGTCCTAACCCTTGACTATTTCGGCATTGAAACGATATCCACGGATTGAGACTAGGATAGCCGAGGCAACTTTCGGTCCTCGGCACGGCCGGGTCGGGACAATTTATTTATATATACACATAGCCGAACATCTCGAACGCTCCCTTTCCACCGCCCACCTTATTTAGCAACCTGTCATGGCCCTCTTCTGCCGATGTACAGATAATTTGACCTCACAACAAATCAAAAGGGTTGGAATGAGGAATCAAAAGAAACTTTGGAGTTGACTGGTACAAATTGTTGGGAGCTTACCTGTTTCAAGATTTTCAATAAACATCCTTTTCGAACCCTTGTTATTTATTTCTATTGTGCTTTCCCCTGATTGTGCATGGTGTATCAGAGTATCTTCAAGGTCAATCCAATCAAGTCCGTGGAAAACATCACGTAAGCAGGAACATTCCGAACCCACAGATTCACGGCGCGGCTTGGTACCTGCCAATCCTCGAACACTCACAAAACACCTGCATACGCATAGATCCCAACCTTTGGCAATGTTGTGTGCAAGAGAAGCAGCCATGGGCAACCCGGTTCTCCCCACCACCGTGCCCACAGAGTCACTCCCACCATCGGCATTAGCATCATCCCCACTGCAACTCCTCCAGGAGCTGAGCAAACTGCAGGCAACGAGAATCCACGCTTATAAAGTGTTTGAAGAGTAGGTATTTTTGGGCGTTAGTCGATGGCAAAGAAGGGCGGAGGGGTCGGCTGGGGCTGGGCTGGAGTGGAAGGCTAGGGGGGGCTTTTTCTCGACACGCGAAAGAGAGAGAATTACGGAGCAGGCCAAAGCAGAGAATGGCGTTCTCACATCCACTCGGCGGGGCGGTTTTTTTTCTTCTTCATTGTAGAGGCTTCACAAAGTACATCACGGGCACGCTCCCGGGCGCGGACTTTGAACCGATTGTGACCGACACGACGATCGAATTCGCCGATACCTCGCGGCTGGTCAATGTCGTTGCTGCGCGGCTGCGCGACGTTGCGCACCGCGCGGACTTGGCGCGCATGGTGGTCGAGTTGCAGGCGTTGGAGAAAGCGAAATTGGAATTGGTATGGGGGTGGACAGAATATGAAATTAAAAGTTCCATTGTGGGGTGTAGGTAGACTCATGGGTTGGAGTGTTCTTTTTCCTTTTTTTTTTTTTGTGTGTTTCAGACAGTACAATACCAAGTCGGCTACTCGGAAACGGTGTTTGGCACGCGCGACTACACGGCCGACATTGCGGCGCTCAAGACGGAATTGGAGCACGTCGCGGCGCAGGTGAATGAAAAGTGGGACGATATCCGCGCTGAGATGGCGGAATTGTGATGCGTGGGTGAGGGATGGGCGCCTATACGCATGTGCGGGCGAGAGAGGGGGGGGGGGAGAGATGATGGCTGGGATTGTGAGATTGCGTGGATGGGGGTGTCGCGCCGAGTGTGCTGTGGCGTAGGGAAGTGCCGAGTCGGGGAAGCGACGTGTGAAAAGTACGACAAAGTGTCTGCATACAGGCCGTTTACCTTTCCTCCCCTTCTTCAATGCCCACAACGCCGGCCAAGCCTTCCTCTTGCGTGCTCCACACGTTGCATTCAAACCGGAGCTCTATTTCCCTCGAGAACGGGGGCGCTGCCCATCAAAAACGGCGGGGAAGCCATCTCACAATCGATCCACACTCACCCACTCGATTTGTGACAACCGCCACTCAATTGTTGACACACATCCCACATGGAAAGCGAAACTGACGCGCCACGAGTAGAGAATTTGGGTCCGGAGAAACTGTGTCAAGGGTATACCATAACCGCCACGCGCGGGGGGAAATGAATACACCGAATAGGGGAGTGCGTCTCCTCATTCAGAATATATAGCAAAAGTACAAAATCAAAAACCTGAGATGCGAAACAAAAAAATCCTATTCTCTGCACACCTCCTCCATACTCCGCGCCGCATAATAGTCTGCCACAGGCCCGCTCATCAGTGATGTGTGCGTAATAGGTTCGGCAGTGGTGTTTCTCAAATACGTTTGTGCAATGTGCATCGCGTGTGGGCCTACAGTGGCCCACATTGCGTCAGCAGGATCGTCGGTATCCAGACTCCCGCACGCGTCCTGATCACACTGCAGGATGTTTTGCCACAAGGGCGATATCCCGCCCTGCTCGTCTCCGATCGAATGGCCCGTTTCGACCAAGACGTACAGGGTGCCCCTGTCGACCGTGTGCACGAGCGCGAGGTCAGCGCACACTTCATGTCGTTGTCGTCGTTGTCGTCCCGGTGCAGAGTGAAAATGGATCGACTGAACAGCGCCTCTAAACTCGTGCGTAATCAGCCGTGGCGTTGGGGCTTTGCGTTCATACCCGGCCGTGAGGGACGGGTCTATATCCTCACAATGGGCCAGGACGGTGCGGAACGCCACGAGATCGTGATACCCCGTTCTGGGGACAGACCGGTGAATGTCCTGCGGAAAGTCCGTGTCTTTTGTCAGTACCAGACTGAGGAATGCTGATGCGTGAGGGAGCGTGTCGGAGGTGGTGCTATGGCCAATGCGCGCGTGGCACACGTCTACCAGCCACTGCCACGGCTCGGGTAATCCGGGCGTCCCCGGGTCTAGCCATGTGAGAATGTCGCCCGTCTGCGTGCAAACGAGGTACGACGCCGGGCGGACGAATTCCGAATCAGACGACCCCAGGCGAATGCACGCGGGAGCAGTCCAGACGCGCGACATGTCGGATGTGAGCAGCTCGACGTTTCGGACGCTCGGGAGGCCCCACACGAGATCGTGGTCGCGATACCGCTGGGCTTCCCGCAGAAACAACGCAATCCAAAAACGGCGGGCAATGCGCAGTTTCTCGCTGTTGCTGCCTTTCATCAAGTCGAGGTGGATCCCGCACATGTACGGAGCCCTGAGCACTGCGGTGGGAGCGCAACCGAGCGAGCGGATATAGAGACGTCCGATGAAACTGCTACAGTGATGCTTGAGGTTTGCAAAATACTGTACGTAGCGGAACCGATACAAGACTTTGTGTGTTTTCGGATCGGCATATGATGCTACCTCCACGCGATCCGATGCGTCAGGTCCACCAAAGTCCCTTCAACGCAAAACACCGTGAGTAAGGCATCCAACTTGAAATCGTAGCATAAAGCATAAAACTCACTTTTCCAGCAGCAATATCCAACTTTTGGAAGCTGCTCACAGATATGTCACCCCCATGCCAGCTACAAGACCGGTGTACGCTTCTACTTACCTGCTGTCATCCACAGCTTGGAAACACGCTCGCACTTGCCCAGAGTTTGGTAATCTGTGCGTGAGAGGACCAACGCAAGGACATGGACGAAGGGATAATCATCAGTCCGCGGCAATTGTGTCATGCAGGTGGAAAATTCGGCGACCTGAAACGGTGCTGGAGGGTTGATCCAGTAATTTGATATCGTCCTAGAGTCGGCGCGAGGTTCAGACACCGCGGGCTCAACTGGATGCCCTATTAAAGGTTTGAAGGCGCGCTTGGGCGTGGGCAAGGAAGTGGGTAGACATCGTGCGGGTGATGATTTAGTGGTCGACTTTTGAGGTATTGTTTGGGGTAGATGTTGATTTTTTAATGAAGACGGTGTATGCAACGGACGTCGCATCACAACCTTTGCCTAAGGGTTGTGAGATAAAAATGCAGCATCCTTTTGTCGGGGGAACCAACCTTGGTAGCATCCAACAACAGGGAATTGGCAGCGCTTCTTTGTACATTGGCAGGTGTGAGAGGAGGTTCTGACGCATCCTCATTAGGCAATGGCGGGGTAGCTGCGACATCGGTAGAGGACGCCACGCCTACGACGAGAGGTCGGAATGTTTTGGCTGTCGAAAGTCCAGAAACTCTCACGAGATTCGATTTTTGGATGTTCTTCGTTACGGTCTGTTTGATACCAGAACTACCGGTGACTGCTTTTGCGAGAGACTTGCGCACAGAAGATGATGCGGAGCTGAGCGAGGTAGCTGCTTGAGTGACGACTAGCAGCTTTTTGGGCTTGGGCTTCCGTACAGGAATTGTACTCTTTGGCGCCACAGCTCGAGCCACAATGGGAGCTGCTGTGGTGGTGGAGGATTGCACATGGACGGCGCTGGATTTTGCTGGGTCGCCAGGATACGTCTGGATCAGCAAGGTGTTGGATTCACTTTGGTTGTGCTGGTTCACGCTTTGTTCCGTAGAGATTGGAGTTTGAGCATAACTTGCTGAGGAGACAGAGGCTTGCACATCAGAAAGCGGGTCGGAGCTGGTTGCTTCTCTGGCGTTGGGAAGAACCGCGACGGTAACGGACGACTGACTCTGCTTCTCGACAGTGGCCGAAACTGCTTTTGTTTTACTTTTTCGCGGAGCTTTTGATGGCGCTTCTCTGCCGTCCTGGTCTTGCGGAGCTGGGCGCTTTGGAGGAAGTTGCGTTGCGGCTCCACTGACGGTTGGTGCACCGGCTTGATTTGCGGCTTGGATCCTGGCGATGAGATCCGCTTTTTTGCCACCGACCAGCAGTCCCAGCTCTTTGCATCTTGCCTTTAGAAGCGGGACGGTTAATTTCGCGAGATCTTGATGAAGTTGTTGCGGGATATCAGTCATGGTTTCCTACTCGTTAGCATGGAGATACGATAATAAAGTTGTGCCCAACCCTTGGGAAACGTAACGCGCATTGACAACATTGACGGCATCGTCTTGTGCGACTTAGAAAGTGTGTCACGTGATTCTTTCTTTCACGTGATGAGAAATTTCGGTTCCTTTTGTTGTTTTGTGACTCAGCGGGATTAGCGCGTTTTCTCCCTTACCAGCCATTCGGCAACTTGCATAGACGGGCGACAACGAGTGACCCGCAGGATCACTTTGTCCGTCTTATCTTGTCTTTTGTCTGTCTGTCGACCGGGAAAACAAACAGAACCCTTTTTTTTGTTGACAGAGAGACTTGTCAACTCCGTCGCTTGCTCACACAGACTCCTGGGTAGAGATTGATTGTGTGGTGGCAGATATCCTCGATCAACGGACCGATTGACGCTTTCGGCTACCAGCCTCCTGATCCACCCGCTCTAGACGCAGCCTTCGCGCTATTTGCACACATACCCAAACACAACCTTAAAGCCGCTGAAACCACTCGGACCCACCTACCAAAACCAACCTCTCACCCCTCTTTCCCACGGAAATCGACACCCTCAATACACCTGTATAACAATGGCAGAAGCCGGAAGCGAAGTCGCCGCAACGCATTATGAGCATCTCCGCTCTTATCTCGCCTCCTATCTGCAGTCGCAGCGAGCCGCGGGAAGCCAGAGCAACCAGAGAACATCGGCGCGAGAAAAGCTCACAAGGCTTACGAAGCAGCAATTCACCGAACTGGCCACCGATGTCTTTGATGAAATGAACCGCCGACTGGCCGACTCGAAAGATGGTAAGGGTTGGCGAACTTGAGCGGAACGATTTACAAATATATATCGCGGCGCCCAAATCAGAATCGGGATGGGTTGCTTTTCGCCGACGTGGGCTCTAATATCAACTGTGTCACTGATTCGTCCATTTTGCAGTCCCCTTCCTCGCCGTTCGGGACGACTTTCATCCAAAACGCAACCAAGCGCGTCAAAAGCTCGCCACACTTCCCGCCTCCCGCTTCAAGGACCTGGCCAGCGACGTGTTTTACGAAATCGAACGCCGATTCCCAGCGATTGTTGATGATTACGAGGCCCGATATGGTAACGACCATCACCAGCAGCAGCAGCAGCAACAACAACAACAGCAACAACAGCAAGTACCCGCTGCCATTTCATCCGCGCCAGTAGCCTCTACAAACGGCCCTCTGCCACTGCAACCGGAACCACGCCAGGTTCAGGTCACAAACACGTCACCATACGCCAATGCTCAAGTATATGAAACTCAGTACTCACAGCCGTACGAGGGCAAGACAATGTCGGCACCTGCGAATGGACAGCGATCAGCGGACGCTGCTGTCAACTTTACTTCCTTGGACAATCTGATGGCTGATCTTGGCAACATGCTCACCGACCCGAAGCCGGCATACGTAAGAACTTGGATTGCATTCTCTCTTTCTACCCATCTCCGAGGCCTTGCTGACGCAGAATCCTTCCTCCTTGCTCCATTAGGCTTCCGGTGGGTCGGCTGTCATGGTGAGTCATTTTTTTGGCGATATAGGGAAGATGAGCTGCGACGTCAGATGCTGACCAACATGTCATCATGTAGGCTGATGTGGAAAAAATGAGGCGAGACTACGAAGTTGTACAAACGCGAGTCAAGGATCTGGAACATGACCTGGCGGAGAGTAGGAAAGACAAAGACCGTATTGCAGATCTCGAGCAAAAACTCGCAGTGCAACACAAGGTATGCATCCTTGCGGAAACTGACACCCAATATCTTGCTAATTGGCTCTCGTGAACCGTAGATCAATGATGAGCAAGCTGAAAATATGGAACGACTGGAAGCTAAATACGCCAAGCTGAAGGAGGACTTTGAGAGCTTGCAGGATGACTACAACAATCAACAGCAGGTTAGAGCACTGATTGGCTCGGATAATCGCAAACGTGCCGCCCGCTATCAAGTATCGCTGACACCAAGGTCCCTTTCTTTTCTCTTCGCAATTTCTAGATTGCTAACGACATCCGATCAGAAGCCACCAACTTGCTTGACGAGATCAAATCTCTGTCGAGAAAGAATGAAGAACTGGTCGCGGAACGAGACCGTGACCGCAACACCATGAAGCAGTTGAAGGAAGAGGTCGCACGCCGTCGCAGTGATGAAGGATCAGCCAATCGATCAAAAGATTCCGGAAACCAAGGCGACTACAATGCGCGCGACGCAGTCGCAGCCTTCAATGAAGACGGCGGTGTGATAGACCGCTCCCGCATCAGCGCCTACCAGACCGCCGTCGATGACCTCCTCGGAGCTGCGCGCAGCGACATACCCACTAGCGTCCTGGTCGCCATGAAATCCATCGTGATCGCCTGCAAAAACATTACAGAGGACACCGAGGAATTCGAAAACACCACTGATACCCTCGGACCTGACCAACGCGACCAGCTTGCCGAGACCAAGAACAGACTCGCGGCGGCTCTCAACAACCTCATGAACTCGGCCAAGGTTCACGCCACTGCGATGGGAAGCGCCAACGTGGCGCACCTCGATAACGCTGCCACTCATCTCACCGCCACTATTGTGGACCTCGTCAAGGTCGTCCGGATGAAATCGACCGATGGACATAATTCGCAAGGAGAGTCGCGCGATGCTTACCGGAGGAACGACGCTTACGAAATTGACGAGTTGAAGGTACTGACTCCAACAGTAGTTTGAAGAAAGACCCTTTATCCCGCCTGCTGACCTGTCTCCAATCACAGATCTTCCTCGAGAAGCAAACGGACCAAATCGTCCAAGCGATCCAGTCTCTTCTGTACGCTATGCGGTCTCCCTCCACACCCGATACCAACACCTTCACCGACACCGTCTCGGGCATAACGCGGATTGTCGAAAACCTGTGCCACGTGTCTCGCACTACCCTCGCATCACCCTCAGCATCGGATTTCCGAAGCAGAGGCGAGATGATTCTGGCGGACCTGGAGACGGCCAACAGGCGACTGGAGGACCTGGGCGGACAGATGGCCGACCAGCCGCAGAGCAAGACGCTGAAACAGAAACTGGCGAGCTCGAGTTATGAGATTGCGAAGGTATGCAACTTTGCGTTGCAAAAAAGAAAGATTGATCAACCGTGCCCGTGTACTTATGTGTTTTATAATTTTCTCTTCACCCACATAGTATGTCAAGGAACTCATCAGTCTCATCGAATAGAAAGACATAACGGTACTCCTCATACCACCCCACTCACGCAACCCGCAGCCAACGTCTCAACACGCCACCCCCGAAATCCAAGCATCAACGAGGTCCATTCCGAGACCGTCAGTTTTCGTGCCCAACCCATTTTTCGCACTCATTTTTATTTACCCCGCGGCGGAAAACAAGAGCCGAGGTTCTCGTGAATCTCCCATTCTCCGCATGGCAGGAACCACCCACGCGCACCCCTCAGCATTTCTATAATTGTCTCACCACTCTTTGTTTTTATCCATTCCAAGTCACACTTGTTTTACCCTCTTACCCTTTCTCCTTTTTGTTCAACCCCCGCCGCATCTCACTGGTTTTTTGACCTCTTGCTTTCTTCTTCCTTTCTCTGCTTTTTTTATGTGTCTTGTTTTTTTTGCCATACTTGTAATACATGCATGCGTTGTAACATTATTTGACACTCGGAAGCTTCCCCTGCGGCCCAGTGACGCGTGAGGGCCAAAGATTCATGCTGACTCATCGCATGTCAGGCGCGTACAGGGCTGCCCCCGACTCATCATCAGGTTGTGGTGAAATGAACCCACTGAGAGCTTTGCAATCTTCTCCTCTTGTTTCAAAGCGCTCGAGTGTTAGTGTCAGCAGGATAGTAATACGACATCATTGATCCCAACGGCCTTGAGAGCTTTTGAGGTTCCGACTGCGCAGCAACAGTTGTCAAGATTGCTGGAAATCGCGTGGAGACATTCCCACCTTCAACGCATCAAACACAACCTTGGCAGAATATCTAGGAGAGCAGAATGGGTGGGAAAGCATCCAAAGCATTGAAAAAGACCCGATCCAAGAAAAATTTGAAAAATGACGGGACGGATGCCGCTGCACCCGCAGGTGGAGTTGCAGCCGCTGCCGCCCCGGCCGCCGCAGCTCCTGGTGGGGACGAAGCAAGCGGAAGCGTAGGTGCTCACCTCGTTTCGCCCGTTGCGCCTGTCCTGCCCGCCATTCCGCAGAGTGCGACCAGTGACGGTATGGCGAGTGCGGTTACGAGACCGTTGGGGGATGCGGAGCCTGTGGATGCTGCGGCGCCGGGTGGAGAGAAGGCGACGCCTGGGGATAGCGCGGCTCCTGTTGTGGGAACCACGGGAGCTGTTGATAGTGCGGCTCCGGTGACTGTGGATAGCGCGGCTCCAATTGTGGGAACGACGGGACCGGTTGATAGTGCGGCGCCTGTGGGGACTGCTGTTGGGGCGACCGGACCCGTCGATAGTGCGGCCCCAGTTCCTGTGGACACCACTGTTCCTATTGTGGAGAGGACCGAACCTGTTGACAGTACTGCTGCTGCTCCGGTGCACGCGGAAACTCATGCTCTGGAGACCGGTCACGCTGCCCCGCCTACCGCAGCACCCGCGATTGAAACTCCTGCAGCTGTCCCGGTCGACCGTCACCAAGCCGAAGAGACCATTGCCACCAGCACGGGCGACGTCAAAGCAACCGAGCACGCGTCTGCCTCTGAACATTTCGCACACGGAGCTGCTGAGGCTCACCTTCCCGTTACCGAAGCAACCTCCGCCGTGCCCGTTCATGCCTCTCACTCTTCTGTCCATGAGCCGGAACACCACGACCACCATGCCGAAGCCGGAGGCGCTGCTGGGGCCGCAGCCGCTGTTGGGGCTTCCATTGGCAGCCTCGCCAAAGCCAGCGTACCAACTGCTGACGAACACCAGACCACCGCCGACCCCGCCGATCCTCCTCAAATCGCTAGCTTCCCAGAGGACATTGCAGTGGCCCCAGCCAAGGCAGCGTCCCGCGCACCCCGCATCATTGTGGTGATTCACTCTACATACGGCCATGTGGAGACATTGGCCAAATCTATCATCAAGGGTCTCGAGGCCAGCGGCGCGGAAGCTAAATTTTTCCGGGTGGAGGAGACCTTGCCCGCGGAGGTGTTGGAGAAGATGCATGCTGCTAAACATCTCGCTGACATTCCTGTCTGCAAGAATGAAGATTTGGTGGCAGCAGATGGATTCTTGTTTGGATTGCCGTAAGTGTTGAAAAAGAGAACTCTGTCCGCATGAAGCATATCCCAAAAAAAACAAGTATGTTCTTACTTCTGTCTGCCTTGCCACTTTAGAACCCGCTATGGTGTGGCGCCTGCTCAGATCAAAGCATTCTGGGACGCAACCGGCCAACTGTGGCAGTCTGGAGCGCTGATTGGAAAGTATGGAGGACTGTTCCACTCTACGGCCTCGCAGCACGGAGGACAGGAAACCACATCCTTGACTTTCTTATGTAGGGAGAGCGTATCCTTTTTATCTCGTTCGCGCGTCGCATGGTTGTTGATTCAGATGTTTTGCCTTACGTATAGCACATTATGCACATCACGGTATCTTGTTTGTTCCGCTAGGTAACGTAGATAACGATGAACCAGCTGCCCCCCATGTAAACACATGCTCATACAATTTATCAACAACAGGATATCCCCCGCAACTCCACGACAATTCCGAGATTGTGGGTGGCAGTCCATATGGAGCTGGCACAATCGCTGGTAATGATGGATCTCGCCAACCGTCTCCCAAGGAGCTGGAGGTTGCGGAAATCCAGGGGCGAGAGTTTGCAAAGATTGTTGCCAGGACCCTTTAAAATGGGGGTTGCATTTGTTTAGGGAAGCTGCATTTGTTGGGGTGTGTGCTTTACTTTGTCCTATGGTTTGTGCTATGCTTTTGGGCCTCTCTTGTCGAAATAAAATGATATCCGCTTGCTTCCGCGCGCCCAATGGGATGTGGCACGGTGTGGCGCTGGCATCTCACACTCGATCCGCCTCATCCAGCCACACTTCTTTTTTCGTAGCGCAGCCTGGACGAACCATATCGTTTCGCAAGGCCGCCGTGAAAGAATCGACACGCAGACCAAGCATCGTTGGCATCCGCTACCTCCTTCGTCGTCAAAAGACAGGCATCCGCATCCCCCCTCGCATCCGAGCGACTCCCACCATCAATAAGAGGTCACCCGGTATTCACAGCCATCCCTTCTAGACCTCTCGGTTATATCAAGCATACTTGCGCCGATATACCAACCCACCCCCGCGAAAGGAACAACACACCCCCACCAGCTTCTTTATTCTCTTTTCTCTGTGACCGGGGGAGAATAGAAGCTTCCTAAACCTTTGTTTCCCAATCATGTCTCGATTTTACAACAGGCCTGAAAATGCCTTGAAGCGTGCAGAAGGTAATTTGAGTGAACTACAAAATGAATCGTGGGGATCTTCCCGACATCGGCGTGGGAGAAATTATTTGAAGATGGACGTCATGTCTGATATTTGCACTATTCCCGGACAGGTCTCATCGCTGTCTCGCAGCCCGCAGCGGCTTTGGCCCTTCTCCATGACATTGTCATGTCCAAGCGATCTAGGTCGACGCCTCTGCCCATCCTTGAGCCCATTATGCTCAAGTTTGTCGAGCTCTGTGTCAACCTCCGCAAGGGCAAGACTGCCAAGGAAGGCCTTCACCAGTACAAGAACATCTCCCAGAACATCACCGTATCCAGCATTGAGGTACCGTTGGCGTTTTCAGAAAAGGCGATAAAAGACACCGCGAATGCTGAGAACTGATCCACTTTTTGTAGTCTGTCATCAAGCGATTCATCGAATTCTCCGAAGAGAAGGTTGCTGATGCGCAGGCAAAGGCGGAGAAGATCACGGTTGACAACGTGGAGGATCTGGAGGCTTCTGAGACGCCAGAATCGATCATCCTGAGTACAGTCAGCGCTGAGGTCGACAAGGACCGGACTGACCGTGAAGTTGTCACCCCCTGGTTGAAGTTCTTGTGGGAAGCCTACCGAACCGCTCTCGACATTTTGAGGAACAATGCTCGCTTGGAGATTCTGTACCAGTCTGTTGCCAACCAGGCTTTCCAGTTCTGTCTGAGATATACCCGCAAGACCGAGTTCCGCCGTCTATGCGAGCTCCTCCGTCAGCACCTTGCGACCGCAGCGAAGTACGCGCATCAGGCTCATGCCATCAACTTGAACGACCCTGACACCCTCCAGCGTCACCTCGACACTCGCTTTGTGCAGTTGAATGCCGCCACGGAATTGCAGCTATGGCAGGAGGCGTTCCGGTCTGTGGAGGACATCCACAACCTTCTCGGCATGGCACAAAAGCCGCCAAAGCCCTTCATGATGGCCAATTATTACGAGAAGCTCGCCAAAATCTTCTTGGTCGGTGAAAACTACTTGTTCCACGCTGCAGCCTGGAACAAGCTGTATGCTACCGTTCGTCTGAACAAAAATCTCGGCGAGGAGGAGCACGGCCGAATGGCATCCATGGTTCTTATGTCCGCCTTGGCGATTCCCATCATCACCACCTCCAAGACTCGTGGTGGACACATGGACAGCGATGACAGCAAGCCGAAGACTGCCCGATTGGCTAACCTTCTCCGCGTCTCTCGCGCCCCCACTCGTGAATCTCTGTTGAAGGATGCCCTGAGCAAAGTCGTTTACTCACGTGTGCGGCCAGAGCTCAAGGAGCTGTACCAAATTCTCGAAGTGCAGTTCCACCCTCTGTCCATCACCAAGAAGATTGCCCACTTGCTCCCTAAGCTTCAGGCTGATAAAGATCTGACTACTTACGTGGAGCCCCTCCACCAGGTCATTTTGACCCGACTTTTGCAACAGCTGTCCCAGGTCTACACTACCGTGAAAATTGACTCTGTCGTCAAGCTTGCGGCTTTCCCTGAGCCTTTCGCTTACAGTGCTCACCACATTGAGAAGTTCATCATGAACGGCTGCAAGAAGGGTGAATTGTCCATCCGCGTCAACCACCAGTCTCAAACCCTGACGTTCGAGACGGATGTTTTCGCTGCTGCCAAGGGAACTGTCTCTGAAGGACCTCAGCTCCAGACTTTGCCGTCTGAGTTGATGCGCACTCAGCTCACTCGTCTTGCTAAGCGCCTGCACACCGCTGTTGCTTTGATCGGTCAGACTTCTGAGGTTCTCCCCCTTGAACAACGTCTTGTCCAAGTGAAGAAGGAGGCAAAGGCTAAGGCCTTTGCGGAAGCTGTTGCACGTCTTGAGGACGAGCGTAAGCAGAACGCTCAACGCAGACTCCTCATTGAGAAGAAGAAGGAGATTCGTGAGAACGAGCTTCTCCAGAAGGTACGGATCGTTGTTGTCATTTTGATCTTGCGGTGCAGATGATTAATCCCCAGTTCAGGAGAAGATTGAGGCCGAAGCCAGGAAGAAGCGGGTCGAAGCTGAAGCTGAGGTGGAGAAGATCCGTCTCGAGGAGGAGGCCAAGAAACGCGAAGCCGACAGACTCAACCAGCAGCTTGTTGACATCAAGAGGCAGGAGGCTGCCAAACTTGCCGCCAAGCTGGCCGAAGACCTCAAGGAGAAGAATGTCAAGGTCAACGCTGAGGAATTGGAGGGCATGGACACCGCCAAGCTTATGCAGATGCAAGTCGAGCAGCTCGAGAAGGAGAAGCGCGAGATGCAAACCAAGCTCAAAACTATGAGCAAGAAGATCGATTTCACCGAGCGTGCCCTCCGCAAAGAGGAGATTCCTCTGCTTGTCCAGGACTACGACGAGCAGAAAGCTACCGACCGGGCTGCTCACGAAGCTCTTCGCAAGGCCAAACTTGCGGCGTCCAAGATTCAACACCAAGAGGCCATTCTGCTCAAGGGCCGCATGATGCGCATGTTGGGCGATTACACTGCTCTCAAGGAGGAGCTGTCCGCCAAGCGTAATGCCGAATTCGAAGCCATTCGCGAAGATGCTCAAAGGCGCATTGCGGAAGCTAAGGCCAAGCGCATCCAGGAGGTAAAGGAGCAACGCGAGAACGAACGTAAGCGTCGCGAGCAGGAGGAAGAAGACCGCATCCGTCAAGAAGAGGAGGACCTCCGCCGATTCGAGGAGGAAGAGCGCGCTGCTGAGGAGGCCGCCGTACAGGCCGAGGCCAACCGTGCTGCCGAACAGGAAAGGATGGCGAAGCTGGACGAGATTGCCCGGAAAACTCGCGAGCGCGAACTGGCGGTCGAGGCGAAACTCGCTGCCGAGAGGGAGGCCCTCAGAAAGTCGTCTCCCGTTTCATCCGTCGAGCCCGACAGGTGGCGCCGCCCTACCGAGGAGCGTCCTGCCCCCGCCCCCGTCGCTGCCGCTGGTACCGGCAACAAATGGGTTCCCCCGATGCGCCGCACCGACTCTGGTGAACCTGCCGGCGGCGGCTGGAGAAGTCGCGCCAGCCAGGAGAATGTTTCTGCTCCCGCGTCTGACCGTGGTTCTCAAGAGTCCATTACCTCTCGACCCAGCTGGGGATCTCGTCCCAGCGCCACCGGAAGTTCGTTTGCTCGCCGAGAGGACGGCCCGGCGCGTGTTGAGGCGCAACCTCAGGAATCGACCAGGCCTCAAACCTGGAAGCCCGCTGGCGCCGGCGGCTGGAGAGAGCGTGAGCAGCAGCAGAAGGCCGCAGGTGACGCGCCCGCTGCGGCCCCCGCTACCCCTGCTGCCCCTGGTGCTGGTAAATTCAAGATCGGAGAGGGCAAATGGACATCTGCCCGCCGTTAAATGCATATAGCGACCCACCGTCCCGACCAAAGATTCCCACACTGTAATTACCGCAGCTCCCATTCTCGTTGGACCTGCATTTTTCCCTTTTGTTATCATTCCCCCCGTTTTTTGTTTGTTACCCGCCCTTTACCATTTTCTGTATTGCGCGTGATTTTTTTATACATGCAACTGCACACAAAATTGGAAGTTGCATACGACAAGCTGGAAAGCGTGTATGGGTACTAGCCGAAGCGGAACCTGATTGTCCGAACCTACAACGCCAGATGTAACGGTCGTCTTGCCAGTGTGCCACATTACGGGTATTAGTCATGTGTCTGATATCTGATTACCCCCGGCATGGACGACTTCTTTCATGCATGATACCAATGACTTGGCAACAAGGGCACCTTACCTACCTTCGGTCACTCCTCTGAAAACAGCATCCTACGTCTAGGATGCTGGCCTTGATCCCCCAAGTATGACGACGGGGTGGCGCGCTGCGCGAGACACGTGAGGCAAACAGGGGAGATTTCGGTGTGACGGCGCCGTTTGCTTCGACCATCCGGCAAAAGGCAAAGCGGCGTGTTAGTGACCGGTGCTTCGGGAAAAGCCACGGTTTGGCTCTCGCAGTCCTCCCAAATTACAAGATTATCTGCGTGTGTGACACAAAAAGCGCCAATGAGATTTAGTGTTGGGGAGCTTACCCGTCCGTGGCATTCGTCGTATGTTTTTACCAATGATCGTTAAAATCGGTATCATAATTCCAGTTTGAAAGCAGGAAGGCGCGTGAGAAGGTGCCAGTGAGGCGCGGCGGGGTTTCGCCGCTGAATCCGCCCGCGTGTTGAAAAAACTGACACAAGAGGTTGCCAGTGGTTGACGGTTCACAGTAGTAGCTGATGAAAATGGCGGCCCAGCGGAAATACATACAGGGCCCACTGCCACCCCACTCGCCCCTTCCATTATTTTGTCTCCCGACGCCGTTAAAAGAAACAGCAAGTTTAAGTATTGCTCGAGATACTGCTCGACAGTACTAGCGTGCATAGCTAGAACATGATCATCAGCTCATGGTGGAAAGCCAGCTTGCTTGCTGCAGGGCTTGCTGGTGGAGTAAGCGCTCAAGGTAAGACAGAACAGAAGCGCATTGGCGGAAGAGCCAACAGTTCTGCGTCTCTGAACGTGTTCGATGCTCTGTTATGTATCGTAGTGACTTGCTCTACATACGACGTACCCAACGGAGTGTGCTCAGGAGTCATCTCCCACCCGATCGTCGCGCCATTACCCATTCTAGTCGTCGAAAAGATACTTCAAGACAAAGGCCTGCTGGCCCTGAAAGTGTTGCTTGCACCCTACACTGAGTGCTATTCGGCCTTTTTCACTTGGGCATGCACTTCAGCCTACCCGAAATGCGATGCAACACCCATAGGAAACGTTCCAAAGCCGCCTTGCAAATCCACCTGCGAGCAGGCATATGACTACTGCTCCGATATCTTTTCGAAAGCCGACCTGAAAGATCAACTTCCCAATTGCGCTGCTCCTATACCCAGTTCACTGACACCATACCCGACGGATCCGGCTACATGCGTCGGCCCAAACGCCACCAGTCTCACCGCCGACCCATTGTCCCTCATTCAGTGCCCCTCCCCACTCGTTAAAAATCCCAATCCGACAGGCCCGCTAGATCCGAGACAGGCGTGCGCTGGCGCGTGCTGCATTAGTTGCCCGCACATTGAGGCGTTCTACCCGCCGGGAAAGCTATCGTCCTATTTGGACGTGACGGATGCCATGCGTGCCATTTCAGCCATCTTGGCCATCTTCATCCTCATCTCCTTCTCTGTCCTGCATCCCAAACGAAGCCATCCCATGGTCATCCTGTGGTGGTTCGTCGTAACTGTTGCGCTATTTGGGCTCACAGTGTTCTTCAATCTGGGAAGGAGAAACGTGACGCAGTGCGCGGACCCGGTCACAGAGTCTTACCAAGGCAATAACATGACTTGCGCCGTCCAGGGAACCATACTGGTCTTTGCCGCTCAGACGTCCATTTTGTGGTGTACGGTGCTGATCCTCAACCTTCACATTACCACTGTGTGGAACTCGAACTATTTCTCCAACAAGTATGTCTACATTCACTCGGTCGTGTGGGGCATTGCCATTACTCTCACCGCCCTCACGGTGTACTTCAACGGCATCGCCTTTCAATTCGGCTCCCTTTGCTTCCTCTCAGCTGAGAGGTCTTCGCAAATGTTCTTTTATCCCTTGTTACCATTCATTGTTGTAGGGTTCCTCGTAAGTAGTTTCTCAGCGGCGTCCGCTGCTTGATTTCTCTCCATGGCCTTTCTTGCTGAGTCGTTGTGGCTTCCCTCTAGCTTCACGTCACCACCATGATCTACGTCGCTAGGATTGCCCACCGAGCTTCTGGCTTGACATCTGTCACCGCCAGCAGCCTCAGCAACGGAGCTCAAAGCACATCGGAAGCGCCCAGGATGGAGAGCACTCGGCGACGTGTCATGAAAATCTGGAAAACAAGTTGGAGAAGCATGCTACTAATCGCAGTGTTTCTGGTCACCTTTGTGTTCTTCTGGGTACGTTCCACGTGAAGTGCCATTTCATTTCCTGATGTATGAGCCGCCCCATTGTCTTCCCCGCTAACGTTTGGGCTTCCAGATGTTCTATTTCACACAAGGTCACAAGGGACAAAACCCCAATGCCCCTTTTATCAAGAAATGGATTCAATGCATTCTTAGCCCAGGGGGTAGTCAGGAGGAATGCTCCTCAATAGCGACGTAAGTACTGCGCTGCCTGCTTCATCATCGCGATCCGTTGTCTTATCATTTGTGCACTTGGGTGTCGCATAGACCACATTTGCCACCCTATGTGATGCTCGTGCTGGCGGATCTTGTCCCGGGACTCATCGGCATATGGACGTTCATCATTTTCGGGTTCCGCCGCACTCTCTTCAATGAATGGCGACAGTTTGCTACAAAGCGCCGGGAGAAGAGTCGCAGCCGCTCCCTCGATCGAAGATCGACAGTTGGATCTCCACTCAAATCGCGGAACAACGGGACTCTCCCTCCGAATGACGCGATTGGTTGGGAAGACGACAACGAGGCACACTTATCGGATTCTCGCCAGCAATGGAACGCGCATGAGACCATCAAGATGGATACGCCCACACGCCAAAACCAAAGCGCGCAGTGGAACCAACAACGACCCATGCAGATTGAACCTCCGGCACGTAACCAGTCGATCGTTGGAAGCTATGCAACCACATGGAAAGACGACGACAGTGAGGACGCGAACCACGGCCTGAGCCGGTCCAAATCACCGCTCTATCAAAAACCGCTAGTGTCATCCCCGCCGCCAATCGCCAGAATGCGTTCTCACTCCTTTTCTGCGCACTCGCACTCGATCCTTGGCACGGCAGCGTCCCCTCCCGCGCGGAACGACTCGATCAATACAGCCCTTTACTCCTATCCGCCCTCTCAAGTACAGTACGATCCGGGAGTCGCTTTCCGATATCCGTATGTCACGCAAGTCGGCGCGACATCATCGTACCCATCCTCATCGTACTACATGGATGATGACTACGACTCCCTGTCGCGCTCCGGATCTCTGCCGCGGGCTCCACCGCAGTTTGTTAGACCACCCCCGGCTCGACGCTCGCGGGGCCCAACGCAGTAGACTGAAACCCCGCCCGATGTCAAGTAGCCCCCACTGAATCATAGATGGCAGTAGAGAATTGTGTTCAAAACATAGGAAGTCCTATAAATGAGCCGTGTGTAGATAGTTTTTTTTTACAGTCTGTAGTTTTGGATCAAAATAAACAGCAGCTGGATTTGTTGTCAAATTGATTGGCCCTATGTGTTTCGACTAACCGGGTCAGAGCTCACTACCCGTGAGTTCGTTGAGCTTTGGCATCTAAGCACATCATCCATGTAAGTCCAGCACAGTATTGGCTACATTTCCGCCATCATCGAGCGGTCAAATCGCGAATACAAAGACATACAGGCTTCTCATTGATAGGGCAGAATATGTACTCCAAAAACTTTGTACAGGAGTATGTTCACGCGGCCTTTACACTCCACTCCGACCCCGTTTTGTGGTACACTGCTCTACAGGCCACGCCTGTCGGTCCCGAAAACTGAATTCTGTACTCCCAGTCCTTCAGTGGCTTGTTGTGTGCGGTAACCGTGATGCTGATGTCTCCAGCCGCCTCCTCCTGCTGGCCTTCTAGCGTATATTCGGTTGACGAGTTCGAGTTGGCGGCCTGGGCACTCACGTCCGGCGCTGGAACCAAGAAAGGGGCTGGGCAAGTCTCTTGGCAGGTTGTTCTGCGCTTGCCTTTGACGTGATCAAAACTGATCGCGTATGCTTCCAGTGGTCGGAAACCGGGGTCGAGGGCTGGGACGAGGTAGGGTGTGATTTGGATTTCTTGGCTGCACTGGAAGCTGGCAAGCCCAAAAAAGAGGGTCAATCCCCAGATACATTCACCCGTGTGATATGTTTGTGTCTTTGTCTTTCTTTACCCGCAATTCAAGTTCCCTCCATTGTTTCCAAGATTTGCGCCAAAGTCAGACAATGTCCAGCACGTCACTCCACCGCGCGTTGTGGGCGGGACACTGTCGCCGTTCTGATTGAATGACACGTTTTGCGCCCATGGCTCTTTGGGCTGTGCTGTCGGGAGGAAGACACCGGCGAAAACGCGGTTGAGTTGCTGAGCGTTGATTTCACCGGACGGGGCTTGCGACTGGGAGATTGGAGCAGCGTTGATGCCGTTTGGGATGGCGAAGGCGAGGGTCGCTAACAGAAGAGACGTGTAGAGCATGATTGGCAAAAAGCTATTTTCTGAAAGGTACTATGGTACAAGGGCAAGATCCTGCTATGCTACAGGCGTCAGAGCGCCATATCTGCAGGCGCCGTCAGCTCATCTTTATTCCCTCGCCTTCCCCGCTAGGCTCCGTTCGTGCCGCTGCAATCAAAAAGTACGCGACTCCGCTGCTTACCCGAACGTGGCGCGACCGCACGTGGGTCACTGACAGCGGGCATAACTCGTCGTCGGATGCTTTTGACCATTCCGTGTTCCACGGACGAAATAGAGTACACATCTCACCTTCATTCCTTTCAGCATGGCTTCCCCGACCGTTCCGAACGAGGCCGTCAACCCGGTAGCGCGTTCCACTCCACAGATGCAACATCAGCAACCGCCCACGCCGCAGCAACAGCAGCAGCAACCTCGCACGCCCATGCAACAGCCGACCCCCCAAATGCCCCCGGGCTCAATGATGGGCAACCACCAGCAACAGCAGCAGTTAGTCGCAACTCCGCCGCAGTTACTGGGAGTACGCACTCCACGACCTACAGCATTTCCCGCGCAAATGGTGCGCCATCCGTCGTTTCCACAGCAAGCAGGTGTCCCTGCGCAGAACATGGTTCCGCTCAACAGTCCCTACTCCGCGGCACGACCTCTGAACTTTCCGCTACAGCAGCAGCAACAGATGGCCCGCAATCTTGCAGCTCAGCAGGCGCTACAGCAAAACCCGCAGTTTCAACAGGCTTTACAGAACCCACAACTCCAGCAGGCTTTCTTGCAGCGGCAGCAAGCGGCGCAGCAAGCGCAACAGCAAGCTCAGGCGCAGGCGCAACTATCGAATATGATGAATGCTCAATTCCAACAACAGCAGCAACCGCAGCAGCAGCAGCAGCCACAACAGCAATTGCAGCAACAAACAACGCCCGTAGTTCAGCCGAGCCTCATCACCGGACCGGGAGGCACGCCCATGTCGACGCCGTTGATGCGGCCCCGACCTGCCATGCCTGCAGTCGGCACTTCACAGCAAATTTCGCCTGCCGGTGCGGTCACCGCAGGAGGTATCACTCTCACTCCGCTCAATGAGAATGAAAAACGGCAATTTGTGACCATGCAGCAGTTGATTGCCAAAATCACGACGTACCGGATGCAACTAAGATCACCGGTCCTGCCGGAAGAACAAAAACTGGTTCTCAAGGCCCACCACGATCGCGTGCAAAATGAGTTTCTGCAACTTCGTGAGATGCTCAGTGTCCCCGTCCAACAATGGGTGCACGTCTGGAATGCCCAGCGGATGCAGAAGGTACAGAACGCGCAGAATCAGGCGAGACAACAAATGATACATCAGTCTCAGCAACATCAACTCCAGATGCAACAGCAGCAGCAACAACAGCAGCAGCAACAGCAAGCTCAAAGTGTTCAAGGGCTGACTCTACAGCAGATACAGCAATTACAACAACAACAGCAACAGCAACAGCAGCAGCAGCAACAAACAGCACAATCACCGCAGCAACACCAACAACTTCAACAGCTTCAGCAACAATTCCAACAAGCGCGGCCACAGCCTACGCCACAACAGCTCCAAATGCTGCAACATCAAATGCAGCAACGGCAAGTGCTGCAACAGCACCAATTACTTCAGCAGCAGCAGCAGCAACAACAACAACAACAGCAACAGCAACAGCAACCACCAAAACAACAGCAGCAACTTCAGCAACAGCTTCCCCACCCGCCCAGTGTGCGGCCTCAACAACTTCAACGTCCATCCTCTTCTCAGCAACAACCCCAACCGCAGCAGCAACAACCAGGCCTGGCAGTCCGTCCAGCACATGTCCTTCAGCAGCAGCAACAACAGCCATCGTCACAACCGCAACAGCCACCCATGACTGGCGTGCCCCACATGCGTCCACAGCGACCAATGGGTATATCCGCTTCTCACGCAGCTCTCCCGACGAATACCACCACAATGCCTGGCACTCCCGCGTCCTCAGGTGCCGCGGTTCCAGCGACTCTCGTCCAACCAATCAACAGCATCACCTCGAGAGCGCCTCCAAACGCCGTCACTACGGCCGTCCGCCCGCCGACCATCACTGCAGCTACTTCCGCTGCCGCGACGGCAAACACACCTGTTCTTCCGAACGGTACCGCACCACTCCAAGCACCACCTGCCCGCGCGCAACCAGTTCAGCCCGCCCACAGTTCTTCTCCAGCTCAGGATCGGCCCGAGCCGCCCCAGGAAGAGTCAATCTATGCCGCGTCCATCGGGTACACGAACCAGATCTTCTCGGATATCCCCATGCACGGCATTGGCACGGGTCCGCGCTTTGTTCCCCGGAAAGGCTCGCCGCCGCCCACCACCACAAACGCGTCGTCATCATCATCATCGTCGCTGCTGAACCTTCTTTTCCTCGACGATAAAAACGGAAACGCGCCAAACAACGCACACACCTTGGCAGCTGATGGCGCAGCCGATGCCGCCGCCCATCCGTCTACAACAGACAGTTGTCTAGGAAAACGGAAACTAAACGATCTGGTCGAGCAACTGCACCCCAACGAACGTCTGGAACCAGAGGCTGAAGATGTATGTTATACACACTAGTTTTTCACTCTTGCATTTGCTCAATGGCGCTAACCATACCGTCGTCGTCGTCGTCATGAATAGTTTCTCCTTCGTCTTGCGGACGATTTCATCATGGACCTGACGCAGCGCGCCGCCAAAGCTGCCAAACATCGCGGCTCGTTCTCCCTCGGCGTCAAGGATTTGCAACTGGAGCTTGGTGAGTTCAAACCACGAAGGAATGTCGGTGTTGAACTCCATGCTGACTGCTTCATATTATTTTTATTTTTTCTCATAGAGCGCAATTGGAACCTTCGTGTTCCCGGATATGCACCCACGGATGTTCACGTGCCCAAACGCGTCACTTTGTCATCCACGCACTCATCGCGCCTATCTTTGGTGCACAAGCAAAAGCTCTCAGATGCAGCGAAACGCCGAGGGGCAAAAGCTGGAGGTTAGCCGTAGCATATATCATTGCAAAGTAGCCGAGATGTTATGATATACTGCGGTAATACGAAGAGATACGCCCATACAAAGCATACTATCAGAGTGAATGTTCTCTCACATGTCGCCGCCAAATGCGCCCACTGGGTAGCTCTGCCCGCCGCCTCTGGGAGAGCCACCACCTTGCGACATTCCGCCCCTTCCTCTGCTTCCCTGAAAAGCCCCTCTGCCTCCCCCACCGCCGTAGCCCCCGCCGCCGTAGCCCCCGCCGCCGTAACCACCCGTTTGCAAAAACGAGGGGACGGGAGTGTTGGTATCTTTCAAGAGGGCCATGAGCCCACGAGACAGCGAACTGTTTTCCTCATTGTAGAATGAGGTTGCGTACCCGGTGTTGCCAGCTCGGCCCGTTCGTCCAATCCGATGGACGTATTCGTCAATGTTGGAAGGCAGATCGTACTGGATAACATGCATGACATTGGGGATGTCGAGGCCCCGTTGTGCAACGTCGGTGGCAATCAAAATGTTCGGGTCGCCCCGCTTGAACCGGCGCAGTGACATTTCTCGCTCAGCCTGAGTCATGTCTCCGTGCAACTGAATCGAGCGGAATCCGGCACGCTGGAGACATCCGCATAACTCAGGGGCGCTTCGTTTGGTTTTTACGAAAATAAGAACAAGGTATGGCGTAGTTCTGTTCCTGTTCTTTGCCCTTTCCGCTTGAAGAAGCTTGATCAATGCGGTTTGCTTCTCTGGATGACGTACATATGTGATTGTTTGTTGTATATCGGTCGTCTGTCAGATTGGATCAGATAGTAAAGAATCAATACGCAGTCTGAGAGGATACTGGAAAGTGTTTTGCTGATCTCACCGTACTGCCCACTTCTCCAATGGTGATGTCAAGTCGGTTTTTCATGAATTCGTGCGCAAGAATTTGAATATCGCGTGGGAAGGTTGCCGAGAACATGGAGGTTTGATGATCCTCGTTCATACCAGCTCCCGAAATGATGAAACGGACCGGCAGCTCGAAGCCCATGTCAAGCATGCGATCCGCCTCGTCCAAAACGAGATACCGACATTTTTCTAAGCTGACCAGACCGCGCTGTAAAAAGTCGACCAGTTTGCCCGCTGTGGCAATCAGTATGTCGCATCCTGCTTCCACAGCGCGATACTAGATTACATAATCAACGATCGTGCCGTCAGCATCCCTCTACCCGTGAACCAATGCCCACATGTATGCATACCTGATCTTGAGCTTGGCCTCCCTGTACACCTCCTGATTACAGAGCTATACGTTAGCGTGTGGAACGCAAAACTACTCAATTCGCCTGATACGTACCATATATCACGGCACATTTCATAAAGGATCGATATGTAAATTTCAGGGCTTCTTTATGAATCTGTGTGGCAAGCTCCCGGGTGGGAGACATGATCAACGCTGTTGGCGTTGCAGGCCTTCGACCTGCTATGATTGACGTCGTCTCGCTTGGACCATCGTAGAATATATTGCTGATGATCGGCAGGAGATATGCGGCAGTCTTGCCCGATCCTGTCTGGGCGCAAGCCATTATGTCTCTTCTTGCAGAGATCGAAGGGATGGCAAAGCGCTGAATCGGCGTAGGTTTCTTGTAGGAAGCGAGTTCTTGTAGCATCCATTTGATTCCTTCGTGCAGATCACTTTCCTGGTGTGGGCAAAGGATCAGAAATCGTTTACTGATGTGTGGTAATGTGCGAGATTACTTACTTTGAAAGTCATTAGCGGGTCAGGAACGTCGTGTCCCGCTACGCTGACTTCGATATCATCGTACTTGTCGAAATTTATGCCTTCGGTGATCTTTTCGGAGAACAGAGCCATTTCAAGCCTGGGATCCCTTGGGCGCGGAGTCCATTCTATCTTTTGCCTTCGGCGGTTCGGTTGGTTCTGCACATGATGGTTGAGGCGAAGGGTGCTACCCAACTCGTCCGCCAAGCTGTCAACGGAAGACCCGTGGAGCGTTGCATGCTCTGCCGCCTGAGCAACGCCGTTGGTTGTCATTGCGAGAAGATGTTATTCAGTCAACCCAAAACTGGCAGAAGAAACCGTTAGAATACAGGCGTGGGAAAATGGGATCGAGAGTGGAGAAGTCTTTGTGAAGACGCACAAGGCTACCTAAATCGACAAAAGACAACTAGAAATTGCGCTTAATCGCCGCTTCGATGCGAACAGCTTGAACTCAGCGGTTGTGGGGGTCAGACAGAAGATATCAAGGTCTGGGAACGAAGTTTGGGTCGCTTTAAGTGATGGTCAGTGATTGTATTGAAAATGGACAACCGCCCCACGACTGAGCGCTTACCGAAAGAGTCTCTGGAAGGAGAGGGCGGCGGGTAAAAGTCGTAGGTTGGTCGGTCGGTCGGTGGTGAACGGTGGGAAAAGAGAGGGCAGAACTAAGCGTGGGAACAAACGAGGAGGACAGGACTCCAAGCAGAGAGTTAACCTCGTTGTTGTTCGCCGGGGGTGGCGGGGGGGGGAGAAAAGACGAGAGAGGGAATGTGCCTTAACTTTGAGGGGAAGGAAGAAAAAAAGCCAAAAAGGGCTGGGAAGGCACAAGCATAGAGACCGACAGACAGAACAGGCTGTCGAAATGAAGAGTGAATCAGTCAATTAGAGTCAATCTAAATGCGCGATTCTCACGTAAGCGTGGCGCAGCGCTAGTCCCGTCGTCATCAAGCAAACCAAACCATGAAGACGGACAGACAGACACCCGCACGTTTAACCTGTTTAGCTGAAAGTAAAAGTCAGACATGGTGGTTGTGTTTGGTCATGATCGCTCGTGTGCGTGCGTGTTTGCGTGCATGGATCTCAAACATCAACAAGCTCAAGCAGCTGCACTCAAATACCCAATCCCGGAGATGAAGCATCTTCTCCAATTCATAGCTTCGTTCTCGTCTTGTCAGAGCCCATAAGTTGCTATACAATTCTGCATGGTCAACGAGCGCGTCACAATAATATTCCATCCAAGACCCAGCAGACACAATCAGCATGTCCGACGTCGTCGTAGAAGGAGATGAGCAAAAACTCCGCCAGTCCCATGTTTCTGTATCAATTCCTGACGATCCGCCTGCAACTCTACAGCGGAGAAGATCCTCCTTATTCCGCTTCGATGCCAACGAGATGAGTCCCTCCGAGATGACGCTTGATCAGCCCTCAACGGCGGAACAGCCTACAAACCCGGCTCCGGCGTCTGCAAACCCGCGAACTCCACTGCCGAAGAAACAAATGGCAGTTGTATGCCTCGTCACCTTCGTTGGTAAGTGATGACAACAATAGATTCAAAAATGGTTTTGCGCTGAGCTTATACCGATTTCTGTCGTGTTATGCTGCTGCGAATCCACAGAACCCCTTCAATTTGGTGTTCTTCTGCCTTTCGTCTTTTTCATGGTACAAGGATACTTTCCCGACGCAAATCCCACGACACTGGGAACCTACGTCGGCTTGATTACGTCCGCGTTTTGCATTGCGCAGCTAGTGACAGCACTACCGTGGGGTTGGCTCTCAGATCGCATCGGTAGAAAGCCTGTGTTATTGATTGGTCTATCTGGCAACGCGATATTCATGAGTTTGTTTGGAGTTGCCGGTCTTTACTGGCAGGCGGTGCGTATTGCTTGGCCATCAAAAGCTATGTAAACCCTTTGAGAGATGCTCACTTTGCATTCAAACTTTGCAGGTGTTTTTCCGTACGGCTTGTGGCGCGTTGAATGGTGAGTTAGAATTGTCTACACTTTGTGTCTCCCTGGTCTTACTGAAACCGAGCGGTCTGCAGGAAACGTTGGCGTAGCAAAATCCATCATTGGCGAGATCACGGATGATAGCAACAGATCTCTAGCTTTCGCGCTATGGGAGACAGCATTTGGACTAGGGGCAATAGGTATGTTGTCTTGTTTCGTTGCGTAGAGTATGTAGACTGTGTAAAGTAGAAAGGCTACGCTAGAATATATGAAGTCATTGGGCAATGACTTTCTGCACACGTCGCAATTGGTGTCACTGGACTAATCCTTTGCCAAAACGTAGTTGGACCTATGATTGGAGGCCTTCTGGCAGATCCCACGAAAACGCTTCCGTTCCTGTTCGCTGGGAATGATTTCCTCCGCTCCAAGCCGTATTTTCTTCCATGCATCGCATGCGCATTGTTTAGTATCGGAGGGCTCGTCCTGACCTTGGTAGGATACAGGGAAACGCTCAATAACCTGCCTGAAGGTCGCGTCAAGCGCGATCCAAAGGCCAAAGCATCCCTTGCTACACTGGAGGAGGCTGCAATGGAGCAGGCCTCGCACCCTGCGCTTATTCACCGTGGATCCACTATCTCTCTGGACGAGCTACCACGTAGCAAAGAGACCGTACGATCATTGATGACATCTCGTGTACTACTGCCGGCAACAGCCTACGGGCTCTGGGCCCTGATTCAGGTGTTTTTTGACGAAACAGTCGCCATTTATGCTGTGTCGAATCGCGGCTACGGCGCCCATGGACTCGGGCTGTCGTCTCGCACGCTAGGAATTGTGCTCTCAATCACTGGTGTGACGCAGGTCTTTGCTCAGGCAATCTTGTTTCCACCGTGTGAGCGACAAATTGGTATCAAAGGATGCCTCAAAGCCGCTTGCATCATGATGGCCATCTTTGTGGTCGCCACTGGGTTCGTCGCGGATTTCTTCCCTATGACATCTTTCCCGTCTCAAGTTACCGTGGCAGTTGCACTGGCGGTCATGCTGATCGGCCGTACTATTGCAATTGTATTTGGCTATATCTCCATCATGATATTGGTGAGCCATATGCTCAGTCCCCCATTTACTTTGGTCATTCGGTCTAACTCTTGACATTACTTAAGATCAATAACTCGGCGCCTTCCCCGTCATCTTTGGGTACCGTACATGGAATTGGGCAAATGGCTTGTTCGGCCGCTAGGTAAGACTTCTCGTTGCCTCAAGCACCTTGTTTTATCCAATCTCATGTTGATCGCTTCCTAGGGCTGTCGGACCAGCCTTTGCGGGTGTACTCTGGACACACTCCGCAGCGAATTCCCATGCGTTCCCCATTGATTATCACCTTCCATTCTTGGTATGTCCTTTTTTTGAGCAAAGCAATGTCGTGTACTAACGAGCGCATTCTCGCAGCTTATGGGCATTCTTTCGTTGGGGACCGGTGGCATAGCTCTCATCCTGGCTCGCATGAAGACCTAAAGTCTTTAAAAAATGTTGCTTCTTGTCGTTACCTGATTTGTAACTCTTATGCACGCTCATTTTATTTTATTTGTTGTTTTTACATGACTTTGTACTCTTGTGCACGCTCACTTTCGTGCTTGAAAAAAAAAAAAAAAATCTTCCAAGGATCACATCAGATCACTCAATAAGTAATCACCAAGCTCCTCCTGAGCCGGTGTTTTTTTGGAGCTGGCCTCATGTGAACTCACATGAATCGTCATCGATGTTCCGTTCATTGTGACACCGCAGGTGTGGCTGAACGTCGCTGAATTTGAGCAGTATAGCTCGGGGAAATGCCCGGTTTCCCCAAATATTCTCAGTCTCTGAGAATCAAAATTTGGATATCGGCGCTTCACGCAAAGCACAAGGTTCAAATCAATGGCATCAGAGTCGATCGGAGACAGTGTTAGTGACGTCAACCAACCAACCGCGGATACTAGCCGATAGAAGAGGTCTTGGTCCTGATTGGGTCCTATTGATCGCGTCCAATATGTGCCCATATTATAGCGGTTTTGTATTAGAAGATATATTGAAATATTTGCGGTCTGGATCCTATTGGATTCCCTCCCTGTCTCTTACATACTCTAGCAGCCGTTGCTTTTCGCTTTTCAATTGCTGTTACTGTCGTTGCTCTCGTTAACACCCTACTCAATGGTCAATAACAACGCCCCTTCCCAGGCTGCCAGGCTCAAAACTATCGGCATAAGAGTCGATCAAAAACAAAAACAAAAAGAAACCCTCCGTCCGGGAGCGAGATGACAAGGAATCATCTGTTTAATCGAATCGATGAATGTTTAAAGACCCACGCATCATCCATCGATCCCAGGTAGTATATCGGCTAGTATCCCCGCCTGTCATTCGGCAGTCCGCGGGAGAGCCCGGTTCGACTCCGGGCCTGGGAGCTTACTTTTTAAGATTATTTTTTCTTGTTTACCGTGCTTACTCTAGCATTGCTTGTGGCTTATCACTAGTCAGCAAAGCCGTCAGCAAGGCGGACCTCACCGATTGACAGTATTTTGGCTCCGTGATATGGGGATGGGAGGCGATCTTTGCTGCAGACGCGTTTCAAAAAGCAACGCATAAGAGTGGAAGATCTCTTCTGTCCATATCAAGCGCAGCTTAGACAAATCTTAGATTGCTCCAGAGTTGTGTGCTCTGTGCTCGGATCAAGAGGATCAGTAGCACTTTGTATAATAGAGATGGCCACGGTGACTCATGCGCGCTCCCAAGCCCACAACACCAATCGCAGTGTAGGCCACAGAAAAGGCCACGTCGACGGTCGCGCTGAACATTCTCACACATACCGGCTTCCGCCTGGGGTCACGACAGTCAAATTTGGTGATGCAGCGACTCCACACCCTGGTACCCAGGGACACTTGCCTCCCCTACATGTCAATTCTCCCGGTGTTATCGGCCCTGTAATGATCGACAGACAGCGCAGACATGTGGCGTCGCGGAAAATCGATGTTCAACTTACAGCAGGGGATGTGGAGGCACTCATTCAAGAGCTGATGACTGCGGGAACATCGTCTCCGCTCAACAAACAAGACGTGGACATTCTGGTTGCCAACGGTGTTCTAACATCAAGGGATCGCTCCTCGCAGAACTCGGTGGGGGCTCTTCCGGCGGGTTATTGTCAGTCTGAAGCGGACGAGGAACCCTTCCCTTACCCGCCCGTCCCCGCTACAAGTGGTCCCTACCGGATGCCAACAATGGCACATTCCATCCAGCACCAAAACTCTAGGTTGAGCGCCCTTTTGGCTCTGCTGAATAGAGCCTATGGAGGTGAAGGCAGGGAAGGTGGTGGCAGGAATGGAAGAGGAAATGGGCGTGGTCGCAGAGATGATCAAGCTTCCTACATCTTCGACCGCGAGGACTCCCATGCGGGATTTGACAAGAACTTGTCAGAAATACAGAAGCTCATGGGCAAGTGTGTCCTGTGGTCTCTTCCAGTCTCTACTTGAGTGTGGCTGACGGTATCTTGCAGAACGGGCCAAGAACTTTGATGATAAGGGATATCTCACATCCTCCGTAGTTGCCGGTGAGGCAGACAAGGCTGGCAAGCGAAAGAAAGCCGAGAAGCAATCAGTGGCCTCACAGCATCACCAGCAAGCGCCTATGTTTGATCTTTTTACCGAGAATAAGACACTGGCGGGACGGAAACCGATCAGAGTAATCGCCGCCGATTTGGATAAGCGAATAGAAATGCTGAAAAGCAATCAAGCTGAATGGGATGCATTCCAAAACAAGATCTGTGAGTGCCTATTCAACGGCTGTCGTGGCATGCAGGGTAGAAACTCGTGGCTTAACATCTACCATCAGTAGAGTACCGCGAAGCCGATAATGCACGGGCTCGTACGGCGCCGGCGGACATGATACGGCTGAATAAGGAAGCTGTAACGCAGCTTCCGGAGGTCACTAAACGCCAGCGAATGGCCAGCGTCGTGAGTGCCTAGTGGGATCTTCAAACATGACTTAATCAAGACCTGACACTATCTTCTTGCAGAAGGAGGAGCGACATCGTCACCGCCTTGAGATTCGAACGCGCAAGCAAGAGCATGACATGGAGCGATGGCATGAGAAAGTGGCTGCCTTGCAGAAGAAGAAAGATGTTCTGGTAAAGTTGCTCGCGTCTCATCGTCCAATGATGGTATGGGCATTGACGTTTGTGGTACTCTTAGGAACAAATGAAGAAGAAAGAAAGAGAACAGATGGGGCGAGCTCAGGCGCTGCAGCGAAAGTGGTTCGTGCTGACAGCCGTCGCAAGTAGAATGACTCTCATCCGCATTGTACTTGAGGTATCTTTGATTGCCTTTGCACCTGTAGTTCTGGTCATCGAGCAGGAAATATTTGCAGTCACTTAAATTTGGACGATCCTTTGCAGACCGAACGGGAGCGTCGTGCACAAGCCTTGGTGAGATTACATGCTGCCCGGGTAATACAGCGAGTGTATCGAACGCACATGCGCAGACGTGAGGAAGCCCGAAAGTTGCAGGCCCTGGCGAAGATTTCAGTGTAAGCTCACGGTCGATGTGACATGACTACTCGCTCGATCATGCTCACACTGAACATTTTCCTTAGCGTTTTCCGAAGATATGTTGCCCGCAGACGTGAAAGTCAAAAACATATGGCCTCGGATGCCATTCGCCAATTCTTCCGTGATGTCTACGATGTCTCGCGCTTGATGAAGATTGTCAAAAAGTACCGCTTTTCGGGTACGAACCCCTACTTCTGTGACTTCTACTATGACTCAGCGTAACATCAGATGCTTCACAGTTGTCAAGGCTCAGACATATGTCCTATCATGGTCTGAGATTCGCAATTGTCAAATCAAGGTTCTCAGCAAATACTGGGACAAACTTGAACCATTATGGTGGAATGCGCGTAAAGGTGGGGCGGCTGCAGCGAGTTTAAAGAAGGGCGGATCCAATGCAGACTTAGATGAGAAGAAAGAGAAGCTGAAAACAAAAAAGTGAGATTGTGCTCCTGAGCCGTCGCACTTGCTTGGAGTAGGCTTTGATGCTTTCCCATTTATCAATCAGAGCTCGGGGCAAAGTACGAAAAGATGACGTGGTGGAGAAGGTGCCTTTGAAGATGACCAAGTGAGTATGAGCTATGATGTCAATTTGAATGTTCTCTTTTTTCCATTGTGAACGTAGCTGACAATCCCGTTATTAACTCAGCACGATCAAAAGAAACACCATCCTTGCAGACCTTATCATACGGCGGAAAGAGCATCGTCAACGGCTGTCGCTGTGGGAACAGGACATGATCACTTTCAACGCGAGCCATAAGGTATCTTGCTGATCGTTGCACTCGACATGCCGTGCACTTATGTATAAACGTAATATGTCCCTCAGACTGGCAAGGGCGAATCGGGACCTCCCAGACGACCCGTGTTCAAGGTAGAGGTCGATGTCTTTCTGCACTGTCTCTCAGTATCTTTTTTAACACATCTCATTTGTCATCAGCTCCTGCCGCCACAGAGTGACATGCTGATCTTGATAGAAAAGGGATTTCTGGAAGCGGCGTCAGCTGGATGGCGATAAAGATGATGTATATGTGCGCCATTCCATTTTCGATAATATTCTTGGTATCTGAGCAAAGCTTCTGTCCCATCGAGACTGAGGAAAATTAAGGAACCCTGACGCTTTACATGAACGACGGGTGTATTGTGTAATCACCCGTTTACAGCACTTGTAACAAATGTTCTGACACCCCCTATAACATAAACTATGGGCAGGTCTACAAACTTCACTCCCAATGCATGCTCATCCCTTTGAAGTAGATAAACTGGTCTCTGGGAGTCGCCCAGCTGGAATCAGCACCGCCAAAGAAGGTCTCAAACTCGATTCCCTCGAATGTGACTGAGCTAGAGTCCCTCCAGCTAACTTGATCGAAATCGATCACTTCCACGCCATTGTGAAACACTTGGACACGGCCATTGTTTTTTCCAGGGGTATTCAGAGTGATACGCTGAAGGAGAGACTGCCAGACTCCTGTCTTGAATGTGAAGGCGCCCCGACCAATCGAGTTACCGTACGCACCATTGCAGACTGTTAGTGGAGGGATCTCGCAGAAGGCGTCCACTTGATCATCAGCGTTTACATAGAGGTAAATTTCTCCTGCTCCTTTTTTCCGAAACTAGATGGAGAAGGACGTTCAGATCTTCAATTGGCTCCCGCCGGAAGGCAAATAGCAGCACGTACCATGTATCTGGTGGAGAAACAATCCTTTGCCGGATCACCGCCAGAACAAGACATCCTTCCACCTAGGTTCATTTGCCAAATGAGCCTTGGAACTTGTACGAGTTCTTAGAGAAACAGCGCTTACCATAAAGACCGGGTAACTTTCCACCCTTTACAAAGTCAAATCCTTTTGGGAAAAACATCTGGACTTCGAAAGAAACCGCAGTGGCATGGGATAAATCCACCGGCTGGGCGTAGAACTGCAAGAGTTCACGTTAAATGGGCCATGCGTATTCAACAGAACGTAGGGACAATGGCATACTCCTGTGCCACCTCGAGGTTTGCCACTCGGGTTGTAACTCCCTGCCGGATAGCTGTCATGAATGATATCAAACCACATTTGAGCGGAAGACATCATAATAATCTAAGACTCCGCGAACAGGTAACGACGTTACATACGTGACTCTCAAAACCTTATCGCCACTGCCAGCGGGATCGGGCACAATTTCACGATTGTCCTCCCCATACGATGTCTTTACGATATTTATGGGTTCAAGACCGTCATTGAAAGTTGTCATTTCCCAAGAAGAAGACGATGGCTTGGAGCTCTTCTGCGAAGATTTCCCCTTGCCAGTGTCGCAGAATCCGGCAGAACAGGCGCCAGAGAGACAGTCACTCGGTGCATTGCAAGGAAACCCAAACGGACAAGCGTATTGGCACCCAGCACCACAACCGATATCTTCGTAAAGGGTGCTCTTTGTGAGAAAATGCCATGAAAGCATTGCTTGCGATTTCCGCCCACACACCTTCGTCGCAAACCGTCGGTGCTACAGCTCCGTTGATGCTAGAGACATGCAGAAAAACTGCCAAGAAGGGTCATGAGATTCTTCCAGAGTACTTCCTGGATAACAAATGGTTACGTACTTGCAAGCAGACATATGAGCAGGCAAGTTGTGGCGAATGTGCGGGGCATGACAAATGTTAGAGGTGTTTATTATTTGTTCAGTCGATTTCGGTCAAGAATTACGACCGCGAGAAATTAACATGAAAAATGTTCAGTGTTCATGCGGAGTTTGCATACGGAGACAATAGGATACCGAGCCACAAGATGATACAAATCGGACCGCAAAAAGGGTCTGACCCTTCAAACCTTGTCGTTTCCCCATTTTCTCACGAGTCGGGGTGTTGCAGAACGATCTGATTCCATGCATGATCTAATATAAGTGACATTACGGAGTATGATCATTTGGCGACGCTTGCACACTGAGACATTGATATTTTCTATGTGGCTAAAAGTGAGCGGAGATTCCGATGATCCATTACCAAGCAGACTAAAAACAGGCACATGGAACAGACGCGGTTTGGCCACATCCAAGTCCACGGATTCTACCAGCAGCACAGCAAACAGTAGAAGACCGGCACTTCACGCATCATCCCGCTGATTCAACAAAGATGGAATTCAACTCCTCACCGCGAAGCCCCGAGTAAGTATTGCAGTTTCATGTAGTCAGGCCGGCCCAAGCGCTGAAAATGAGTCTGTTTAAGGAAAGGGGATGAGATCGTGGAGGTAATGTCCGTCAATCAATGTTCACTGACAGCCAAGAATTCATGTTGCTCAAACTGAAATCTTTCAAGATCATGTCGGCCATCAAAAGTATGAATTTGAATGCGCGTTAGTGCTGAGGGCATTCTCCAACAATATCTCCACCTAGGCCGCATGAGCAAAAAGGCAGCCGATAGGCGGAAGAAGACTCATGCCGACTGTGAACTGCTATCTCAGCAGATCGGGAGGGAAAGCAAAGAACTCTTTGATTTGCAGGACAAGATCCTGTAGGTTCCATGCGCCTCCAGGAGTCAAGCTCAAAGTCGGTCTCACAGGTCTCAATTTCGGACGCAGGGATGATACCGTTTCGGAGTATGAAGAAGAGATAGTGGCGCTCAACAAAGAGCGTTCAGGGCTCATGGCTGCAATCAAGCATGAAGCTGTACGCTACGAGGTATTGTAGTCTACCACGTACCATTGGAAGCTTACTCTGATCTGTGGGACAGCGCGCGCAGCATACATATCTGGACCAGGTACTTTCCGGAGCCCGCATGCACAAACAGCTTCTTGATGAGATGCTTAAATCGATCACGGAGATGAATGGTACACGTTTCGTTGGTTTCAGCTGCTGCATGGGCGCTGACTGTCTTCTCCAGCAAACGTGGGTCTTTCGGACAATGAGCTTACGCTGCTTAACCCTGTGAAACGCAAATCGCATCTTCCCGCTGGACTGGGACTTCCCACTCCGGAGGCTAGCACGCACAAGCGCCGTCGCATCGTCACAGAAGTATATATCTCACGGAAAATGGCAGCATGGGTGAAAATACCCATTTACATTATTATTTTGCCAGGGCTGAAGTCCAAAGGATGCATGGAATCTATTACTTCTGTTAGATACCCACTTATCTCTAGTCTAGCCTCGGACTTCCACCAAACTATCTATGATTGCCTATTAAGAAACACCCCTACGGCACTCACAAGTACACCTGTCATCAACGATGAGATGAAGTTCACCTGAATAGACGGAACCGTTTTAGCGATTAATTAGAACGATTTTCATTCCGGTGCAAGGTGTACCTGATGGTTATCCAGAATGGCAACACCTGAAATATGCTGTAGCTGTGTTGGCTTTTCTCCCATGCGCAGTCGCCGTCCGTCTGCGGCTATTTTCGCGGTAGCGGTATTGTATACTGATTTTTGTAGTGTCGCGCCTAGTAGGGAGTCAATCTAGACCAGTTTGATGTCAACACATGAGATCAATCATTGACTTGAACTTATGGTTGAACGAACCAAAGAGCCTAGAAGTCCTCCCAGCGCCCCCAAGAACACAATCTGCAGGCGCTGCGACATGCCACCGCATGTTGGGCCCAACGGTAGCCCAACTGCGGCGATGATGCCGATGACGAATCCGCCGGCAACAGAAGCGGCCAAGCCCAACGAGCTCACCCCGCCATTCGTGCCCCTTGGCACCCTCTTGAGCGTCGTAATCAAGATCGGCGCCTCGGTGCTGAGAATTCCAATTTCACTTGCCCAAGTATCACCGCAGCAGCAAGCGTAATGCCTGAATGGAGAATTGGTTTGCCTGAGGACGGATATTGCTCACGGCGCCCAGCTCATACCCGAGATAAACAAGGACCAGGATAGTGTGCCACATGCTATTGGCGTCATCTACTTGTCCATAACAGACAGTTGAAGATTCCAGCGGAACCAGGTAATAGTGAAGTGCACAAGCAACCGTGCCAGTGAGTCCATTCGCTAGAACCTGTCTCGCGGTGCGTTGCCCTCCCTCCTGAAAGTCTTCTTCAAGCTCCTTCTTCCGATCTTGCTTATACTAAGCCAAAGCGAACGCAGGAATCCTGACTGCTTTAGAGGTCGTTTGAAGTCGCGGATTACGAATAAACTACTTACTTTCGTTGCCCGACTCCCCAGCAGGTAGAATCCAAGGAGCACGCCGGCAAACAGAAGGTTGGCATTTCGTCCTCCGACAAACGTAATGAAGCCAACCACAGAGGCCGCCATTGCCCCGGAAGAGCTCAAGGATTTCTTCCGGATGCCATGAACGACCAGAAGACTGCACAGAACCAAAGCGGCTATCGGATGCATGCTACAGATGCTACAGCAGAAGGTGTGAACCGTGAGATTCGCGCGTCATGGCGCAGCCGCTTTCAAGTGGTGGTGTGGCTTGGCCAGTCGGAGGACCTTGCCTCCGTTTCAACACATTCCCGAGTTTTTTTGCGAGCAATTTACCACAGCGTCGAACATCCTCAGAATGAGCCGAGTAATACAGCAGTGTGCCCGTATCTCTACAAAATCTTACTGCCAAAACCGTCTTCCCACCTTTGCTGAGTTTGCGCAGAAACTTGCAGCTGCAACTCCAAGGCCGGTCGACACTCCAGTACCGCAACTGCCACCGTCGTCACTGGACTCGGACGGTGTTTACAAAACGCATTTCATTCCTGGAAAATTCGGGGTGATTTTCCAGGAGGAAGCCATGGAGCTTCAAAAGCAGGCCAGTTCAGAAGAACCAACTCCCCGGCTGATGAAGCCGCATGCGCCAGATAAGCGCAACGTGGAGGACCTATCCCCCGTAACGAAACGACAAGGGCGCCTGGCGATGCAGATACAAGCGGCTCTTTCTGAGATAGTGGAAGCTGGAGACCTGCACGGAAAGCTGAAGAAGGAGAACTGGGAGATTCTGCACGTCGAGCCTTCCTCCTCTGGCAAGACATGTTACATATACTTCCGGAATACCTCGACCAGCCAGATGCCGCGTGGCGACATCGACACTTTGCTAAAATTCTACGAAACACCACTGCGAAGGCTTGTGGCGCAGCGATTGAGGAAGTCTCCGGCGGGCTGGTTTCCGAACCTGCAGTTCAGGAGAGAAACATACGAAGACCACCGTCGGCAGATGGAGACTATTATGGACACTATTCAGCAAGAGCTTGGAGACGTTGGTGATGGTGCCAAAAATGGCGGAAAATCCTAATAGTGTAAGTTTCTATGAAACAGGCTATGCTAGTTTTACATATGATGCAATGGAGGGAAGTAACTGGGGGCGCCTGACCCCAAATTGGATACCCGTTTCGAGAAAATAAAATAAAATGTGCCGGCTAATGGCATGCCGTACGACAGTGGCAAGTGGTTCATACTGAGTCAGCTTGAGTCTTCGGAATCTTGTTGGCCCCTGCTGCGTTCGCTGTTAGAGCAGTTTCAGAAGATGACTGCAAAGTCGACTCACCCTCGGTGTCGGCTGGCAGCTTCCTTTTCTGACCTGAAAGCGGGTTGAGCGAGGGGATCCGTGGCCATCATTGCATGTCTAACACACCTACCCTTCGCTTCCTTCTTGTTTGATTCCTTCCCTTCCTTTCTGTCGGCTTTCTTGCCCGCTCGCGCCTTTATAACAACAAACGCTTTCATCGATATGTATCGAAACTTGTCAATGAAGTAAATGGATCTTACCATGGGACCCCAGTTTTTGGTTGGATTTTCTTGGTACCTGACCAACTTAATTTGGCGGGATGGAGGGTTAGCCAGCGGATGTTTCTCAAAGCTGACTTCCGATCTAAACAAGATTCGCATATAAGCGTTTGGTCTACGCCTCATATCATCGCCATTAGCGACTTACTTCGATTCTTTTGCGAGGATAACCTGCCCAGGTGCATCCTTCGCAAAGTTGGTCAACACCACAGGATGAAGTTCCACGAGCTTTCTCATCATGTCCCAGATTGCCCAGCCAGGCGCGTTCGTCTTGAAACAGTTGACGGCCGCGTGTGTCATGGACACCTTGTAATTCATGTTGAGAAGCGCAGACCTGTATAATCTATCAGTCCACCACCGTCTACCGCAAATGAACAAAGCTGAACAGCGAACATACACGACTTCCAGTAGGCGAGGGGTATTGGTTCGCACCGTCGCTGCTAACGCAGAGCATTCGTAGTAGAATGGCACAGGCAATTCCTGAAGGTTCCATCAATTGAGATGCTTACGTATACTGAGTCAGAATACCCTTACCTCTGAGACAACAGTGAGCATGCCCAACATTCTTGCTTTGGTTCCGTACTTGCCCGCAGGGGCCGTATTTACTTCCTTTATCATGCGGGCAACAAACTCCGGATTGTGTATCGGGCCGTTATAGAATGGACCTCCAATCTAAGGTAAGAAATAATCGTCAACGTCTTTGTCAGGGGGAGGGAATACGACCGGTACAATGAAAAAGACATACATGGAAACGCTTGTTGCAATGCTCACAAGCGGAGCCAACTGCCGGTCCACAGACGGGCCCTATTTTGTTACCATCGCCATTTTGTGGAGACTTCCCCAGTGGCTGTGTGACGAAGGATCGACAGCCTGTGCAATTGTACACCAGAGAAGATTTCCTAACAATGTCTCGTGTCAATCGAAACGCCTATACAGTCCTTTCATGGCGGTCTACATATGCATACCCTGCAGCTTTCTTCACCAACTTCGGGGATGTGTTCACACGGACGAAAATTCGCACGTAGAAGTCAATGCTCAAGCTGGCGAGTGGTTCAATGCAGCGTTTGTACCGGGCTGCAGACGATTGAACCGCATGCAGCAAAATGCGCAACCCCTGTACGGATAGTTGAGTTTTGGTCAAACGGTCGCAACGGCAAGTTGGGCATACCATCTCGTGGCAGTACGCTGTGTTTGGGATGGACATTCCCCCGTATTTGGCCCAGCAAGCATCGGGTTGACTACCAGCAAGCACAGCCATATCTGTGCAAGTGATACAAAGCAATCCTATGGTAGTTCAAGAGATACAGATCAGGATGGAACCGTAACAAGGAGATGTGTGCCGGTCGTTACCTCCGTCCGAAACTGACTGCACGGCATTGTCCAAAAATGGGGAGGCGGAGCCATAGGGGTCAAGATCTATGACGTCGAACTTGGACTCAATGGCTTTGTACATCACGGCACTGGTACAGCGAACGACGATTAGTTGGTGTCCGTCTAAATGATGGCTTGCGACCAGGACTCACTTGGCATCACCGAGATTGGGAACCACAGTTTCCTCAACCTCATTTGCCTTCACGTTCTCTTTGATTGCATGAACTGCATCCTCCAAAAGATCGTTGGCGATAATCGATTTGATCCCCTTGATGTCTTTGGCGTACCGAATAGCTCGAAGCCCAGTCGCGGATAACGCCTCGAGGATCGTGAATCTCTCTTCTTTATATTCTGCGAAATCCAAGTCTACATCTTCCAAGCTATCCGGACTGATGATTTTGTGAGAGTCCACATATCCATTCACGATAGGGGGAAGCTGTGGTGCGGCAGGGGTGGAGTCCGAGGCATCTGCGTATCAATCAAATGAGTGAACTGTTTCGAAACATTCCAGTTCGTTGTAGGCTACCTTTAGAAGCCGCTGGAGTTGTGGCAGGAGCGGCTACAGAAGAGTCCTTTGGCCCCAAGGCATTCTTTGAGCGCTCGACTTTCTCTTTGAGAAAAATTTTGCTCCACGCAGTGATGGCAGCAATCGACATGTCTCTATTGAACTCTTGCACTGGGTTATAGAAAACCTCATTTCCTGCCGGGAACTTTATACGAGCTTTGCCTTCCGTAATGTAAATGACGCCGTCAGGACCGAACGATTTCCACTTGGGGATGTCCTTCGTTTCTGGCACTTCCGTTGGCGGAGACATTTTTGACTGAATCCCAGGACAGGGGCAGCTTGGAAAGGTGCGGAGAGTGCAGGCGAACCTATTGGGAATGAAGTCCTCAATCGACAGTTTTTACTCACGAAAGCTTGCGCAACTGGTAAAAATTGTTTCCTGTCAATCGGCCTGCTTACATAATTGCCACCTTCCTTGATTGCACAGCCACACGTATTGACAGTGCAAATCGACAGCATCTTGGGCGGTGAAATTGCAGATCCTTTTTCCCCTGGAGGAGCATGAAGGCAAGCCCGCCAAAGCTAATCAATCTAATATGTTTCAGCAGCTGAGTCTATCTTGTGCAGGTTTTATGCGTAGCGGAGAAACCTTCAATCTCAAAATCCGTAGCGCAACTGCTTTCAAACGGCAACGTCAACCTGGTAACATATATTGCTTTTTCGTTATGGCAACGGCTTAAGCCTTACCGTCATATGACACGCAGCGCCATACTCGAAATCAGTATATCAAAAACTACTGCTTCGCACAAACCTACAATGGTCAACACTGCGATGTCGTCATGACGGCGGTGGTTGGCCACCTAATGGAGTCCAGCTTCCCACCGCAGTGCAAAAGTTGGAAAGGCACTCCATTCATTCAGCTCTTCGAAGCCGATATAATAAAAAGTGTCAGAAAGGTGCAGTTCATGCCTAAAGAGACGTCCTTCGGCGTTCCTGTTGTAATCGATCCCTGCAGGATCTTCAAACCATTGAGGACAACTTGTCTCAAGAAGCCCGACAAGCTCAAGTCCTCGTGATATGGACAGATTGTGATTTAGAGGGGGAGAACATTGGAGCAGAAGTCATGGACGTATGCCGCCGCGCCAATCCTCGCATACAAATCAAACGAGCCAGATTCTCAATCATTCAACATCGGTATGCGGCGGACGTGTTCCCACGAATGCAAAGTAGCTCCTTGTATAACCATGTGTCTGCAGGGAGATATGGGAAGCTTGGAGTCGCTTAGGCAATATTGATCTGAGACAGGCTGCTGCGGTTGATGCACGAGCAGAGCTTGATCTGCGAATTGGGGCGGTTTTCACGCGATTCATGACCCTAACACTCCAGCCCGAATTCCCCGAGCTTGGTGAAGGGAAGATTATTAGTTATGGTAAGCACCCTGTGTACCTTCACGATTACATGCAGTGTGCTAAATCTATCATAGGTTCATGCCAGTTTCCAACACTCGGGTTTGTCGTCGAAAGATACATGAAACAGCAACGCTTTGTCCCGGAAGACTTTTGGAAGATAGATGTCTTCATAAACCGCGAGGGAAGCACTGCGAAATTTGATTGGATGCGCGATCGCTTGTTTGACCAGCGCCTTACGCTGGTGCTGTATGAGAAATGCATGGACGATCCGATGGCTACGGTTGTCAGTATGACTACGAAACCGAAGTCAAAGTGGTAAGTAGACGTGGCACATTCCTTCCAACGGAAAGCTGTTTAAGTTTGATCGATGATTCAGGGCTCCGCTACCCTTGACCACAGTGGAGTTGCAAAAGGCTGCATCCAGAATGATGAGAATGAGCTCTGACAGGGTTATGAAGGTATGCGAGAAATGTCTTTGCAAACTGAAAGAACAAAGTGCTTATCCGACAAAGGTGGCCGAAGATCTCTACAACCGCGGTATCATCAGTTATCCTCGCACAGAAACGGATTCGTTTGCAGATAATTTCGAGCTCCACCCCTTGATCGAAGCGCAAGCTCATGATCCGCACTGGGGCCAATATGCACAGGGGTAAATTCTTCTCCGTCCCCCGCGGACAAGCATCGAAAGCTAACTTATGAACTGGTAGGCTGTTGAATGGAAGGTTTCGCCGTCCACGGAAAGGCAAAGGAGATGATCAAGCTCATCCTCCCATTCATCCCGTGAAAGGAGCCACGGATCTCAATGGTGATGAGAAGCGCGTGTACGAGTATGTCACACGGCGCTTCCTCGCTTGCTGTTCCGAAGCTGCCAAGGGGAGTGAAACCGTCGCCACCATTGACATCGCCGGAGAACGATTCGTTACGAAAGGTTCGTTCCGTCAACGGCGCACTCAATCCAGCTCATGTTAGCTGACTGGCCTGTAGGATTGAGTATCATTGAGCGTAACTACATGGAGGTGTACATATACGACAAATGGGCGGAACACACCATCCCGCATTTTACACAAGGGGAGAGGATAGTACCAACGGAGCTGAAGATGACGACCGGTAGCACCACCGGGCCCGAACTGCTCACTGAAGCCGATTTGATTGGTTTGATGGAACAGAGCGGCATAGGTGAGATGCCACAGTCACGAAAACAAAAGACTTGGCACTCATCAGAGCAATCTGCTTTAGGCACGGATGCCACGATTCATGAGCATATCAGAAAGATCATAGATCGTGAATACACCAACAAGGAAGGGCAGTACTTTGTGCCAACCGTATTGGGAATGGCTCTTATATGCGCCTATGAGGAGATGTCGCTGGACCTATCTCTCCACCGACCTCATCTTCGAAGTCTGGTACGATTTGCCTGAGATCCTCTGCTGCAATCTGATCCATTCTTACCCGTTGATGAATTAGATGGAAACTGGTATGAAGCGGATATGTGATGGCACGCGCTCGAAATCGGAGGTGGTACACGAATCTGTGGACATGTACCGAAATGCGTTCGCCAGGGTATTTCAACAGGCCCGTGTGCTGATACAGGTACAGCTCTGGAAATGCTCCGGTTCTTGCCTCGCTCGCAGCTGAGGATTTTGTGTGCCTTCTCGATAGGTGGTTGCAAGATATATCCGAGGCAATGGTGGTGCCCAGGTATGCATCGCTGTCGCCCATGATGAATGCGTTTCCCTCCGCTAATGTGCGTACCTTCCACAGCCTCCTCTCCCGGGGCAACCTGAAAGGAATCACGGCGGAGGCGGGAATAACGATGATTTCGGTCCTGATGATGGCGATGACTTTGATCCACCGCCACCACGTCCTGCTACCAGAGGACGTGGCCGTCGTGCCGAGCCGGGAGGGAGAGGCAGAGGACGGGCAACTACAACACGACAGGCATCATCGTCCCGGACCACTACCAGTCGGCGGGGAAGTGGTCGGGGCCGGGGCAGCCGAGGCGCTGCCCCAGAAATGGATTGGACCCGGCCGCCGGATTCTACGGGCAAACCCAAGTGCGAATGCGGGCTATTCGCTACCATTAAACGAAGCCGGAAGCAGAATGAGAATGAAGGTGCAGTATTAATCTATTAGGGATCTGGAGGACTTGGATGTTCATCTTTATCGCTCTATGGTAATTAGGTCGAGAATTCTACACTTGCGCAAAAGCGGGCGCCAAATGCCGCTTCTTTGCTTGGACTGATGAAGTCTGAAGGACCTCAACCAGATAGCATACTTGTACTTCTACCCACTCCGATATATATTACACTCTTTGAAGTTTTATGTTGCAACCATTTGTCGATAGCAGGTAGTGCTCCCAGATCGATAGTGTTTGATGTTTGTATCTATTGCATGCACTACATGAAACCAAATGGTGGATAACGCAGATGCTCTGCGGAGGTAACAGACTCATGGCCGACCCTTTTCATGCATCAATGGACTTGCCAAAAAGCATAATGCTGGCGGCAATTCAGAAAGACTGAAAGTGCAGTCGTGTTTTGATTTCTAAGTGATGTATTTACGTAAAATTCTTTTTTAAAATATACACAATGGACTCAATGTGTCGATAGACACAAGCCCCACAGAGAGGCTCGACCAGATGATGATTCGTGCGATAGCTTCGGGTTGCTTGATGGGTGGCTTAACCTCCAAAACCGTAAAGAGTGCGGCCTTGGCGCTTGAGAGCGTAAACCACATCGAGGGACGTAACGGTCTTGCGCTTGGCGTGTTCGGTGTAGGTGACTGCGTCACGGATGACGCTCTCGAGGAAGACCTTGAGGACACCGCGGGTCTCCTCGTAGATGAGACCAGAGATACGCTTGACTCCACCACGACGGGCGAGACGACGAATGGCGGGCTTGGTGATACCCTAGAGGAATGAAGAGATGAGAGGTGAGTATTTAGACTGCTGTGAACTGCCTGCTTGCATGTACACTGATGGCGCAAAGGTTGCACTGCACAGTGCACAGATTGCGGCAGTGGGAACACGCAGGGAAAGATGGCACATACCTGGATGTTGTCACGAAGAATCTTGCGGTGACGCTTGGCGCCTCCCTTTCCGAGTCCCTTTCCGCCTTTACCGCGTCCGGACATGTTGATGTGTGTGTAGTAGGGGGATTTGTTGTGTTGTAGGTAGAGGTGGGGTCTTGCGGCAAGAGGTTGTTGTCTTGCGGTCGAAGGTGTTGTCGGCGGATGACCAGTTGGTAGGGAAAACACGGGTGGGGAGGAGAGGTGCAGTGGGCTATTTATACCCGCGCTGTGAAGGGAGGGGACGGCGTACGGCCTGGGAGCCAGATTAGGCAACTGCTCTGTGATTGGCTGGAAAAGGACACGTGATTAAATCATATGGTTGATCGGATGACAAATCCCATTTAACTAAGGAAGGTTTATTATGCTTACCTCATGCGGCAACTCTGGGTGTGTGACGGCAGCTAAATTGGAGAGCCCAAAGTCCAGCCAGTTGCTCACCAAACAATAGAGGGGTATAGATGCCGCATTCTGTGTATCTATACCAGCTCGGGTATATGCGTCAAAAGGCGAAGGATTAGCTAGCCGACCTGCCATCGCTTGTCGATTTCTGAGGAGCAGGGGCGAAAATGTAGAAATATTTTTTTTTTGACCATGGTCCTTCTGAATATATACAAATTGGGTCTAGCTCCGTAGCAGTTGAGCGACTTGATGTATCTTTTCCATGACTTGAGGGAACACGGCTCCAATGCTTTCGTTGATTAGACCTTGGAAGTATTGAATCGCTTCCTCGTCCGAAAGATCCAGTCGAAACCGGTCTTGAACCTGCAGAGTCAAACATGAGAAGGATTTGAGTGTGTCAGGGATTGGATCCACAAAAATCTTATATCTGTTTCCGTACCTTCAACACAGCCTTGTCCGGCTCGATCGCGATATCAGGAACATTCGCGTTGATCATGAGGGAGAACAAGTTCAGAATGAGATTTGCGTTCTTGCGCAAGCTGTTGAAGGCAACGACGCAGTAGGACTTGAACTTCTGGTACGACTGCGACGACGCGCCGCCCATAGCCTCGACCATTTCACGAGATAACTTCATGGGCGGCGGGAAAGGCTTTGGATCACGCCCCAATATGAATCCGAAGTCTATGTGAAACAGATTGCCTGCAATGCAAGATTAGAAAAAATTTTCAACAACGTGCCAGTCCTGCAAAACTTACCACCGGTGGTCAGGAGTAAATTGTCAAGATGTCGGTCTCCTATTCCCAGCAGATATGTTATAACGCAATATCCAGCTGTAAAGAGAAATGTTAGCTTCCAGGCGTCGGAAAGCTTATCCAAATTTGCAACCTACATGTACTGCGAATGTAAGTGTCCATAACGTTTGCCGGCACCGGAATAGGTTTGCCTCCTTCTCCCCGATTGAATTCCCGTAGATACGTCAAGAGGCTGTTGTTGTAGTCTGTCAAGATGGCGGCTAGCGGAAGAGAAGGCACAAATTGAACCATGCCTACAACGCAGCGGCGGTCAGCTACCTGCGTCTGGAGTCCACCTCACACACAAGACCCACCATGATCAGCGCCGGTAGCTAGCACTTTATATGGCGTGAGCTTCAGATCCAGATTTTCTTTTCGTAGAAGCTTATCCATCAGGGTAATGATTTGCACCACCAATTGATCCTGCCGGAGGTCATCTCCAGTTTTGAATATTATCTGAAATGTCTTTAAGTAAAACTACCTCCAGCGATGATGCTGTGCTCACTGAGTTCTTACCGTATACTCTGAGCCATCAACACACGAGAAGGTGAGCCTCAAAGGCTGCAGCGCACTCTTGAAGATATTGGCCTTCTCTAAGACAGGGAAGACATGAGTCTATTTAGAGATCAACTAGTTCAGACCGTACCGGACGCGCACCTGGAATGATTCCAGTTACTTGAATATGAGCATCCAACGGTAGCGGTAACGGCGCGAAGGACACGAGTCCTTTCTTTGGATCCGCCAAAAACGCGCGTAGCATTTCCACCTGAGATAGAATGATCAGACATAAAATAACAAGATTCGCCGCTGCGAGCATACCTTCTTAGGTCGGGACTCTTTTAAGCGTGCAACTTTACACAGCTCGAGAAGGACCTCAACAAGCTTTCCTTGGCGCTCTAATGTTTTGCGCCGCGTGACTCCATCAGGGACCTGAAACGTTTGGTACTTCAGAAGGCATTTCAGGCCGAGTGTTGCTGAGTCTACTCACCTGCACCATACTTTCCATGAAGTAGTATGCAACTTTCGCAAACATAGCTCGCCAATGCTTATCCTCGCATTCGACCATTAGATACCAGTAGAAAGAATTGCCGAGAAGTGGGTTTTTGATCGCTCGATTGATCAAGAACTCAGCCAAAGGCGAGCTATGCAGGGACACTTTGTCGCTAATTCCTTCGAACTTCAGGGCTTGTACAAGCTGCAGGAGGAACAACTGCAGGTCCTGTGGGTGCGTTAAGTCAGCGCGCGGTCAATACCCCACATGAAACGCGGGACATACTTCGTCGTCTGCCTTTTGCAACTGCATAACTGCATATGCGCGAACGTTCGGATCCTCGAACGTCGAGCCGAGGAGTTCTAGGGCATCCTCCACATCGATGTTGACCCAGACATGTAGCAGATCGACGGCTTGTTTGACTTCCACAGAATCACTCCAAACAACACATTTCAGGAACTTGGTCAGAGCCTTTGATCCGAAATGGTGAGGAAGTGTTTCAGCATACCAGCAACCGCGATCGCGAGATTACCTTCTTATCTCGTGTGAGGTAGAATCTAAACTTCCATAGCAAGTCCTTCTCCTCCGTGGTCAGATTTTGAGTCGGCGGATATTTGAGCAGTTTCTGGATTTTGCCTGTCAGCGTCAATGCCTGCGCCATTGTACTTCCCATCTACCAATCACGTACATTCAACTCATCGCGGATCTTTGCGTTGGGCTTCAGGTCCCGGTCGAGGGGTCCGTTTCTGTGACTACGCGCAAGCTTTCGATGCTTGTTCTCGACAGGGTTGTCTCTAGCTGCTTCAGGGTCGGGAATGATTTGGAGATCGGAGTCGACAAGTCGCGCCAGAGGTATTGGAAGGCGGTACTCCTGCATATAGTTTAATATTCCGTTCAATGCCCGAGAACTGCGTCGGTTGCATATACCTTTTCACTATACACCAAGGGGAAGTCAAATTGTGGCAAGTCAATGTAAAGATACATATGTTTCGTTTGCGAGGTCTCTAACTGCTCAGACGAACATGTCTTAGTTGAAGAAGGGAACTAAAGCCTGGCGGTTCACATGTGTTACCTTGTTGATTCGCTCGATCTCCCGAAATGACAATTGGTCCAGCCAATCGACACGAGCCATGTCCCCTCTTTCATATTTCCGCATCAGCTGATCAACCGCGCTTCAATATGATTGCTCGAAGCGAGAAGAGCTCAAACAATCTGACCTTTTCCAAACGGTCCATTTCACTGGCACTATCAACCTTGCTCGGAGTGGAGGTGATATCTTGCCCATCTGCTTCTCTCCACGGCCATATAAACAACTTATGTTTTCCTTTGCGTAATGTGCTAGACGATGTTAGTGAATGGAGGTGTGGGGCTTTCTTCATCAATCGACAAGAGCATACTTGTATTTGCCGAAAACGCGAAACGTAGTACCCCCGAGTGGAACTGCTCTGCGCGGGGCGTACGCCTCCCACACTGTGAAAGTCAATTGAGAGCCCAAAGGAAGGTCGCGATACCGTAGAGGAATGGTGAGCCATTCATTCCAGCTAGAGTACCGGTTGTCAGTCGGGCTGTTTTTGTGATAGCCTCAATGGGGAAAAGACATACGTCCAATGTGCGTTGAATGAATGATGTGCAGTGCGAATGGGTAAGGTGATTGCTTTGTTGTCGGCGAAGAGCTGGCAGGTGATGTACAAGTCCGACAGCTCTCTAACAGGAGGGACCCCGTCAACGGATTACACTCGTTGGACGGCAGTGTTAAAGTTTGCATGGCGCATACCGAGTCTGACACGCTGCTCGCAAATAAGGATCTTCTAGCTTTTCCAAAAAACCTCGTTCTGGGCGAGAACCTTCGAGTGACGAACTATGGAAGTAGGGCATGAGGCTTTCTCCTCGGTGACGAAGAGCGACACGCACGAACCGCTTTCTTTACATTTTAACTCGAACCAAGAGATCCAAATCAGGAGCGAGACAGTAGGAAAAGTCCTTAATTGGAGTCCTATGATCCATGCTGCTTTCCTGTGACAATGACGAGACCAGCTGCGAGGGGATGTCGACGAGTGGTAGAAGGGAGGGGGAGAAGGATTTGATACTTTATGCATAGCGGAGAACACGCGCTGGCGCCAGGTACTGATGACCGTCACAACGATCGAGTGGCTGCGCAGTCTCATTTACTCTAAACAAGGATTAATGAAATGCGGGCAAAGCCGCGCAGGATTTGACGCGTTGTGAGTCACGCACCCGGTCTGTGCCTAGTGTGATACTGATTCTAGCCATCATCATCATTCATCATCAATTCAATCAATTCAATCATCATTTGAATCTCCCAATTGGAATGGCAATTGGAATGCCCAGGTTCAATGGTTAGGCGTGTCGTGTCAAAAACACGATCGGTTCGTGTCGCGAGTGGATTGATGTGTGTGTTGGGTTGTTTATTGCCCTTGTGTGGCCACTTCTTCCTGCTTTCCTTTTTGCGGCCCTCACCACTTTGGCATTTCCCCCTGCGACTTCATTTCTGCCTCTCCTCTCAACGCCGAGTTCACTCAACCCCCGGGTTTACAGTAACAACCTCATTCCATAGGAAAGATGGCAACCAACAATGGTATGTGCTAAGAGACTAGGCAGCTGGCCACCCTGCTAGAGCGTCGTTGTTGACATCTACACCTATACAGTCAAAATCGTGGCAGTGGAAAAGCCACTACCGTTCCACTTCAGCTTAGCTGCTGGGGCTATCGCTGGGGTGACAGAGATCCTCATGATGTATCCGCTCGATGTTGTCAAAACTCGATTCCAGCTGTCGGTTGGAAATGCCCAATCGTCCATTGTTGGGTCGTTTAAGGAAATCATCAAAACGGAGGGGTACGTATTTGCTCATGCAGATCATCATGGAGTTACAGAGTGCTAACTTCTCTTGGGATTGCATAGACCGAAGGCGCTTTACAGAGGTAAACAGAAGGTTGCACGGCCCCTTTTTCTCGGCAGTTGAAACTGACATGCTTTGAATCCAGGAATATTACCGCCAATTTTGGTTGAAGCCCCCAAACGTGCCATCAAATTCGGCGCAAACGAGCAATACCGGACGTTGTACAAGGAAAAGTTCGGTTTGCCAGACAGCAAGACCCTCGCAGTCGCGACTGGAGTTAGTGCGGGTGCCACCGAAGCGCTGGTGGTTGTTTCCTTTGATCTGGTAAAGATTCGATTGCAGGACAAGAGAAATGTAAGTTGTACTTGGCACTTTGTATCAACAAAGCTACATCGACTGACTCGCGCGACATTAGGCTGGAAAATATAAGAACACGTAAGCCTTCACACAATACCAAGAGTCAAAGCCCCCATGCCTTACCATCTCTCTACTGATACAGAATGGACTGTGTATCGACCATCATGAGAGAAGAAGGTGTGTGGCATTGAGCAATTGATGATTGTTTGGATATCCCATTCACGTATACTGTCCTCTGCAGGTTTCCGTGGCTTTTTCAAGGGACTAGAGGCAACCATTCTTCGACATGCACTATGGAATGGTGGATACTTTGGAGTCATCAGCGGAGTGCGCGATGCCTTGCCGGAGCCAGAAACAAAGGAGGGACTTCTGCTGAAGAATTTTGTATGCGGAAGCATTGGAGGAACCGTCGGCACCATCTTGAACGTGAGTATCGCATTGTCAAAGAACAAGGCGGCCTGTTGAAACCTTTTTTGCTCACGATATACTATCTATCTTTGCAGACACCATTCGACGTCGGTTAGTTCATTACACTGCATCTACATGTGCGTCTTAGCTGCAATACTTAAATCTTTGGCTCTATAGTCAAGACACGAGTGCAGTCACAGGCTGTTGGTCCATTCAAATACAACTGGGCGTTCCCAGCCCTGAGCATGATCATCCGGGAGGAAGGTGCAGCGGCATTGTATAAAGGTATGTCGTGTCCCTTTGATCTGATGTGTTGAGCCAGGCCAATCAGTCTAATTGAATCTCTTCGTCAAAGGATTCTTGCCCAAGGTTTTGCGATTGGGACCGGGAGGTGGAATCCTTCTTGTCGTTTACGATTTTGTCACATCGTACATGAGAAAGTAGGTGTCTGAGTGGGAAAATGGACGCTCATGGAATGGCCGTGATCTGACGCTTTCAATCTAGGCATTTCATGTAACGCATGACCCAGGACATCCTTTGAAGGATTAGACAGCAATAATGTACAATACCCATCAGGAAGCTTGTAGAACGAGCCAGCAAGCCATCACCTCTCATGCACCGCTGCATTATATATATAGATCATATGTAGACCTGCACACACACACAGTTGAGATTACATAGGGTGAGGTTGTTTGCATTTTTCTTTTCAACACGAAATTCGCGATCGGCAATTGGGCACCACGTGCGAAAGTTACACGCTTAGTCAGCTATCTCGCTATTGAAGATCTTCCTTGTGTCGCCGCAGTCATCAAAATAATAATGAACTTTTACCACGCGCCAAGGGACCGGCTATTGCAAGAGCCACGTATCGCGTAATCGCCTCCGCGCCGACGATTGGCAATAGGCAGATTCTCACGTTGCGGATCAACGCTTTATGCAGAGACCAACCCCCCCAACATAGCCACACGTAGACCAACGGAAAGAGAAAGTTCAAGGTCGAAGAGACTTGGGATTCACCTCTGCACTTGGATCGGGAAAATATCTTTCATCACCACATCACCTTATTGGGCTTCAGTCGTCCTCAAAGGCTCTTGACAGACTCCCCCGAACGCCTCCCAATTCGACATTCTGTCGGCCAAAGTCATGCTGAGCACCATCTTGCTCCCGCACTCTTATCGGGTCGCCGCAGTCACAAATCCAGAATTCGCCTTTCCGCAACTCGCACTTTCATGGACCGGACTCTTCTTTGTATCCTATAAATGTCTGCAACACGTCCTCGACCCTCGAAGCCGGCTGTCCCTGGGAATCCTTCCAATCGGCAGTTCCCACGCCGCGATTGAAGAATGGGCTAACCGATGCGTATCCACTATCCACGCCGTGATAGCATTCTACGGATCTATTGACTGGTTCGTACAGGACAGACATCTGATCCGTGACCCGAGCGATTACGGGTTTATCCGATCGCACCTGTGCGAGTTCTACATGGGCGTCACGTTTGGCTATCTCTTTTTCGATCTCCTGCGGCTGCTGTATTACAAATTTGTGGCGCACCACAATAACGCCGTAGCCAGCGCTCCCGCTGCGTCCATGTTCATTCACCACGTGGTGATCATAATAGCCTACTACTTGGGGGTCAAGTACCACTACGGAACATTTTACATGGCGCTCTTCCTCAACAACGAGCTGACCACGCCGTTCTTGAACGCGCGGTTTCTGATGGCTGAGCGAGGGATGAAGATGACCCGACCTTACGCGCTGAACGAAGTCGCTTTTGTCCTAGGCTTTTTCACCAGCCGAGTGGTGGGCAACATTGCCGTGCTGTGGCATATGACCACTCACCTCCCCTTCATGTGGCCCATGATTGAAAGCAAAAACGTGCCCGTCCCAATCTACTACCTTCTGCCCGTGCTAGCCTACTCGCACGGACTCTTGCAGTTCTACTGGTTTGCGCTCCTGGTGCGGATGGCCTACCGGAAACTGAAAAACGGACAGCGCCAAGCCCAGAGCCCGACGCTACATGTACCAATGAAACACGAATTCCCGCTTTCCCGCACGTTGATAAATAGAGCCGAGGACGACGATCCGCCAATCGCGCAGAATTTGAAGGTGACGAAAATCTTGGGCTTGCCGCCTACTGGCCTGACGGGACGGACGCTGAAGAAACTGGGAGAACGGGGAGCCCCGAATGAGAAGGCTGCGGAAGTTTTGGGCCTTCGGGAAGAATCCCCACCGGCTACACGTAGGAGACGGTCAGCAGTCCCGAACAGATGATCGGACTTTTCGCTTGTCCATTTGTGCGATTCCATACATGATCATCAATTGCAATCTGCCATTTCGTGAAGCCACCGCATCCTATTTGCAAGCTGATACCTGTTTCCGTTTTTGGAACATACGGCGTGAGGACGCCAAATTGGGAACGAAATCGGGCATACGCCCTGGTCACTGCCTTTTAGATCTCATGTCAGGATATCCTCCGTCATATGGAAGCTCGCCAGATATCGATTTTGGAAGATGAAATATATATATATGAAATATTGGTTTCAATGCGCTCAAGTTATTTGAGGATTTAAATTATTTGGCACAACGACACAAGAGCGCCCTGACGGATTTTTGAAAATCCTGATTTGGTGGCCGCAATAGCTGCAGGCGACAGGTTGTTGATGGCGATGAGATGTACAGTCGTATGTACGAGGACTTGAGTGTAGTTCCTGATGCATCGACCAAATATCTACTCTGACGGTTTAGGAAAGAAGCACAGTTCACAGGGATCTGATGGAATGAAAAAATACCTGATTGGAATGGCGGCAGAGTGTACAAGAGCGCGCAGTTTGAGGCCGTCCGTAACCCACTCGGGCTTTCCCATTGACGGGTCCGAGGTCATGTCAATCTCCCTCTTGACAATTTCCAAGCAGATTCTCCATATCTCGTCACGGATGTACTCTGCAACCTCGTCCGCCGACAACCGACTCTTGTGTCGCAGCGTCGCACGGCCAGTGATCTGACCTGACGCATCCAACATGATCGTGACTTCCCATCTAGAATAGAGCAAGATTTGCATAAGACACAACGCACCAGGCGCCCACGGGATTTCCAGTGCACGTACAAATTGCTGATGCCCAATGTCCACGTGGCGTCTACGTCAGGCTCGCTACCTCGCCTTCGCCGTACTTTGAGGTCAAAACCCCCTCGCAAGCATCGGACTGCTCCGTCCACATCGGACTGTATGGATGCGCGCAGATGGTGTAAATCCACCGAAAGAGATATTTGTTGGAAAACCTTTGGCTGCGGGGTTCTACATCCTTACATCAATACAAATCGGCAGTGTGTATCAATGTTCATCTGCGCCATACCTTCGTTTAGGTGTGTCCATGCCCGTGACACCTTGACGTGCCGCGCTAATTCGGGACCGATGTATGCGCCGGAGCGCTTGATGCGCGAGCAGCTCCATCAGCGCATTGTCCCGATACTCATATAGCAGCTCGCTGGTGCTGATCTCGAATGTGGATTTCTGTTGCTTTGCTGCTAGGGTCAGCGGTGCTTCCTCCATGTCAATGATCATTTTCGCGCTGCTTTGGTGCAGTGATACAGCGATTGCTTTGTCAAGGATCCGGGCTTCGCTCGCTGACGATTGCCCTGGTGACAGCTCTTCAGCAATCTATGGCGCTTCATGAGTTAAGAAAAGGCAAAGGGTTGGACGAAAGCAGCATCTCACAAAGAAACATTGCTTACTTTGTGAAACATCTCCAAGTCGAATATAGTAGCTTGCGCCAATGCCAACTTTTTATACAGGCCCTCTTCTGGTGGTACTGAACATTCAATCAATAGGGTGCGGGAGACTGCCGTCCACAGTGCGATGCAATACCATTATCCAGCTCCCATGCTTTCCACACGTCCGGGTGTTTTTGTTTAGTTTGCGCCGAGGACGCTTCGGATTGGCCAACAAGGATCCTTAACCGCTTCGCTTTACGGTGGTATAGCATCAGATCGACATCCCCATCGTCTTCCGGTGCTGACCTTTTCCGTTTTTCGCTGTTGGAGACAATGTTCCGTCTCACGTCACCGTGGCCCACCTCCCGGAAATCTGAACCAGCTACAGGAATAACAGAAACGATGAATCGTGATCAGATCTCTATACACTTCTCGCATTGTTCGACAACTGAGAATGCGGTCATACCATGGGCATAAGTGTAATCCACATATAACGTCTTCCCAAACCCGTCAAACGTCTTCGCTTGAAGAATCCAATCTTTCTCCTGCAGATTTGTTGTAAGCGTCCCGTAGAAAGTCTGGTCTCCTTCCGCAGATACATTCAGCCGCTCCGCCACTTCACTGAACCGATCCGATATGGATTTCAGATGCTAGAGGGTCGAACCAATCGTTCACTATCACGTTTAAATCACATTGCAAAGCACGTTTACGGTGTCATACCTGAAGCTTTGCAGCCATAGTCAGCTCTATACTTTCGATCTGATGCCGCTGTGATGGCGGAGGTCTTCGAGGGGCGGGCAGTAGCCGCAGATTTGACATATCAGGGTCTTTACTGTTCCGTTTCTCGGCCGCGAGCATCCGGTTCACCACATCAAGGGTGATTGAGATCTCCTGCCATGCTTTGCTGTTGTCATCCCGCAGCCGTCAGTTTTCGATGGGTTCCCACAATGATGGAATGGCCCAACAACTCACTGAATGCTCTCCTTCGCCGTCTGTAATGGAGGAATCTGAGGCTTATCGTCGGCAGACTCATCTTCACCAGTGTCTAAAGGTTTGGACCGGATCTTGGTCCAATTCAATAGTTGTGCTTGCTGGGCAAGTCGTGCAGACAGAGACAAGGGTCTGTATAAAATATGGACGGTAAGGCGCCTGAACCCAGGTAGATATTCACTTGGTTGCGCAAGATTGACACTCACTGTTCGAGGATTTCCTCGCCTTCCGGGGTAATGTCCACCAGCGTCGCCTCTTCTCCGAGACGGACAGCTAACCAAAGTCCATCTTCCGCCGATTGTTGCATCTCCATCTACAACGACTATGAGAGCAGACAGACCATAATTCAGCAGAATGGCACAATTGTGGAAGGCTTGTTCTTTCGAGAATTCTCACACGTCGGCGAGCAAGACCAGCGTAATGGCGCGCCTCGCACTCATGTCATGCTTGCCATCACCGACTGGTCCCAGGCCTTTCTTACTGTACTTGTTCCAAAGAGAACTTCATACAGTAAATTGTCCAGAAGATACTGATAGATACTTTGTGTGGTTCGAAACAACTGAATTATATAGTATAACAATGGTTTTATCCGATGATCAACAGTTCACACATCAGATATTTGAAGGGGCCTCAGGTATGCATATGGGTAAATTCTGTAGAAGTCATCAGTGGATCTCATTGCAAATCCTAACTAGCTACTCTGAGGTATGAGGTTTGAGCTCAGAACAAAAATCCTGGGTAAGGACGGTTGCAGAGCGCCGCGACGCTGATTGTATCGGTCAATGTCCCTCTGGTGGTGATTCGTATATCTAAGTGTCCATATTCTACTCCTCCTTTACGTTCCCGGGTGGGTAGATAGACACAGGGAGAGAGTCCTTTGGGTATGGGTCGGGCAATTTGGGATGAACGTTGGTGTGAGTGTGCTGCCGATGCTGGACCATGGAAAGGTATGTACCCCATCCTGTGTTGAAAAAGGAGAACTCGATATGAGCATACCATATAAGTGCCATACAAAATAATGCATCCATCATACCAAGTCCAAGGACATTGACCACAAGTAACCGCAATTTAAGGGGCACAAAGCGGAAGTTGATCAACAACGCAGCGGGCCACACGGCCCAATTGGCTTTCAATGTCGGCCACAGATTATTGCTCAGCCTGTTCTTGATCTCCGCTTTGGTACATCCCTCCGCGGCCGAATTGCAGACAAAGAACAAAGCCGTGAACGGCGTCGCCGCCAAAATCTGATCTGCAGCCACCTTCTTCACACTGGTTGCAAAGTCCATACCAGCCCCAACCCGCGCGTCCAGAACCTTGTACCATCCGTGAGTGAGCGGGGCAGCAATGAGCGTGCCGTATAGACCCAGCCGCGCGGTCCGCTTTGGGTCCCACTCGGGGTGGTCCGGGCTCGAGTCCACTTTTTGGGCAATGATGTCTCCGGCGACGGCAATAGCCCCCGCGGAAAGGGATTTGGTGACGAGCGGTTTTTCTTCCAGAAGCTCTAGGTATCGCTTCCATGCACGGATGACGGGACGAAATGCTGAGCGTCCTGCGGAGGAAGAGTATGCCGTCATTCTGATGAGGCGTCGGGGAATGAAAACTCGCTGTGGTGCGCCCAATTCTAACAAGAGTAAAAGAGAAAGTATTCACAGCAGGTGTATATATATGAAGTCTATATTCGCAATTCTTTGCGGATGATCTGAACTCGGAAGTGTGTAAAGCAATGAGGAATGGTGATGAGAGCAGTATATCGCCCCTACGAAGGACCCCCATCATGATTCATGAATCGCAGGGGGGCGCGTTCGGAGGTGATGATGTCAATAGTGTTCTGACCGCGTCTTTGCGTATTCATTTCGATCAGATAACAAATGTCCAGAACAATGCCCCTATCGCAGATAGTTACTACTCTTCAATCCATCTGTTTAAGTATTATATACACTTCAAAGGATGTTCTTCACTCGACATTTCTATTTACAGTCCCATCTTTAGATGAGAATCTACAGGTTCCCTTGACGCCAGTCAATCGTATCGCAAGATACTCCGCTTATGCCTCGGTGTCTAGATTTCCTAGCTACTTTCAGCTAGTCTTTTCAACCATTCTTCGCCACTGCTTCGAACAGCCGTGATTACATCTTCTGTGTTAATGCTGAGCTGTATTCGCTGACTATAGTCTCCAGCCCGCGATTGTTCCGTCATCAGAAGTTGACAGGTGTTGAGCTGTTCACATATCGCGAAAAGAGTGTAGGACGTGGCTTGTCTGAGGTTGCCCAAGCTACAGAGTTTGACGTACTCATCGGCGACCTAAATTTTGGCATTCGTGAAAACCTGTTGCTCCCTGCATAGGATGCTTGATTGCTCTGACATACCTGATTGAATTCTACCAGAGATGTTCCGGTTCGCCGAATGACTCTCAGAACGCACACGAGGAACACTCGTTGGTGTATGCTCGCACGCGCGACTGATTGCACAGCAGGCGATGCAAACATTTCCTTCACAGCCCGATCAATGACTGACATTGTGACAAGTTTCTTATTGATCTGCTTGTTTTCCTTGTCCGCTTGTTGAAGAGAGTATTCCAACAGTTCAACCCCTCGTCTGAAAGGGAAGATGAGCAATTGATCAAAAACTGCCGTACGGTATTGGGTCATTACCGGCAGATGTCCAGGGCTCGCCGAGCATCACCAGAAATGGCCCCAATCTTTCGAGCACAAAGCTCTATTGCATCTCTCTCAAAGCATTGGACGCCTTCTAGTCTCGACTCCACAATCTCTATCAACTGCTGGTGAGTGTAAGCCTCAAACTTGATCCGGGTCAGTCCTATTCAAAGTAAAATCAATTTCCAAGTTGCAATGTTCAATAGAGCGGTGGGAGTCTTACCCAATCGACTGGAAACCCTGTTTGTAAGGATACGCTCAGGTAAATCCATTGTGTTTGCCACGGCGAGAACAATCAGGCGCGCATGCGGCAAGTTTGGCCAGTTAAAGAAGTTGTACATGACTTGCTGATTCTTCGTGACAAGAAGATCCAACTCGTCCATCAGGACCACACTGCAGCGCAACTTTTAGCGAAAGAGGAGAAGAAAGTGCTGAAGCGCCTCATTGCTTACACTGGTTGCCGATTGGGGGACGACGTATTGAATCTCTTTTCCAAAAGCTGCCCGGCGTGATTCGCGTTGACTTTATTACCCGTCAAAGCTTGCCACAGAATCGAATAGGATTGTGCAGGCTCCGTCAATTTCATGCCATTGATTTCGACGAATTGGAAGGGCGAGATTTCCTGTCGCACAAATGAGTCAGCGGTGTCAGGGTTGGCGTGTGCAGGAAATGCACGGCGCTCACATCTTCTTCCATCGCTTCTAGCATGTTTCGCATGACCGCATGCACAGTAGCTGTCTTGCCAGTTCCTGGAACTCCTGCAATGTCTTCACAAGTGATGAGTACAATCAGATTTTAAGCAGATGCACGAGATCTCCCAGCCAACTCACATATGCAGCTACCGCTTGCTTCTTCAATGGCACTCTCTACACGTCCATAAATCTCGGCATACTCCATTTCGCGACACGGAAGGGAGTCTGGCAAGTTAGAGACATGTAGCCGTTCTCGCGCCTTATCAAATTCAGTGGTTGGTGAGGAGCGCTCATGTGCCCTTGAAGGCAGAGGGGTAGCAGCAAGCCTGGATTTCCTGATGACAATAGGGTGGCCTCAGAGAAAGTACGAAATGTCCACACAGAGCATACGTCTTTGTACCTTGACGGAGTTCGTGGTAATCCTCTTATGGATGTTGCGGACAAGTAGGAATGCTGCCGTTTGGGTGTACGAGCGCCGGGACGACTTTTGCGCTTGACCGCTTTGCCAGGTCCGTGGTCATCATCGCTGACTGCTTCAGCCCCTTCATCGTCTTGGTCGCTTGCATCTATATCGCTCGCTGGCAGAAAATTCTATTATGACAACTTAGCATTATAAGGAGGAGAATCAGAAAGCTTCGATCATACCTCATCTCCGCTCTCATTGTCATTTTCACTTTCTGAAGGAAAAGTACGCTTTCGAGAGCTATGGGTTAGACTTTTCTCAACATTGTTGAGACGGTTTATTCGGGCTTTTTTGGTTTTCAAAATCGTGGCTGGCGTGGAGCTCGGTGTGGTTCTTTTGCGAGTGGAACCCGGGGCGAAAGGATTTGAAAGTTCCTCTGCAGCCACATCGGTGTTGTTCAAAAAGTCGGCCCATCGCACCGGGAGGCCGAGCTTTTCTTGCCGTTCATCCCACATTCGCCGACAAAAGTATATGTTTTTCTCCGAGTCGGAACGTGGTGGGCCATCAGGGTATCGTGCGTCATAGTCTTCTTTTGAGAAAACTTCGAAACGACCACAGGCGTTCTCTATCTCCGTCGCATCCTTTTCATTGGAGTAGAAGATCTCATTCTAACAGAACGAATTCAGTATTGCAAACCGCCGATGCTACTGATTCGGTCAACGTACTGGATGTATTTCAAATGTCTTTTTCTTCTTCGACCGCGGTTTCCGAGCGTCTTCCGCCGTGTAGAGCCACCGCACTTTCAGTTTGTCCTCGCCTTTCTCGTCTCGATAGATTGATATTATCTTTCCTTTGTAGGGATGCGCCTGCTCGTCCGTTTCCAAGAAAATGCAGTCGTTGATCTTGTAATCAATCCCCCCTTTTCGAAATGCGCCATACTGCACAGTATTGGTGAATCCAGCAGCTTTCAGCCCACGAGTTGTTCGTCGGGTTGGAGTTGGGGCAGTCGACGCCGGGGCAAGATCATCCACTGTCTTCGTCAACGGTTCGCCCAAGAACTCGTACGACTCCGCTGAGAGCCATGCTCTAATGGCCATCATATATATCGTCCAGTATCAGTATCAACGAAGTACACCCCAGATTCAGGAACGTTTTGATAAAGACTTTTCTCAATTGCTGAAGCGCCAGATGCGTATATGTGAGTTGGAGTGAGTTGTAAACTGTGAAGTTGAGTGAATTCGTTCAGCATGTCCGAAAGCTTCACCGCTTCTGAGCGCGTCGCGCGTCCGACATGCCGACGCGCTCGTCGTCTCCCGCCCTTGCTGCCTCCCTATATGGAACACCACTGAGCCAAGCAAAACATCCACGGATGTTGCGACTTCTATTCAGTGGATTTCTTTTTCCGATTTTTATTGCGAATCTCGCATGACTGGAAAAATGCATCGAGAACTTTGATAGTATAGCCACTGCAACCAAAAAAGACAGCCTTCTTGCGGACTTTCGCTCTTCTCCCTGCCTTATGAAAAACAGATAGTGGTCCTTCCCTATCGTCATCATCAACAGTGTCCCAACACCCATAAACATTGTCTGCGTCCCGAAATCCAACATGAATGGCCGCGGGGGCGGTCACCGCTAGTTGACTGCCCTTGAAGACGCAGTCCATCCTCTGGAGCCAGGAGATTTCTAGCGCCTCTTTGGCGAAACCGGTGTTCCCATATTTCAAGGCTCGCAACGTGAGTCGTACAATGGTACCTCGAACCGACGGGAAGAAAAGCTTAGCATACCTTCACGGGCTTCAACTGCACCCACCCACCCTTTTCAGTGACAGACCAGACAATTAGATTGGCAGTGAGCCGCTCGCACCTCACAAAATGGCTGGGTACTACGGTCCGCCCACAGCTGATCCAGCTATTTTAGAGAAGTAGGTCCTTACTGCCAATCTTGATAGCAATCAAAGGACATCCTCGCGCTGACTTCGTCGAGAGCGGGTTCCGCCAATTTGTGAACATCCGATGCGCCGTGTGGTTCCAGGTCTCGGTTGCTGTCTCTCCCTCTTCTTCTTCTACTTGGCTTCGGGAGGCAAGGGCAGGGAGCCCCTTCCGGTAGGCGACACCCGCGCGTTACAGGAGCAGTTTTGTATACGTGCTTTCTGACCAGCCTGGATAGTAGCAGTTTGGCTCTTCAGGTCAATACCTCCAATGCAGTATCCCACCGGGCCCTCGCTCCATGAAGCGATTGGAGACATTGGTACATCGCTCCGTTGTGGCCCTGTGGCGGATGTTGCTGAAGCGGGTTAAACCCACTTCGGATCGATCCCACAAAGTCTACAGTATTCGATGCCCGCAACAACAAGGAATGATCTCTTCCGGCGTCAGGTTATTCCGCTTCGTTATACAAGCATCGACGATGGGCAAGGTGGTTGCATCTCGACTTTTTGCCCCTCTTGATGGTCTTCCGGTATAATGGCCAGTGCCAAGAGCGAGCACTCTCCTATCATGTCTGCAGCAAATCTCTCAACCGAACCCGTCGGTGTGGATTTGGGGAATTTCTTATTTCAACAGCGCTCTACGACTTGAGTGACATCTCCAACACCGCGGTTCTTGAGTTAGTTTTGCTGTCGGTGAACCCCGTTGATGGCCGGTCACTGAACCATGTACTCCTATTTCGCCACTTGCATCCATGTGGATCATGCAAGAAGGGCGCGGAACCCTACGGAACACACCTACCTTGCAGACTTACCTACACATACTTCATTCTGCCATTGATCGAAGGGGTTGTTGCTCCAAACCTTTGGGACATTTGGAACGAGAGCGGACCCGTGCTATGACCACCCCGAGAAGGAAATGAGCTTTCAAACGTGCATACAGCTGGGGGAGGTGAACGTTGAGTTGAACGCGTTCAGCCGGCACGCGCTTTATATAGTCCGAACTTTTTGCTGTGCCGCCCGATTACGAGAGGACGATTCTGACTGTGCCATCTCGGAGCAACCCACGCCTGACCGAGAGCAAGTTGGTCAACTCAGAACACCGTCAAACCGTTCGGACGCAGAGGCAACATGCGAACATTAGACAAAATAAAAAAGCCTTTGGCGTTGCGGCCACCAAAAGTGCAGGCAGCCACTCCATGTGCGGTGGAAGTTGCGACGCTTTTCAACTGCTGGTGAGAGAGCATATGTACTGTGAGGTTGTGGGGAATTCGCTGACGAGGCTTGCGTTGGAAATGATTTCTAGGCGAGCCATGAGCGTAGATGCTCCCCAGTGTGCCGAGTCAGCAAAGTCTCTCATGACGTGCATGGCGGCTCAGGTACTCCAAAAATGGTCTGAACATTCTGGTCTCCTCGAGCTCAACATTTATCTATGGCTTTCAGGGAAAGAAAACCGACCCTGCCTACTCTGTCAATGAGATCAACCATTGGCTAGCCAAATCACGGAGAAAGAAGCAGTTATAATATTGTAAAGAACCACGACCACCAAAATTCCCACGACCGATACATAGCCCGTCCCTCTCACTATTCATCACCGTAATTTAACACGTTCGGATTCCGTGGAATTCTTGGCACTTTGTGTACATGTTGCTCGCCTGTCGCTTTGCAATCACATCGTCATCACCTTGTCTCTCAGCGCATCACGATCTTGCTGATTTACAATTATTGGGAAAGCGACAACATTCGCCATGCTGTAAGAAACGGAAACGTCAGTGGATCGCGGCTTGGACACAAATCGTAGCGTTACTTACTAGATTCCAACCGCTGGATAGTACCACAATTAATCAATGGACAAATTGATAAGTCAATATTGAAAGATTTAGAATGAATAGAGGGATCATGCGGCGACATCATACCAATGGACATGGCTCGTGTTATCATGCTGGAAAAGACGTGACGTAGATGAGATGAAGGTGGAATGAGACCTCTAATTGACACGACAACTTACTCTATGCCGAAAGCTGTGCCACTGTTCACGGTTTCTTTTGCAACTGCTGCCATCGCGCCTCTCACTCCGATTCCGCCGGGGACAAGCCAGACGATGCCTGGGGACGCAGTTTGAGGAAATGGCTCCACAAAAGTCCCTGCTTCCCCAGACTTACCAGACAGAATTGGTCCGATTGCAACGTCATCATTCCGCCTTGCGTATAAGTTCGCAACTACGGCCATCGAGAAGGCTGCGAGTCCTGCAGTTGTATCCTATGTACCGCTCGTTAGGAATGTATCAGACCAAAGACATTGATGATACTTACACTATTGAACCACTGAGCAGCCAACAAGCTGATGCAATATCCCGTAAGAGATGTCACACTCATATGGGCCCATTGCCATGGATAGGCTTTCAAGTTGATCATGATTGACAAGTTCATCTGCAGGCCAGATTAGTACCCGCGTGGTATACGTCCGCATGGGCTGTGTGGGGGAACCCACCGGAATCCACAGTGGCAGCCTCCACAGATCTATGGCCTTGGTGGCTACCGGACAGCACAAGGGATCAGAGTCTTCCCATACACTGACCAATTGAAACAAGTGGATTGCCAGACGCGATCCTATTGTGAGCCCATAACTGAAAGAAATGGTAAAACAGCATGATAAGTCAATACTGCACATGATGGGACAGTCAAGAAAATGGAGGCCAATTCCTCACCCGAGCTTCAGTGCCCTTACGAAGGCTTGAAACATCCGGACAGAGCCTGCCACTGGATTGGTGCTTCCGAGCTCCAACATGCCCAGAGTGCTGTAAAAGCAAAGGTCAAATAAGAAGGAGCACGAAGATGTAAGTCATCGGTGCAGAGATCATACATTGCGGTACCGGGTAAGAGTTGACAAACACCTGCCAAAGATACGATCTCGTGACAGAGGCCATGTCCGTGGCCGGAAATCTGGCTCCAGAATCCGAAAGGTTCAACGAATCTTGCAATGGCTGCAACTGCCATCGAAGCCAATAGTTCCACGGCGCCTTCAAAACCCAGCAGCTCTGACAGAAACAACGCAAGGCTAGTGAAGGCGCCAAGCACAAATGCAGCTAAACCATCCGCCCAAGATCCCTTGAAGAGCAGTATTGCAATAACTCCACTTTGAAAGGCACCCGCCAAGATTCGAATGGCCTTATGATAGTCTCCGGGTGATTGCAAAACCGCCTGCAACTCTACCAGGCACTCATCAAGGTGATCATCTGCTGCTTTCTCTGCGGTTTCATCTGATGTCGATGCAATTGACATGCTGGTCATTTCTGCAGCGTCCAAAACGCGGTTGCTTTGCTGTATACTTAGAGACGTCACCGACGGACGACCTCTCCGATCAGCACTACTCGCTCTGTTCTTGGGCAAATCTGTTGCCTGGTTTTTCTGCCCGCTGCAAATTCTCCGCGCAAGTCGATCCACCTCATGGAGTTTGCTAATGTTGACCCCGTAAGAATACGATAGGTATTGCACCCGACACGGATGTCGCGCAGATCCATCACCGATGGACACCATGATTGTAGAAGGGAGGCAGAATACCGACACTGGGAGTTTTAGATCTTCGGCCGCTTGCGAAACCCTATGCTCAACTCGATATAATGGCGCCCCATACGAGGAAAGTGCCAGTGCTAGGCCACAGAGCATGTCTGCCTCGCGACTGTCTCTCGGCGCACCAGTAGATGACCATGGTATTGGCAGTCTACTGAAAGAAGGAGCGTGTTTGGGTGATGGGAAGTATCCTGAGTTCTCATTGTTGAAGCTTGGATTCCTCGAAACTGTGAGGTCGGAGTTCGCAACGCGTAAGCCACGCGCGACTAACCTCTAAAGCTCGTCGCCATGCAATCCTACCTGAACTACGCATCAGCACTGACTCCAACAGGCTGGACGTGGATGGCCTGGCGCTCAGGTTGCGACCTGTCTGAGATAGTCGACGGCGTATATTTCCCAGTGAGAATGACGATGAGCCCGCCAAATGGTGGAGGTTGGCCGGTTTTCGGCCTTCCTTCGCGAGCTCGGTGATGTCGCCGATCTCATCTTCCTCTTCTCTCGCCTCGGCAAGACTCGCCGACTCGATGTCGTCGAGAGGCACATATGTACGATTGGGGCCAGGTTGCCGAGACATGTTGTGAATTGCAAGGTCCCCGGAACAGAGTACACGTTCTGTAGAAGCATGTCCAACTATAAATAGCAACCACCGGGGCTCAACTCTCAGCTGACAGAAGCCCACTACGAGTGTGTCGTTGCGAGGGCTCACCACTTGACGAGATACTTGAAGAACAAAAATGCCACTTCCGTCGTATAACGAGCGAAAGGAACAGCTGAGAGCCTCGACCAACAATCTTTATTCACACTCAACGCACAACCTATACAATGCCACCGGCGCTAGCGCTGGTGGCTTCGGGGGAAGTGCTGCGAATTTGGAAGATCCTGAGGCTGCTTTGGAAGGTCATGAATCGCACCATCAACCACAAAACCGTCGGGGATCCATAATGCAAGTGTTTAGCAACGAGCTGAAAAAGAGTTGGACGAGCTTGGGAAGCTTGACGGTGGGTACATGTGTGGCGGGTCACATACATTATGCGTCATCACTGATGCCAATTGCAATATCAGGCTCACGCTGCAAGTGCACTTATGGGCAGTAGTCCGCTGAACCGTAACACGAGCTCCAACGAGATGCTGCCAGGCGCTGGAAATCGCCCTCGGTCGACTTTTGATGAGGAGACAGGTTCCTCAGCGAATCGTGCGTACAGCACCAATCCTGGTAGTGAGCACACCGTCCCAGGTGGTCTGATGAACTACCTTTCCTCACCTCGAGGATCCACGGCTGGGTCAGATCAACATTTGTTGCCGCGTCACAATCGCGGCTACGGGTCTCAAGGGACTACCGCGAGGAGTCGCTCCAACATTCTCCCCCCCTGAGATTGTAAACTATTTCTTGTACTTTTGCGTGTACTTCTTCAATCGAATGTCCATAAGATGCTCCATGAGCAGCTGATATGTGGAATGGCGCTCTCGCTGGAGCACGACTGTCTGTTACATGCCTTATCAATGACTCAATATCGATCAAATAGTAGCGATCATACCCAATACTTCTACTTGACCAAAATTCAGCTGTCATCATCACAGCTGTGAAACTACTTGGTTCTCGGCGTAGCAATATAGACTAGTGTGACGCATGTCAACAATTATGTGCATGATTGTGAAACTCTTGCAAATGCTCCACGTTAACTTTCATCTGCTCAGACCGTTGCTGTAAATGGACGGTATCTCCATGCCATGTCCAACCGGAGTTTTTCACAGTCCAATGGCATTATATTCGTACTAGATGTGCTCCTATTTGTACATGCTCAACTTAGGCCACCCACAAGCTGAAACATCTCCCGATAGAGCTTAAGACATAGAGGCCAGCCTTCGGTGATTGCGCTACCAGTTGTCAAAAGGCAAGTGTTCGGGTTCCTTTTACGCTTTTGATTGTACCAACAAGCAGCCAATAGGCACCACATGGTATAATACTCAGATTCAAAAGCGATGTTGGGGTCTGCGCGGTCGTTCACAATGGTAGACATATGAAGACTTCTTCAAAGCTCTGGCTCGAAGTTGTCTAAACAATGCGCCTAGTAGCCCTTGCTTGACATCTGTCAGTTAGTGTGGTAACAAGTTACATCCTTGTGCAAATCAAATGTGCAAATCAAATGTGCACTGGCGCAGTCTTCATGCTCTGATATCTACGTTAGACCTTTCTGCAACCAGCATACTACATCATTTTGCTAGATAGGAGATTCTAAAGTAAACGGAAGAGCTAAAATGCGTGCGCAAATTGTGAGGTTTTCCAAGGTTTTACGTTTTGATTCTGAGATTGCGTGTCAAAACTCATTATGATCGCTTGACGAGAGAAGGCGATCATGATGCCTGTGCGCCGCAGCGTATCATTTCGGGGAGAACGAAAGCGATCCGGCAGGATAATACAAAGTTCCCAAGTCCCTTCGTTCTCTGGGATACCCTAAAGTGATCCTAGTCTCTATGCCAAATGCTTATTGAAAGAGACGTTCGTATCATCAGCTCAGTGTCCTGCTCACAAAGAGAAAGGAACATGCTATGAAGGTTTTCTCAACATAAAGGTGAGCACCCCGCACGCGCGTGTGGCACAGTCACGTTGAGCAGCGCCACGAGGGCAGCAGCAGAAAGCGACTCACTTTCTAGAAAGCAAAAAGAGGTCAGAAGAAGAAATAATCATCCATTCAAGATCCGGGCTTACAGGGTAGTCCACGAGGTTTACAGAAATCAAGGGAAAGAAATACACAATTAGTTCCAATTAAAGAGTTTCCAGTCACCTCAACGTTTTCTGCGGCAATGCAATTGCGCTTCTGAGTACAGATGAACGCGATTGCGACGTCGGGTGAATCAGCTGAAAAGTAGCGATATAACTTCTCGTACATACGATACAGAGTTGAACTCAGACAATTTCGTATAGTTTGAGTTCATTGACGCCGCTAACGCAATTGCTTTGGTAGCTTATGCCATGAGTTTGCTGACTGGATTATTGTGTGCACCTTTTCATACGTTTGGCTCAAGTTCCTTCATCACTGTGTGAGGTCCAGATTAAAGCCGCGGTCAATCAACACACGCCCGTTTCTCGCATGCCGTATTGTCGTGTGTCAGCATGATATGACAGCAGCAAAGGATGACATATGGATATGTGCTGCCGACATATGATCTTAATTTGACAAAGGCCTTGAAGGTGCTGCACACACGTCCGTCACTCCAGCTGTCCTTCGAGTCTCTAGCTACACCCCGCATGCTTTTTTGATTCCGCCTCACATCAATTCCAGCCACGGAACGGTTGAACTCACAGACAAACGGCAAGATTCTGAGTTCTGGTTGTTGTTTATCATCAGACGAAGCCATAATGTTAAGGTGTGCGGAATCCCGATCCTTGTGCGCCGAAGCACCACCCGACTCTGCTTTATCCCTGTGAGGCTGTGATTCTTATTAGAACATCTTACCTGCTCCTTAGTGCTACCCAGACCCCAGGTCACCCAGGATACATGATCAACAACTAACTATACGGCCGGAAGCACAATGCCATGCACGCGCTCACCCACTGCACACGTGAATATAGTAACCGGGCGGTCGTCGCATTGTATCATTACACAGTTCAAACTTTCAACACAATGGTACCTTAATCTGGGTTGCCGCGGGCGGGGGCATTTCTGTTGAACCGCTCGATGACCATGGGTTTGCGGAGATGTCCGTAAACGACAGATTTTGAGGCAAACATGCCAACAGCAACCAATGCTGCCCGCGCTTTTCAGGTGTATTTTTTTTGTCCCAAGTTCGCCGCCGAGTCTCGGCGTGCCTGACATGTGGTTTTCGGGAATTGGGATGTGGAAATAAAAAAATCTTGCCCGAGACGCTGCAGCGCAAGTGTTGATATTTCTCATTCATCGGGTGGGGTACCAGTCTAACCGATGGGCCGGTTCGTTGGAGTACAAATCGAAGGCGTGAAAGCCGTTCTGTCGCGTGACGCAAGTCCGTCGGTGAGACATTCTACCGCCGGCTTAGCAGGAAAGTGTGAAATTGACGCCTGCGAAAACCCAACGCGACGCGCATTTCTCTCACACTTGCGGTTTCACATTCAAACGTGCACGTCATATTTTACCTCAAGAATTTTTGAAATAAGTCTTCGTGCGCATGACAGCAAACTCATGGTTGAGTGGTGGTGTATATGCAGGAACGGGTACCTCGCCTCCCCCTTTCTTCGGCAACATCTTGAGGCACAGCCTCGACAACAACATATAAAAGCAGCTACACTTTTCTTCCCCCCCGCCGACTGTAATACCTCCACCGCTGTCACACTATCTGCAAGACTGCAAATATGGCACTCGACGAACGTCAGACCAGCAAGGACACCATCCTTGAGATGAACGCGGAGGAAGCGGACATCAAAGGAAATATGGTTGAGCCAATTGTGGATCAGAAGGGGGAACACCGCGAAGAGATCGTTCACACCACCAGATTTGGTGTGCTGACGAGATTGCGACGCCGATACAGGTACGCGTTAAGTGACACGTATTCCATTCCGATGTTCCTTGTCCTCAATCCCTATCATTTGCATTTGACAGAGAGGAATTGGCAGAATTCATGGGAACTTTCATCATGATCGTTTTCGGAGTTGGGGTGGTGGCGCAGGTGGTCACTCACCCCGGAGGCAGCAAAGGAGAATACCTGTCCATAAACCTTTCCTGGGGCTTGGGGGTCCTTTTTGGCGTATATGCTGCCGGAGGGATTTCTGGAGCTCATCTTAACCCCGCCGTCACTCTTGGGGTGGCTGCTCATTGTGGATTCGCATGGAAGAAGGTCCCAGGCTTCATCATTGCTCAAATGCTGGGAGCCTTCTGCGCCGCCGCGGTCGTCTACTTAAACTACCGTGACGCCATCTCTGCGTTTGATGGCGGTGTTCGCACCATCACCGGAGACACGTCCACTGCCGGAATCTTTGCCACATACCCTCAACCATACTTGTCGACTGGCGGTGCCTTCTTCTCAGAGTTCTTCGGCACCGCGATTCTGGCAATTGGGCTCCGTTCTATAGGCGAAGCGAAGAGCGCCGACGCCCCCAAAGGCCACAGCCCGATTGCCGTTGCTCTTCTCGTGATGGGCATTGGTATGTCTCTCGGATCCGAGACCGGCTACGCGATCAACCCTGCCCGTGATTTCGGTCCCCGTCTCTTTACCTCCATCGCTGGTTGGGGAGGTGATGTCTACACCGCGGCCAATAACTACGCTTGGATACCGATTGTCGGCCCTGTGCTAGGTAAGGAACATGTTAGATCCGACATCAAATCCCCGCTCATCTGATGAACTTACATTGTCAACCATCATCTACGCAGGCGCACAAGCGGGACACCTCATCTATGGATTCTTTGCCGAATACAAGAGCGTCGACTCCAAGGCTGTTACTGTATAAAAAGTCATGTCACATTCTTGCCATCATGGACCTCATGGAAGCGAACTTTTGGCACCACTCTGATGCTACATTCAAATTAGTTTTGGTACTCACCGTTGATGAGGTAGTTGTAGATATCGATGCAGGAGATGCATTTTGCGCTGTGTATCCACGCACCTCCTGTGATTTCGCGCGGGTCGCGGCAAATACCGCTAATATACTTCAACCTCACGATCCTTGTTGCTTGTGGGTCAACTTACGTGCGCAGTGTGCTACGGAGGAAGTTTATCTGCCTCTACTTACGCAAACTGTCGTTGCCATCTTCACAATACTGTTGACCGCATCACGTTCTGATTGCACACGTTTGAAGGGTTGTGTGCCAAGGGCCGGTATAGTATTTACAGTCGTTTCAGAGTCTATGTACATTGGCTAAGCGCTGAACTGGTCCTTGCAACGGTCTGGCTATATCGAAGGGACTTCGACAGATCCAGCTCCGGATACTGCAACCCCACAATACCCTCTCAGAATGATCTCTCTGAGGCGAGTAATGAATGGCTGCGTTTCGCGAAATCCCACTAGATTTGCATGCGACTCGACACTGTGGATGAGCTTGTCGAGTCGTGTAAATATTGGATCATGTCGAGGTGCAAACGGCTTCATCAGGTCGACGCGACTAAAGAAAGTTCGTGAGTCAGTGCACAGTCAATCTCGGTCGAGACCTGATGCTGCTCCTTACTGTTCATGTGTCCGATAATCACGCAGGAGTTGTGACAACTGATTGAAAAGTTCCCCAGTAAGAGCCTCACTGCCACTCACTGTGACGTTGCACGCATACGGAAGCCGGTACTCATTGAGGGAGTTCCATGAATGGGATATGCTCAACCACCCAAACCTCGACTTTCGGTCAGCCGCATGCCGCGCATCGTATGGTGTTACGATAGCCCCAATGAAAGGCTCGACCCCATTCCCACGCTGGAAAAGGGTCTGGTAAGTGGTCTGATTCTCGATGTCGCGAATGGACGGTATCGGATCGAACGTCGGATGTGAGTGGTACCATCCAACAACGTCGTAACCTTTGGCAGAGAAGGCCTCCCTCGCCTGCATTTCCGAGTCTGGGTCCATCTCGCACTGGACTCCGGTACTCATACTCCGACACGGGAACACATCCTTAACGTTCAAAAGCCCGTTCTCAACATCGTATGTTCCGCCAAGCAGACCAATGATCTCCGTGTGCGCTAGATGCGCGTGCATGTCCATCACGATCATGGTGTTGGATTGTACAACCACTCGGAAAGGAGCAGGTACCTCTTCCGTGTATGTTCGGGTCGGAATCAGTCTGAATGGGTCGTATTCACCTAGCGCATCTGAGGCGCTTGCTTGGATGATTGGCGCCTGCTGTCGTTGTCGCTTCTTCAAGAGCCTCTTGTCAAACTTTTCCAATTCTTCATCTGCAAAGTATTTCGAATTGCGTATGAACAGGCGTGCCTCCTCTCGGGCATTTTCCATTTCCTCCCGCGCCGCTTCAGCCTCCGGGTCCGCAGCCTCCACACCATTTTCATCCACCCAGTCGCCTTGAGCGTTCCGTATCCTGCGTTTCCTCCGCTGTCCTTCGTCTAAAAAGTTCCAGACCGAACCCGCCTCCTGTTCCGTCAGGTCATCGGCGACCTCATCTTTATTTGTTTTCTTCGCTGCCCCCATTCCATAATTCTTTCTCCCACCCTTTTCGGGACATCCTCGGTTGATGGCACCAGTGTTCTCCAAAAATTCATGAATCCTTCCAATAGCGTTCACATCGCCTTCCCCTTTCAAGCCAGGGCGGACACTGGTCTTTGTCAAATACTTCGGCTTGCATTTCTTCCAAGCTGTGAGAATGTAGTTGCGAATTTTCATATAGCGATCGGGCGTTTTATGCAGCGTTCGCGGATGAGGTTTCTTCCCCTGTGAGAGTGCCAGAGTTGACAGAAACCATTCTGGCAAAGAGGATACTTCGAACCGCTGGATAATTTCCGGGTCAATCTCAATGGCCGAATCGATAGCCGGTTCTGCTTTCATCGACTCTTCCAAGATGGCGGGTATGAACATCTCGGATGGTGAGGTAACCGACTTTTGACGAGGGGATGCGATATTCTTCATGCTCTTCTCTTGTGAAGGCTTCTCCTGAAGGCTTTGTTTTGGGTTCTCAACCATTTTATGACTCACATGTTCGGGTGGCGCGACATCGACGGGGAGCCCTGGCTCTCCCTTTTCCGGTGGTGAGACTTTTACTGGGGTTGACGCATTTGAAGTATCTTCACGCACATCCATAGACGCGCACTCCACCGAGGCTTTGTCGGCAACGGCTTCGTCCTTTTCATGAGCATAGTCACTGAGAAGAGGGGCGACGGGCGTGTCTGTTGATGCATTTGCGGCATCCGCAATCTCGGCAATATCAGTCGATTCTTCGGCGTTGGATGCTCCACCTGTGTCTACTTCCATTTTGGTTGAGCCGGCATGCTCCAAAGGTGCTACAGCAAGAACAAGATTTTCTCTCTCGTCCGAGCCCCCCGGGTCGTCCCTCTCTCGCTTCGAGTCGCCCGACTCCGATGACTCAGCATCTGTCAGTTCCGCATCCGATAATGGCTGCAAGACGAACGCAGGTCTGTCCTCCACGCTCTGATTTCCGTCTCCTTCTTCATCCGTGATGTCGATGTCGACATCGTCCATCTCCTCTGCACCTTGAACAAGCTGTGCCTTGTCAGATTCCAATTTGGGTACTACCACGTCCACATCATTGGCAGAATCATTCTCTGAACCCGTAAACGTCACGCCGCCATAAACGGTGAGGTGTCGCACATGATTTTTGATTTGCAGAGGAGTTCTGGTCTTCATGAAGGCTGCAATAGGCTTCCATGCCCCGTATCCGAACTTGACCTGGTAGATTTAAGTAAGATTATAGAATCAATTGCGGTCTGGGGCAGGGGATCCCCCAGCGCGACGTACAATGCCCTCTCGAAGATTTTCGTCCTCCTCTTTCGTCCACTTGACCTTGTGCGATACAGCCGCGGGCTCATTCTTGGCCTTTTTCGTGGGTCTAGAACCAAGTCAGTATCGCTAAGCCGAGTTTCGCGGAAAGTCCGTTTCAGTACCTATTCTCGCCCTCGGACAACGCGCGCTTGTTACTTAAACCCTGGTCACCTTCCGGCGTGAGACCAGAGGCAATCGTAACGGTTCCTTGGCCGAAATAAAACACTTCCTCAGCGATCATGGATTCAATCAAAGCCCGCGACTGCTCGTCCATGTCGGCGTCAGCTGCAGAGCTCCACTCCTGTCGAACCATTTGTCAGAACATATTGAAAACTGGAAGGAGATGGTATTGGGACTGCTCCTATTCGATGCATACTGTTTGTTCCGACAACCATTTGGGCTCTGGATAATCCTGCAGTAGTTCTGTTGAGGTCCCATTTCGGGAAACATCGTCACTGAAGCAGAGATCACAATGAGGGCAGGCAACGAAGAATTTTGTTGTAGCCAAGTACATACCTCGAAACAGACGCTTTAGCATCACTTTGCAGCACTGACTTTTGTGCGATATGAACTCTATCTGGAGGTTGCTCGTCCTCAAACTCGTCGCCCTCAATGTCAATGTCGTTGTCCATTTTCAGACATGTTCATAGACCCGACCAACTGCAAACCGCGTTCCATGCTCCGTGTGGCCAATTGCAAACAGAGACCAATGTGGTTTACATGCATAAACGTTTGCCCCTTAATCACATGGAATTACGTTGGCCCTTCCCGTATTGTGCGATCACTGGGGATTCCAATATTGTAGTGCACATCTCAACGTTCAAGGACAGTCGTCTTGGATTAAATGAAGTAATTGTTTCTTCGCAGCCGGCAGAGAATGGAACGGGCATTCGAACATACAAACGACAACCGGGCCTAGGTGACCTCCTAGCTAAGTGGCTGTTTATTGCATTAGTCTTGGCTGTACTGGAAGCATTTTGCAAACTACGATGTATGGCACAGTATCAAACGTTCTCGCTATTATATTAGCTTGTTGTTTTGCGCCAATCTTCAGTCTATGTTATTATGCTGCTTAGGCGAATGCATGCTCTAACTTTGTCTGAGAGCATTTTCAATGGAACAAGGGCAAGGCCATAACTTGGCCGGTCGGCATTGGACTTGCGAAGCTTTCTTGTTCAAAAGACAGCAGCACTATCGTTTGGGGCATTTTTACAATTTGACTTTGACAGAGCTCATAGAGGTTTCCTCTCCCAAAAGTACCTATATATGTAGAGTGGGGATTATCCATCGGAGCTGGAACAGGAACAGTGGGTTGAAGTCTTTCGAAGAGCAAGCAGTTGGTGCTGCGCTTACCGACTTCAAGGCGACGCGCTGTCAAAGATCCATGACTCGTCATTTGCACGCATGGCTTGTCTGTCCGTCTCACCTCGCCCCTTTGTTCACCCTCGTCATCGCCCACCTTGGCACACGATTGACACAAAAACAGTTCCCTCAACTTCGCTTGCACACTTCTACATAGCCCATTCCGTCCGTGACACACGGCGACCTACTGAATCACCTATAACATATTTTTCGCATCGTAACCTACTATCATGGCCGCCACACTAGGTTTCAGCGTCCCGGAACTGCTGGACGACGTTTTTGCACTGTGTATGTACATGGATGGTTCACGTTCGTCACTGCGCTACTTCTATTGAATAGTTCGCTTGCCCTCCTAAACAGACACGGCCCCGAACAGTGCCACTCAAAAGGTAGTCTTCAAAAATCGATATCAAGCAGATGCCATTTTCGAAGACCCTTTGTTTCGTGTGCACACTGCAGCGGACCGCGAAGCACAATTCGCTTCCCTCCCTGCTCTATTCTCCCGCATCGAGATCGAGCGAGCTCAGGACGCTGCCAACGCGACGGTGCAACCAGTTCCGCCCATCGCAGCAGCACAGGACGCCATCCCTCAGTCACTGTCCTCCGTACCGCTTGTCCGCATTGATGTGCCCAACACCCAGATCTACTACCTTCCGAAGGTCATGGGTTATGGCCCCAAGATCGAAGTTCCAGGTGTTACGAGACTGACTGTTGAACGAGACACTGGAAAAGTTGTCAAGCACCAAGACGTTTGGAACATGACTGGCGAGCACCTGCCCGGCGTCTTGCCCCTTCTCGGAAGCGTGGCGGCCTTCATCTATGCGAAAGTCAAAGGACCTCTGGGGAAGGGTGTGAGCCTTGGATTAAGGGGGATGAACCAGGTCGGATTGTTGAAATAAGAATGGAAGTTCATCGTCCAAATTGGCGTACGCACGTCCGATGGTTCTACAGTTCCCCCACATCATGTAGCTTTGCCTTTCGTTGATCACTGTATATACCATTTTTGCATAATTTGCGACTGACAAGGATTTTTGGTATGCGGAATGGCTGACGGATTGCTCGGAGACTGCTGCGCTTTGCTCCGAGCTAGATTTAGGCTTAACCCAAAATCTCCGACCTCCCGAACCATCTTTTGTCCCAGCAGGAATGCATCAAACATCTTGAAAGTTAAGCAAGGTCTCGGTATGTTCACCTTGAAGCGAACCGTGCGCCTTCCTGGCTGCCGCATATCCCACCGCCAGAAAGTCGGTTATCACACGTCTGGTTGCTGTTTGGCTGTGCGACTACCGCCAACAACACCAATTGCGTACGATGCAAACGCAGTGGAACGAAAGTGGATTGGACAGCCCTTCCTCGGTAGTCAACCGACGGATGAACACAAAAAGAAGTTTTATGTCTTGTCCATGTTTCCGTATCCTTCCGGCACGCTTCATATGGGCCACGTCCGCATATACACGATAGCCGACGTAATTGCACGGTTCAAGAAGTTGCAAGGCTTCAATGTAGGCATTGCAAGGCCGATGGTTTCTGTGTGTAAGTTCTGACCCCAGTGAATGAATTGTTAGGTCATACACCCAATGGGTTGGGACTCTTTTGGTCTTCCGGCGGAAAACGCGGCCATAGATAACGGCGTCCATCCCGGAGACTGGACACAGACAAACATTGCCAAAATGAAGGTTCAGATGGAATCTATGGGAACAGCTTATGACTGGAGTCGGGTAGGTACGTGCGCTGATTGGCGTCGAAGGACTTGACTCTGGTCAAGCGATGTGATTCCAATTGGAAGTCTGAGCGCTATCTCATCCCTTCAGGAACTTTCGACATGTGATCCATCATATTATCGGTGGACACAAAAGCTGTTTTTGGATCTATATAAAGAAGGGCTCATATACCAGAAGGAAGCCCTCGTGAATTGGGATCCTGTTGATCAAACTGTGCTGGCGAATGAGCAGGTATGAGCACTACTCCGTGTCCGAGAATACATTCAATCGGATCTGACAAATGTCTGTAGGTGGATGCTAACCGGCGGGCAGAGCGATCCGGCGCCTTGGTGGAAAAACGATTCCTGAAGCAGTGGTTCATTCGCATCACCGACTGCGCAGAGGTATGTCGTCCCTGCTCAGGTTGCTTTCAATCAGCACTTCCTCATTTCTGTGGTGACTTCTTAGGAACTGTTGAATGACATGGAGCATTTAGATTGGCCTCAAAATGTTAAGCGTCTACAAACAAACTGGATTGGGAAAACAGAAGGGCTGGAGGTTGACCTCGACCTGGACACGGACCTCGACCTGGAGGGACACGTGAGTATCCTGCGCCTGACTAGTCAGGGGCTTTGCTATGCCACTAATCACTCTGAATAGAACATCTCAACGTTATCGGCATTCGCCGTGGATATGGAGACCATCCGACACGCTGAATACATTGCCGTGGGAGTAGATCATCCTATACTGGCATCGAGAGGGTTGAGGAAGCCGTGGCTCGACAGAGTCGTAGCTCTCAAAGAGGCTTTCATCTACGCGAGTCCGGGTCCAGTAACAATGGAAGGTAGGCCCAGCTTGGCCGAGCGATACTACAATGCCTTGTCTGAAGCCCTCTGGTTCCTTCAGGTGCCTTCACTGGCGTAACTGCGAAGCATCCTGTCCACCAGACCAATCTACCCATCTACCTTGCCGATTACGTAGAGCCAGGAGGCGTCGCTGTTTTTGGAGCGCCGATGTGCAACAAACGAGACCTAGCATTTGCTGTCGAACATGGCCTCTCAACGGAAGGAGATCCGACAAGGAGGCCCCTCGACGAATACATGAGTGGCATGATCGAGTACGGTGTAGGAAGGCTCAAAACTCACGTAAGCTCACTAATGTTATGTTGTATTCTTCAATGTTGGCGCTGACGTCTTCTGCAGTACCGCTTGCGCGACTGGCTCATATCCCGACAGCGTTACTGGGGAACTCCAATTCCCATAATACATTGTAATGACTGTGGCGCAGTTCCAGTACCGGACGATGAGCTCCCGGCAATGTTTCCAGACAATGTATCCATCACAGCCCGTGGCCACCCGTTAACTAGCAATCCAGAATGGTCAAAATGCCGTTGTCCCAAATGCAACTCAACAGAAGCACGAAGGGATCCCGACACGATGGATACATTTGTCGACTCGGCATGGTACTGGCTGAGATACTGCGATCCGAAATCCGTAACGGAACTGGCATCGCCCACCTTAGCGAAAACCATGCTTCCTGTTGACATCTATGTTGGAGGTGTCGAGCACTCGATCATGCACCTGCTTTATGCTCGCTTTTTTGCAAAGTTCTTACATAAGAAAGGAGTAGTCGACCTCCCGCACGGTGAACCATTCCAGAAGCTGCTAACACAAGGCATGGTACAAGGACGTACATACCGTGAACCCGGATCGGAGCGTTATCTACGAAGAGAAGAAGTTGACATCTCGGACCCCGCAAATCCGAAGATCAAGGCGACCGGCCTATCCCCGTTGGTGTCGTGGGAGAAGATGAGCAAGTCAAAGCATAATGGTGTGGATCCCGCGGAGATCCTCGACAAGCATGGAAGTGATGCCACGCGACTCTATGTCCTCTACAAGGCTGCACCAGCGGACGAACTGGCGTGGGATGAGTCGGCGATCGTCGGAATGGAGCGATGGCTGACCAAAGTCTGGAAACTTGCCATGGATGTTGCTTCTGCTCAAACAAACAAGCGTGAACAACCACTGAGCAATATCGAGAAGGAGCTTATGGTATCCACTCACACGAGCATACAAGAGGTGAATACTGCAAGTCATTCCAAGCGGTGGCTCTGTCTTCTAACGTCAATATGCTGTGTAGGTCACATCAGCACTGAACACTACCTACGGCTTCCATGTCGCTATTGCGTCGCTGATTAAGCTCACACATGCAATGGAATCCTTCTCTTCGGCGGCACCAACTTCACACAGCTCTCCTGCATTCGTGGATGCGACCTCGTCGTTGGTCAGGATGATTGCACCTTTTGCCCCATGCATTGCGCAGGAGTTGTGGTTACACCTCAGCCGACAGAACCAATCCGTATATGAAGCGGGGTGGCCGATTGCTGATGAGCAGGTGGTTTGTAGCAAGGGAGTGGTGTGCGCGATCATGGTCAATGGTAAAACTCGCGGGACCATCACAGTACCGATCACCGCGCTTGAAGATACCGCGCTATTGGAGAGTTTGGCACGGGAATCTGATGCTGGTCGGAAATGGCTCACGAATGCCAAGACTGGGAAAGCCAAAGTGGTCTCACGAGTCTTGGTTGGGCGGGCCCAGAAGGCAGGCAAAGGCCGAGTCATCAGCTTTGTGGCAAAGTAAAGGAGCGCAAAAGGGATCGGCTATATTGATTGAACACTGGTGCTTGCACCTTCTGCAACGTGAGCATCTTATCCGAAGTCATATCCCGCTGGGCCCATATCTCTAGATACTATCTATATACATGGGGATATGCCTTCTCTGGCGTAAAGGCTGGATGAAACAAAATGGCCTATTTGCGACCCCCTTCACCTTTGTGAACAAACTCTATCATCCCAACATCTGCACCCTGGACAGGTTCAGCATTCTCAAGCTTATTCTTGATGCTCTCAACAGGTGCATTCTCAACTTTGCCTGATATGCCCTCATCGCCGTTTTTCTGCCCAATCTCAAACCTGTGAGCCAAATGCGCCGGATCCGCAGTGTTGCCCAAACTCTTCACCTCGCCCCTAGTGATAGAATCGCTCCGACCCAGTTTCGCCATAATGTCTTCAATCGTCCCCGGTGGGGCCTGCGAATCAAACCAGCCGAGATGATCGGCAATCAAATGCTGCTTTGCGCACCCGTCGCACTTGATGATCACCACGCCTTTTGTGTATGCGTGTTTGGACATGTACTTGTGCTGGCGGTGGGTACACACTTTGCATGTGAACCCAATGATCATGCGAGCCGGTGGCGTTGGGTCCTCTGTAGCGAGCGAGTCAACAGATTCTGGCGGAGGAGGAATGCTGTGACGCTGAGTGCATGTTGTATGGAACGGGCTGCGGGAGGCGAGATAGGAATTCGGCGGCGCTGCGAAGGTTGGCCGCTTGCAAGGCGTTGCGAGCCGGTTGAGTTTTGACGCTGTCGACGGACGATGGAGGCTGGATACCAGTCGAGACTGCGGGCGCAGGAGGGCGCCTACTATACGTGCCGACATTTGAGGACTTGTCAGGAGGTAGAAACGTGGGGAAGAGTGAGGTGGAGGTGTGAATCCCCTTTTTTTGACAGTGTTTTTAATCCACGTTTTCGGCGATTGGGCCACGGTTGACCACTTGCAAGTTCCGATGTGTCATCCCGTCAATCCACGTGACCGCTCAGTCACATGACCGCTCTTAAACGACGTGGCCAGCAGGACCGTGGCCGCGTTTGGCAATGGCCGCACCAACTACTGTAACTAAACCGCCCTTTGCCGAATTTGTGCTTTACACCGCCCTCCGCTCTCCGCCTCAAATCTCGCGAGATCACGTCAATTCGAGACACTTACAATGGTAATAATACACAATGGATTTTCCCCTCAGCGTCCTTCCGGTCTCTGTCGAGTCATATTTTTGACCTTTTATGTCTCTGCCGTGGTTGCGCAAATAGGCCGACTCTGCATCCCCTCAACCACCACGCACGGCCGCTGGCCTGCGCAGACGCACGACTGGAACAGCAGCACGGTCATCTGCAGCGAGCAGCCGTCCTACCAGCGGACCAGGTGGCATGATGCGCATCTACACTGACGACTCTCCAGGAATCAAAGTGTAAAGTTTCATGCCGTGATCCCCGGCTCGAATTGGAAGGGAGCGTGAATTCTCAACTTTTTGTCGTTATGTGCTTTTTTTTCGTCATATAGTGACCCCGTCGTTGTTCTGGTGGCCAGTTTGACGTTTATTGCGTCCGTCTTCATATTGCACATTGGTGAGTAGTCGAGACACGACAGCTGGGCGATGGAATCCGTTACACAGTGTGATTTTGGGCAAGTGCTTACCCTTCGCTCCTCCTACGAAATTTAGTTGGCAAATACACTCGTTAAACAATCACAATTTGTCGCGGCCGCGATTGGAATGAATCACACCCTCATTGACGTTTCATGGATGGAGAGAGAAAACAATGCCGCTAGGGCCGTTGCGGGAAGAGGACGTGTGGAAGCAACGACGAATATATAGCCCCAGTCATTTACAGAGTCTCCACCGGGTAACAAAACAGCACGCACGAAGAAAGTCAATTACACACAGTAACAAAACATGTGGCTGTTTGAAAATATTATAAATCGTTACGAAAAGAGTTCCCTATCTCTACTGGTCCTTGATCTCTTCGGCGTTCTTGCTACCATCCTTCTGGCTGAGATACTTCTTCTCAAGGACGTCCTTGCGCTGGACATATTCGTCGCTCAGACCCTTCATGATCTTCAGGTAGGCTTCCTCCTTCTTCTCGGTCGCTCTCTGCTTTTCCCAGCCAATGCCCCAAACCTCGGACCGTTTGGGGAACAGTATCATCATGTCTTTCAGAGCTCGCTCGAGGGAGTCGCGGAATGTGAAGCTGTTGGTGTCTTTGCAGCTCCTCTTGGAGGAAATCGAGAATTTGAGGTTGTCCTTGTCAATGGCATAGTTGATTCCGTAACCGTCAGGTACCACGGGACCGAATCCACCATAGAACCAACGTCCAGGAGACATGTTACTAGTGGAGAGCTTGAACCACATCGACTTGAGATAGGAAGAATCATTGAAGAGTGTGGCTTTGTCCTTTTCGCCGTCTTTGATCATGCATCGAAGACCCATCATGTGGCGATCAATTCCACGGCCAAACGTGGCCTCCTTCATGTAATTACTCTGAGATTTGATGGCCTTTCTGAACAGCTCACGCTTGTCGTCATACTATTGGAACACAAGCAATCAGTTTGTTTAAGTCAACATATCCTGAGGTTGTGACACACAGACATACCAGGATATCATCGTTGTCAAAGCTTGACACGAAAGCCCACGTGTCACTGGTCATACTCCTTCCAGTCTCCGTTCGTCCGTGCAGGAACAATCTTGTAGAGGCTGACTCATACACGGCAGTGGGAGCACTAGGTTTGCCATTTGCGTTGGGGTACCGGGCCCATGCCAGCTGCATTGCCAGCTGCACGTACGCGTCAGGGCTTGACTTGGCTGCAAGATATAGCAGTCAGACTTATTGCCCATACCTCCTAGCCCTTTGAGATCAGCAATTTTCTACGCACCAATTTCCTTGATGTATCGAGAACCGTAGATGTCCGTCTGCAGCAGGCAGCTTTCGGTATCTTCAATGAGTGCGGACGCTGTTTTTCGGGCTTCGGCCATGAGACTCTTGACCGTGTCGTTGATGGTCCATTTGATCTTTTGTGGCGCAGGAAGACCAGTGCCCTCTACGTTTGCTGGATCGACTGCGGGCTCTCTGTAACAGCCATCAGCATTTCGTTTTCCCAGCTGATCAGAACAAGTCCCAAGCCTTACCTGGACAGAATGAAATCGAAGATCTTTCCAGGAATGACAGCATCGGCGGGAGTGTGCTGATTGAGAGTAGATGAGCAAGAGATCAACAAGCGATGCAAAGTAGTGCAACAGTACCTCGCCGTTGACACCAGCGCGTCCGTTGGGTGCAACAATCAGTTGCATAGCTTTGTCGAACCAACGATTACTCGCATCGTTGTTGTGGAAAATTTGTCGGTGAGATACGTCGAGGTTTTTGGAAAGCGAGCGATTGTCAAGGCACACCGCAAAAAGGGCGTCATTTATGATATCCAGGTTGTCCACGTTGGTGTCACTAATCTTGCGCAGTTCCTCGTGCGCCTTCTGCCACGTGTCTCGATGACCAGCCGTCAGAATGCCAACAGCAGGCTCCCGGGTGCTGTGGAGACTGTCCTCTCCGACCGCATACAAAGCTTTCTCTAGCTCTTTCAGAGACACGCGAGATCCATCGGCGCGCATGACATCGACTTTGTAGATCTGATCATTCGTCATGACAATCACATGCTTGGCTTTGGCAGGCCAGACGGTGCGGATCGTGTCAGGGTTTCCCGGCAATCGCGACGCGCCAAACTGTGATTTGTATTGGTTCATGTCAAGCGGTGCGTCTTTCATGTATTCGGCAGGCAGACGCTCAGTGTCGACCAGCTCTTTGAAGTTCAGCATGTTGCTGATCAGGCCGGCTGCACGCTGGATCTGGAAGGTTGTGAGAACTCCCTTCGGTGGTGGTTTACGGAGGAGATCTTTCGGGTGGGCAGGGTGGTCGACAAACTGGCACCACCAGTTCACGTTGATCAAACTAGGTTCTCTCCATTCGAGGTATGCCTTGTTCAACCAAATGTCCTCCAACCATGAGTTCTACCAAAGCAAAACGCATGTGTCAGCTATTGGCATTCCGTCCCAAAAAATCCTAGGTCCCGGCATCACCTTTTGCTCTTTTTCGTAACTCTGAAGACGGCCTTGTAGGACCTCACCAAAACCTCCCGGGCCGGTGAAAGCCTTTACGACTGACTCTGTTTCCTGGTATTCGGTTTCGCTCAACAACGGCTTGCAGCTGGCAAGATACTTTTGCGACAGGTTCTCCAGCGTGGGGATAGGCAAGCGAGGAAGTTTGGACTGGTTATCAAATGTTTTGACGACCGGCGTCGAAAATAGGCGGCTGGGAAATGACACCATCCATTTAAATCTTTGTTCTTTGCGACAACCACCGCAGACCCTGGTTCTTTAACCACTTTATGAACAATACATACCGTTGTGGCCGTAAAGCCAGAAGTCGGGGAGCTCGGAGCAGGACCATTCTGACCAGGTGATGAATGTCCGTTACGGGAATGTAAAATGCGCTAGACAGCCACGGCGACGATCGGGACGTGGCAACCCCTCGTGCCTCGCAATGGGTTACACAGCCACATCTACTGCGGTACGCGTTAGTTGAACGTCTTTTCACATTGTTGCATTCAACGAGTTCAGATGAAGCGCAAGGCGTATGTCTTTGTCCGGACCAGGAAGAGGGGAGGGGGGTGGTACCAACAGATGAACGGCTAAGAATCAGTCAATGAGATGAATACATTGCACAGCATCTGTTTGACTTATCGCCACTCAGCTGCCTCTCACAACTTGACAGCTCTTGTAGAAACATGAAATCGATATCAAGTCTGTGTCCGTGCAATGCATATACTGCTACCACATAACTGTTGTGTATGCCCCAGGTTCTTATGCAGCTACTGTAATAGGGTGTAGTACTAATAGGACGCTGACTGTGCATACGAAAACTTCCATTCGGCGCTAATGAACGCTAAAGCGTATGTGTTGCTTGCATGGCTACTTTATCTGACGCTCGAGAGTCCGTGTGAAGGGGCGGATAGAGGAAGGCTGACGAGATAATAGGATTGATGGGCTTTCCGCATTTCTCAATTTCGCAGAGCTCTATTTTGGATCAAAGTTGCGAGTCCTGTAACTGGGGCTATGAGATCATACCGCTCTCTCAAACTATGCTTACATCCGACAAAGAAGGGAGTTCGTGGCATTGCTCATGGGGCTATCATGATACTGTCAATCGAAAGGAAAACGGGAACGCGTGCCGTCTCAACGCGTGCAGGTCACTCTTATTAGAGCAGGACGAGAACAACAAAAGTTGTCGGCCAAGACTTTTTCCATTTCCGAACAGGCACACCTAGGGTCTCTTTTCTCAATTCTGTTGGGACATGAACTGCTCCTTTTTTTGATGCATAGACAAAGTACTTTGAACCAAGTTTCCACACAACAATGACCAGCACGGTGAGTGATGGTTTAACGGTGGCATCCGCATTTTCTGTTTGCTAACATTGCTCTCTACAACCCGCAGCTAATATACGATCATCTTATGGCCAACCGGCGCACCGCCTTGCTTATGGTCGCCGTAAAGCTCAACCTCTTCACCCATCTTGCGCGGCGAGTCCCGCCCACCATTCACGCCAGCGATGTGGCGGCGACATACGATATGACCCTGCGCGGCGCGGATGCAATGCTCGTAGGGCTGCATTCTATGGGTTTGCTGAAGCGGTGTGCGGAGCAGCCAGCATCGGGCCCGGCACCCGCAGAGTTCTCATACAAGGAACCATACGCGCTGACGGCCGAGTCTGAGCGCGAACTGGTCGCAGACAGCCCGCACTATCTCGGCCATCTCATCAACATGGACGCGACCGGATACCTGACTCCCGACAATCTGTTGGAAAGCATGAAGCGCGGCAAGCCGCAAGTGCATGGCAATGTCGACCCGTGGGAGAAGCAGGAAGAGGACACGGAGCTCAACACAATGTTCACGTTGGGAATGAGGTCCATATCCATCGTTCCTGCAGTCGCCCTGCGGAAACAGACAAAGGTCTTTGCCGACCGCAAAGTCGTGCTGGACGTGGGCGCCGGTCCGGGCGTGCACCTCGCAGAGATATTGAAAGAGTGGCCTCGGATGAACGCTGTCTACTTTGACCTTCCCAAAGTCTGCCAGATCAACAGGTACTGGAAACCGCCGCAATCCCACTGTGCAAGTCGCCGATCTCAAACAACCCCTCCTCCATGCTTACAATTCTCAATCTGTAAATTTTATCCCTCAGGCCATACCTGGACCAGCAGGGCGTTGCAGATCGAATCGAAATGAAGTCTGGCTCCATGTTCAAAGACCCGTTCCCCACCCTCCACGGTCCATCGGGCCACGCAGTCGACACGGTCATTCTCTCGCAGATCCTGCACGACTGGCCAATCGACGTCGGAGCCACCCTCCTTGGCAAAGCATATGACGCGCTCGCCCCAGGCGGGATCGTCGTCATCCACGAAAAGCTCCTCAACGACACGCGCTCCGGGCCTATATCCACCGCTATGGTTTCGGTTGATATGCTATTGTGGACCGAGGGACAGCAATACACTGCCAAAAAACTAATGAACATGTTGCTGGCTGCTGGCTTTACCAACCCAGAATCTATCAACACAGTAGACTACTGGAGTATCACGCTAGCCGTTAAACCAAACGGAGCACCGACGGGGCAAAGATAGATGTGCTATAGTGAGTAGATAGACCGTCCGTCAAAAGAGATAGAGCCGGACAGAGAGGAGTTTGTACCGCTACGGAGCATTTCAAACCATTTTGGCGTACTATCCGCTACATAGAAATGTATCATTTCGAGATTATACAGAGCGATGACATCAACACCCCCCCCCCCCCCCCCCCCCCCAAGAAAAATAAAAACGATTGGGGTTTTTCTGATGCTTCCACTGTCGGTAAATTTACACCCAACAAACAGGCAATCAAAGCGTTGTACACAAATATACACAAATCCCATGTACAGTAGTTTTACTCATTTCCAAGCGTATATACAAAAAAAGACCCCACCGCAAGGGTCCCACGCCGGGGGCCTATTTGTCAACGAGGGCCGTCATGCTGTCCGTGGAGCCTGCCGGCACCATACTGAGCACGGAGCGGGAAAACGAAACTGCGCCAGCCTCGACATCATCATCATCAGCGTCGTCCTGCTGCGGGGTTAGGTTCTGGAAGGTGCCGTTGAGGTTGGTTACGGGGCGGTCTTCGGCAGGCAGGTCGGCGAGGGAGATCACGTCCGCGTCGTCGTCGCCGTCGTTGTTGTCGTCGTCGTCATGTTCATTGTCAATGACGAATTTGGTGGGTTGCTGGTCGTGGTGGGTCGTCACGTTCCATGTCGTGGGTTCCGTCGTGGCCTCGGGCCCATCGAGGTTCTCCATTTGGATGGCAGTATGCGGTTCTTGTTCAGCGAGACTTTTCGATCGCCGCACCCCTGCCGCCAAACCCGTCGTCGTCGTAGCTGCTGCTGCTGATATTCCGTCCGTCCCGTTATCACGCAGCGACGGGTGTGTGTTATTGTTCTTGTTATCCACTCTGCTCGGCAGCCCCCACCACGCCGCCATCGACACAGGGAGCCAGGGTCTCGGCATCGGCTTCGAAAAGATCGGATTGAGGTAGCTGGTCGGGTACCTATCCGCCGCATGCTGTTCCGCAGACGTGACGATATCCATGGGTGGCGGGGTGGTAGTAGTGGTGTTATCCGGTCCCGCGGCGGAGGACGGCGGCCCTTTCGCATCGCTTTCAAGCGAGTCGAGCGACTCATCCACCACGATGGATTCTGTGGAAGTGTTGTTATGGCCCTCGTCCTCGCGACTGGCGTTGGGGTCCGTGGTGAGGGATTCGACGGACGATTCGGCGTGCGCGTCCTCCTCCCCATCGCCGCCGCGCGAGACCCGCGGCCCCGGTTCCGCAGCACCACTGAACCGGTCGAGGGGGATGAGATGGGTGCGGTTCTTGAAGACCGTCTGGCAGTATTTGTGGAAGATGATGGTGAGGACGACGAGCGGGACGCAGAAGGCGGACGCTGTGGGGGCTGGTGAAAAATTGTAGGTTTTAGATGAGGTTTCTCCGAAATCCACCTGCGTGGATCTTTGGAAGCGGACTTACATTTCTTCAAAGCTAGAAGACCGGCCAAAAGGACCTGCGCTACACCCAACCCGACAGTACACCGATGAAAAGCCATGACCCAATCTACAAAGAAGAAGAAGACGCAAGAAGTCACATTTCTTCAGTTTCCCGAATCACATCCAGGGGGAAGAGTCTGGTGAGAAAAAAATGAACCACGATGCGACACTTACGGTACCCATAACTCTCCCACTCTTTGACGTAAACAAACAGCAACTGATTTCGATACACGAACCAGCCGACCGCAAAGTACAATGCGCCAGGGAGGAGGATCAGCGGCGCAATGGTGCTGTAACAGATGCAAATGACGAAAATCAACACGTGGATGGGGTATAAAAAGCCTGCGCGTGGGGGAAAAAAAAGGGGCAGAACTGTCAGCGCGCGCGTATATATATAAATATATATATATATATCAAAAGAATCCCCGGAAAGGGGGCGCGTGCTGTTTCCAACTTACCGTAGTTGAGATAGCTGGAGAAAATGGCGAGCTCGTTAAACTCTCTAGGCGTCTCGCAGAGCCACCGCCCGACCAGTTGGATGATCATGATGCCCGGCCGCAAAAGCTCCACTGGGAACAACATGAGGTTAAGAATGATCTAGAGCACGAGGGGTGATATATAGAGTGTCAGCAACGATGCATTTCTTCCCTTGTCGTTTCCTTTCGCTTCCCGATCCCGAGTAACATTACATAGTTGAGGAAGAATGTAGCAGCAGAGGGCAAGAATTCCACGGCGAGATTGACGATGCTGATAGGGTTTTCCAAAAACTGGCCCGTGACTTTGATGATGGTTTGCGCAATCGTGAACACAAAAAAGATGTTGAAAAACAAAAAGAAAAAGTATTTGGACATGGTAGCGAGTTCCACGCTCGAGTTGGAGGGCAGCCCTTGTTGCATTGACATATCTAACATCAGATCAGAAGGGAGAGGAGTACCAAAGTTACACATTTGGCAGGTGATGACAACAAAGGGGAGGGATGTGAGGGGATGACTTACATTCAAAAATGTATGGAACAAGGAGGTTCAAACTGTTTATGACAATCGGCGGTCCGACCGTTTTTATGAGGAAATACAAGCGCGGGGTTTTGGCAATATTCATGACGAGTCCTTCAAACGCGGGTACTTTTGCCAACGAATCCAGACTCGTAAACGACGCAATCAAACTCGTCGGGATGATCCAAAAAAAGGAGAAGAAAAACACCATGATGGTGATGGTCCACCCCTGGATGACTCTGCGCCAGCCAGGCATCGAGATATTGTCCCAAATGACATCCTGGACCGCGGGGGCGAGGGTGACCGACATGGGGATGATTTTTTCCGACGCGTGGATGAGGATCTGCGCGGCCATCTGCGCCGACTGCTGCGTTTTGAAAGTCACGAACCCGGCCGCATTCGATGCAATGGCGCTGCTGACTTTGGCTTCGTGTTGATACGCCGGTTCCGGAACATCCCCACACCCGACTTTGCGGAGATGCTTGAGCTTGACGGTGAGATCCGTCAGCTTTTGGGTATAATGGTCAATCTCGTCTTTTCCAAGGGAGAGCGACCATGTCGCGGATGCGGATTTCTTGGCATTGGCTCGATGTCGGCGCCGTTGACGACGTTTTGGTCTCAGCCGCGCTAGACCCAGCTCATCGATCCCCATGTCTTGCAGATTCAGCGGCGAGGCCTGGAGTCGCAGCAATTCGCCCGGTGTATACCGCCGGCGCATCCGCTTCCCTTTCCGCTTATCCCGTTCGCGGTCAATGTTGATCAACCAGTGAACGTAGGCGCGCTCCAACAAACCGAGGGTCACGCGTCTCTGTTTCGTCATTCGCGACACCTTGTTGCCCGGATCGCGATCCATCGTCGCCCTCTCCACTGTTCCAATACCGAGCGCTTCAAAGTACGCTTTCAGCTTGGCGTCCGATTGCAGGTCCTCGGGCATGTTCTGCACGAGCACCGTTCGCAGCTGCACGAGTTCGCCTTTCCGCCACGCGGGCGTCCGCTTGGTGGGCGATCTCACCGTCCCGTGGATGTAACTTGTCGCCAGATGCGCATAGTCCCGATATGAGGTAAAGAGGAAGTAGTAGGTAACGAGGGACGCTGCGTAAGCGCAGACCACATGCGCCCAGAGAAACGATGATTCTTCTGGTACATTTGCGAACGAGTAGTTATCGAGATTCGCTTTCCCAAACTTGACCCCTAATAGTACGTTTGAAAGTAAATGTCAGCCTCTCTTTCTTCAAGCGTGTGATCTCTTTTGATGTTGCGGCACGCAATGGTCCACATACGGCTGGTGGAGTTCTCTGCTCCCACGTCAATTCCGTCGTCATGGCCTGGTGGAGGCAGCGGTCCATGGCGGTTCGAATAATAGTTTATTGGTAGCAGAATAGGAATCAATAAACACACAAGGATCGCGATGATCGTAAAGCACATCTTCAGGAAGCGAAGAAACCTATATACAAACCGGAATGTCAAGAACGGGCACATGCCGCAGAAAACTCTGCTCCGAAAACCTCACATGACGGCATCAAGTCCAATATTCTCCGCAATATAGCTCTCCGGAAGCTGCCACACCGGCTTGACCCATCCAAACAACTCATACGGAATCGGGGGACTCTCCCGCCGATTGGTTTCGGTTCTCGTATACAGCACCCTCTTGAACCCGGGGCGTCGTCTCACACATTCATAGATCAAAGTCGACGCAATGGCCACGGCACAGGCCACACTAAACCACAGCCATGCGCCGCTCACCGACGGGTCGGCGACATAGTACGCGCGTTGACGGCCGGGAAACGAAGGGAGTGGGATGGACCCGCTAACGGTGGGCGGCTGGGTGTCCGGGGTTGTGGGCGTGCCAGGGTCGCTTGACATGAGACGCTCTTTTGAGAGTGGGGTTTGGCGTCGGGTACCTCGACTGGATGGTTCTAGGGAAACAAAAAGTATGTTTCGTGTATACAAACCTGATGCGGCAAATTGAAAGTAACTCTTGGGTTTTTGTGGAGGTCCTCGCAAGGCGACTCGGATTCAGAATTCACACACGACGTCAGAGTCAAAATGCTGATGCTGAGTAAGCCGTGTTTTAACAATTTTTTGTGCCACTTCCAAAACAGGCTAACGATGCATAGCCGCGCTTTCCATTCGACTCTCGAGGTCGAATAACAAAGAACAACTATGGCAGACGTACAGCTGATCAAGAGCCTTTTAAAGGCCATCCCGGATTTTCCCAAGAAGGTATGCACGAGTCATCCATCGCAAGACGCAAACAACACTTTTCGCGACGCTAAACGTTGGGGGTAATTTTTTAGGGTATCCTCTTCCAAGACATCTTCCCAATCTTCCAGGACCCACTGGCCGTCGAGGTACGGCTACTCTTTCTTCTCTCACATAACAAAGCAAGACCCTCTGCTCATACGTCTTTGGTTCCCGCGCTCCGTCCAGACTCTCGTGACGCACATTGTCCACCACATCACCTCCAACAACCTGCGCCCCGACGTTATAGTCGGTACGTCCGCACCGTATCTCCTCCCCGCCGCTACACACCTCCTCCTTACTACTTCTTTTTTTTCCGTCAGGTCTGGATGCCCGCGGTTTCCTCCTCGGCCCCTGGATCGCCAACCGGCTCTCGTGCGCCTTTGTCCCCGTCCGCAAGGCCGGCAAGCTGCCTGGTGCCACCACGCGCGTCGGATACGAGAAGGAGTACGGAACAGATTACTTTGAGATGCAGGCCGGCGCTGTCAAGTCGGGACAGCGCGTGGTTGTGTTGGACGATCTGATCGGTATGTGTCGGCAGACCGTCTAGGCTTTTAACAAGTGGGCCACTGTGTGACTAAATGTGTGATAACTTTTTTCAGCCACGGGAGGAAGTGCCAAGGCGGCTGGCGATCTGATTGCCCAGAACAAGGGCACGACCGTAGAGTACATCTTCATTGTGGAACTCTCTGCCCTCAAGGGGTCCGCCAAGCTGAACGCGCCCACCTACTCGATCGTTCAGTTCGATGATTGATTGCTGGAAAGCCCAATTTGAATCTTACGTCCTATTTGAACTTGGCCGCCGATTGGTTGTGGACATTTTTATGCAACTTGAGGGATTCTAAGAGGGGTAAAAGAAGTTAGCACTGACAAAAGGCTACATAGGGCATGTCCACAGAGGGTAGTGTAGCATTCACGCACATTCCGCAGAAGAAAAGCAACTAGACATAGCAAAGCAAAATATATATTTATTGATGTCAAAATAAGCATTAATTAAAGAAAGAGAATGACGGTGCGTCAGACAAGCGGTTTCCCCGCCAGCGCGTCAAGGCAAGTTCCAAGGTCTATGTCTTGTTCTATGTAGAATCAAAGAAAGTCCATGGAGGAAAGCGATTGGAAGGCGATCGCAAGCCTAGTCCTGTTTGACAGGACTGGCGGCGCTCGGCGCCTTCATCTTCCAGATCCTCTGTTCAGGCAACCACTCCAGGATGGGCCGCGTGAATTTGGTGTGGGACTTGATAAATTCAAGCAGTGGGAAGCCCTCGACCTTGCGGTAGGACTTGCCGAGGCTTTCAGCGACAGCAGGTGTCGCGTCCATCAAGCGATAGTGTGGGATGCTGGTGTAGAACAAGTGGTGCACGACGTGTCCGTCGGTGATGTTGTGCATCAGCTTGTCCAGGAGCCCGAATCCGTAAACGCGGTCAACAGTTTGGACGGCGCCTGTGGTGAAGGTCCAGTTCTCGTTAGAGTACACCTGAGTATCAGCGGTGTGATGCTGGAGGTAGGTGACAACGTAGAGCCACTGCAAATCAAGAAGGTTACAATTGAGCAAACGTATGGGTTCAAGTCCGCAGGGACTTGTGAAACACTTACGGTGTTGTAAATCAACCAAGGAACGACGAACCCAACGCTGAACGCACTCCAGCTTCCAGCTGCGTATCGAATGGCGACAAGGTACGCCAGGACCACACCAGTGCTGATGACACACTGAACACGCTCTCGGTTGTTTCGGAAGAGCTTGCCCCATGGAACAAAGTGGCTGCCATCGGTCCAGCCAGCAAGAAGGTAGCCGAAAGTGTAGGCAAAAGGCACAAGCAGAGGCTGGTCCTTGAGAAACTTGGCTCCTGTGCTTTCTTCCGCGGGCGTGGACCATACGTGGGACATGTCCTTGTCCTTGTGGTTGTGGTAAGCGTGGTGCTGAGCGTGGGAGCGAGCCCATGGCCAGTAGGGAACAAGGAGGAAACCGTGGGAAAGATGGCCGACAACGGCGTTGATTGTCTTGTTGTCCGAGAAACTTCCATGCCCTGAGAAACAAAGGTGGATGGGAATCAAGTGCGCAAATTCAGTCTCTGTTTTTCCATTCCCTGAAGGCATAGCGCATCTGATAGCACAACTCACCACAGTCGTGTCCAACGACGAAGAAGCTCCACATGAAAAATCCAACAACGTTGGCCCACACCACGTAGGCAGCCCACTCGGTCGCACCCCAGCTCACTCCGTGAAGGTAAGTCTTGTATCCGTAAAACAGACCGGCGAGCACAGCGGAATCCCACACAAAGTAGGCCATGCTGTGTGCGAGAGACTTTTCAAACACGTGGGCAGGCAGCGACTTCCGCAGAGCCCCAATGTTGACGTCGGAGCCAGGAAGATTGGCCTCGCGGGCCACGGTGGCCGCAGACACGGGTGCTTTGGGTCCTCCTATCAAAGCAAGAAAAAGAAAAGCCGGTCGAGATCAGCATTCCTGCAGCGGCTAATGGGGGACCGAGTGGCGACGACTGGGGAAGTCATCTCAACGGTATGGGGTCGGATGTTATACCTGGAGGCAAGGGGGTGTGTCGTTCAGCCATGTTGGAGGGCGGGTGGAGGGATGGGCTGGAGGGAAGGAGGAGGGGGCGAATAGGGTTATGTATGGCCAGTTGCCAAAGGAGCGGAGGAGGAGTCGCCTGGCCGTTTTCGCGTTTGGTCAAGTCAGTCAGTCAGTGTATTTAGTCTACAGGGGCGACCAAGAGTGGCATTGTTGATGGATGTCTCTCTCCCCTCCCTCTCTCTCTCTCCTTATTAGAAAGAAGGAAAGAAAAAAAAGACGCCGCCGCCGCGCCCGCCGCGTGGGTGGTTGTCTTGAAATCAACATGAAGAAATGGATGGACTGATTGATTGAAATTGATTGATTGACCCAGCCATGCCATCCATTCCATCCATTCCAATCCATTCCAATCCATTCCAATGCATTGTGGGGAAACTGCCGCCCCATCCATCCTACATTCATCATCCCTGTTTATAGTCTGACGCACGGTAATACCGTAGTCAACAATGGACTGTGGGGAAAACAAGTGCCATCAATCCCGCCGGTTGGTGGAGACCTTTGACATTAGAATCAACTTTGCTCAACAGCCGAATACGGTAGAGTCTAATTCACGTGCTTGATTTTGGGGAGCGTGATCAGATGAGATTCAGGTTAAAAAAAATTGTTACGTGCGTAGGAGGGCACTTTTTCGATCTTTGGACGTTGAAAATTAACGACAAGGGGTGCATATATGCTTCGGGGTCGCTTGGGGGTCGCTTGGGGGTCCCCTCATCTGTGGACGAATGGGATGCGGCGCGCAGCAATTGCCGTAGTTTGTCATTACGCGCCAACTATTCATTCACATACTGATGGGCGATCTGGAATCTTATTACGATTATCATTCCCCAGGCATAAGATTATTACATTAAACTAAAGATTAGCTACAGTTGAGGGCTCTACCTGGATTATTACTACCAGGCGGGTTATGTTATATGAGTATATCTTCTACTGGATCTTCTTGACTTCCTTGTAAGCGTAACCTTGCTCGATCGCCAACGCTTGCGAATGCACATACGCCGCGTCAATGGCTTTCTCAAACGCCAAAATGATGGACTTGGCTGCTCCGTCTCCAAACACCTCGTGGCCCGGCATATGGTCCATGTGCACAGAGAGTGTGACCGCGCCCTGGTAGGTGTAGACCGCGCACGACACGCTGTTGGGTCCTGCTTGCGGGATGAGTGCAATCATGTCCTTGATTTCATGTTGTCCCCACGTCAGAGGAGTATTGGCTCCCGGCACGTTGGTCAGAACTCCTGTCAGGAAGTTGGCGCCTCTCAGGAAACTGCGGTAAAAGGAATGCGCGTCAATCAACAATGTCGCAACAAAAAAGACACTGCTGTGCCACTCACAATTTGGGGAAAGCATTCGGGTATCTATACATGAGTTCCAGAGAAGAGTAGTTGAGGACCGCCTCGGGTGAGCCTTTAGCGGTTCGCATGCACGAGTTGACGCCGCGGATTCGCTGTCCAATGTCAAAGCGGGCGCCGTTGGGCACACCAAGGATGTAACCGCTGGTCTTGTTACTGGCCGAAAGATCGTCCGGGTGACGCATAGATGTCGGGATGAGGAGCCACAGGCGGGGGTCCTGCTTGTCGGCGGGAAGCTGCGATCCCATGGCCGAACCCACGCAAGCCGTAAGAACGTCATTGACAGTAACACCGTAACGGTTCTTGATGGCTTTGACCTTGTCGAGAGGGATATGTGTGGTGGTCCATGCAACTTGCTTTTTGGTGGTTTTGGTGTTGGAAGTGTATGAGGTGCGCGGGATGACCACCAGAAGAACGTAGTTGAACGCATAGCTCAGGAGAGCAGCAAGGAATACGAAAATCCCAACCGCCTGTGAGGTGACGGCGTTTGTTGTGCGAGTAGCCAGAGTCAACTGGGTTTCGGGTTTCTTTGCGTTTTGACACGCAACGGGGGAAGGGCTGTGACGACCGGCGCTGTACTGAAGCTTGCGGACATCCGCGATCGTTGGGTCCTGAGCCGCCACAAAAGTCAACAGACTTCTTACAAAGCCTTGTCCGTCAGCGATCGCGTGCTAAGGAAGCTTACAGGTGAGCATCATAATCTCAAATGTTGATTAACGAGAGAACACCTACGTGAGCAACGAACAGAATCGCCTTCTTGTTACCGCCATCGAGCCCATCAAACCAATAACAATGCCACAGCGGTTTCGATTTGTCCAGTTCAGCAGCATGTAGAGGCCCAGCGACATCCATCAACTCAAGATCCGTTGCGGGAGCCGGCTAACACACACGAACAGCCAAGGGATCAGTTATTTGAGACCCAGATGACCCAAATCCCATGTCAACGCGGCTTGAAACATACCAGCTGGACTCTGGTAAAGTGATTGTCGATGGTGTAGTCGGTGTCCGCAACCCAGTATGGTCGGTCAAAGAGGCCAGGAGGACGGACGAGCTTTTGTCGGCATCGGGAAAACTGGTTTGCGAAAGCGCTAATGTGGTCTTTCATTTCCTCCGCCGTCATGGCCGCTGGGAAGTAGTAGAGACCAGATACGTTCATCTATCATTTCGACAACAGGCAAGGTGTGAGTGACTACTCTTCTTCACAAAAAAAAAATGCTTCGAGCATTCAGGCGGAACTACATGGCGATAGCGCCTGGATGGGTGGACGTTCTTCTCCTCCGTCTCCAACAGCGCCCCCACTCGCCCCAAAAAAACATTTCCCTTCAAGCCCACCGAATACTCACATAGTGGAATTCGTCCTCGACAGTGAGGAACATGTTGTCGCGGCCAGTCAAGAACTCGGTCGGCGGCAGAGCCACTGGCTCCGCGACCTTTCTTCGTTCCATGCTAAAGTCTGCTGAATGAGGAGGCATTGTGGTATGGGGCATACACAAACTCAGGTATCGGTGTCAGAAGAGGGGGATTTGCACTGGGCGAACGGTGTTTATACGGTAGACCAAATTCAATATCATCCCCGCTTTGCTGATGTACAACCCGGGAGAATCGAATGCCGCGCGCGACTTTCTCAGAGGCGTTCGTGGCTCGGCACTGCGCCGCTCAACAGGTTGTTTTTGCGCGGAGAGGGCGAGAATAAGAGAGAATAAGAGAACCAACCCTGCAAAATAGGTACCTTTGCATGTGACGAACCGTTATTTTTTTCGTACGCAGGTGCGGAAGCGGAGTCCCGACTTTTCTTGGCTTCTCCCCGCCTTTGAGCAATATAATACTTTGGGATAGCTTAGTTTGGAAAGTATCTTACGCACGCATACGCGATAGTCACATATCTACGTGGGAGATGTGGCCAGGGCGTCCGGGAGAACGCTCCATTCCGTTAATCCACAATAACACAGTTGGCAATGGCTATTTGATTGGCCGATGTAGGGCAATGGTATCACAATCTGTGTCTAAATATTCTGCGAGTAATTCGTGGAAACAAGGCAAAACGGGAGAAGCGGATCCGAGTCACTTCTTCTTTTTATTGTTTTTGCGTCCGCCCTCCGGCTTCCATGTCTTCTCCGAAATCATGCTCGCAGGCGTCAGACCTCGCGGAACTAGGCGAGTCCCAGGAGGCATTGTCGGCGGGACGAATTTGGGAGTTGGTGGACCAAGCAGTGGTTTTCCCATTCGCATACGGGTGATAAAGACACGGGCCCAGCCCGTGACAATAGTGATGATAGTAAACACCCCAAGCAGGCGAGTCGCTATCCACTTCCACTTTGTTATCCCGGGTGTGAGAGCCACAACCAGTGTCAGCAGGGAGTCAGGGGACCATCCTAGCACAGAGTATTGTTGGATCGACAGTAGTAAGAACGTGGTCTCCACAAGCTGGAACAAGGCAAAAAGCAGCGGTAGCGTATTCAAGAGCGTGGCGGGGAGCATTGGCATCGATGGTTCCGGCGCGGGGTCCGTCTTTTGTGACTGGGTGAAACTTTCCGTTTGGGCACCATCCGGTTTTACGGGCTGGGTAGTTTCACCGGGTTGATTCAATTCCTGCTCGGCATTCACGAGTGGGATGGTGATAGCGGAGACGATCAGTGCCGCAAAGACTGTCCAAACGATCAGTGACGGGATTTCGAGCAACAAGTACCCCGCAAACCATGCTCTTCCCCTCGCCCCGATCCGGTCCAAAAAGTCAGCAAGTTCAGGTAAACTGTACGTGGCGCGGATGGCTGGCAGACGCATGTCCACAGGTGTTGTCGTATCTGGGACATGAGTGAAAATCCGCTTTTCCACTGCCGAAATGCTGAATACGCAGACAGAGTACAGGAGAATGAGCAGGCCGAATCGGGGAGACCCTGGTGAAAAGTTTTTCAGAAAGTTGGTGATCTCGGTCGAGAGCCTGTGAATTGGGCTCAGTGGTTTGGGGACGGCCATTGGATGTGGGGGAGTTGTATGTGGTTTAGCGTCTGCATATATGACGGAGATTCAGAATTCCTCGCCAACCGAAACTTTTATACAGTAGTTGACGGAACGCGTTCATCATTGCTCTCTCAACAAATGCTCATCTCCAACGGATCACTCTCAATTATTTATTATCGCTTATCTTCAGTCACCACCTCCACCACCAGAACCTACCAGTGGAAACATCATATCCATCGTTTTTGATTATCTATGGGAACATATCGTCCTTTGGTTAAACGCGTGCATCCTCCTCAACCTGCTTCTGGTTAACAAAACCTTGCACACGATCGTCCGTCGCCGTCGGGAGCTCATGCTGGCATGTGCTTATATCTCAATACAGACACAACCCGTGGTCTCCTCAGCCGTTCAAAGAATCCACTCCCTGACCGTTTCGTACAGCTCCTCTATGGATTGTGTCTTACCACATTTGGGACGACTTGGAAATTGCTGGGAATATGGAAGCAGAAGGAATTCCTGACCTTGTTCTCACCCACCACAAGGTTTTCGATAGCATGTTGAACAATAGAGACACCGGTGCTGTTATGTGCTCCCAGCCCCGAGTGTGTGTATTATATTTCACCGAGATTCTCGATCACAGGTCCCTTCTGTACGTGTGCGACATTGGCTGCTCAAGAATGTCCGTCTTTACAAGCTTGCCGAACAATGTCAGAGATGCTGGTCTTATGTCATGCAAATAGCTCATGGGGCTTCAGACTGTACGCTTTCCAAAGAAACATCACCGGAACGCTGGAGGTCGCAAAATTTACTCAGATGCCACCCATATCAAATGAGAGAGCAATTTACCTTAGAACTCACGGAACCTCAAGATCGGGCAGTAGATACTCTCTCTTTTCACATGTTAACTGAATAATACCAGACCCTTTTCTCTCAGAATTTTTGAAAAAAGCCTCATCCATCTGGTTACATCAGATTCCTAGCAAATTGAAGCCAGCTGACTGGCCTTGATCCGGAGGTAAGTGCATGAAGGCAAGTGTACGACACACCATTGATGCTGTCCCTCAAGTCGAAAACCCATCTGGGCACAATGCGACGACCGATAGAATGAAGAAATCACCGCCCTTGCGAGCCCGTAGATGCTACACTCGGCATACGGAACGAGAACAGGAAAGAAGTAGGACTATCACAGCCTTTCAAACTAATCTCAGTATTTGATTTAGGTACAGGTCAATGCACGATCTGTGTATCTCTAATTTGATTTGATCAAGCAAATGTCACTGCACGCTCTGTGTATCTCTCTCTAGCACAGGCACCGAAGGGCTCTAGTTGCAGGTGGCGCACGAGTCGCATCGCTTGAAGTTGAAGCCCAGGGACTTGCACGCTCCTTCGAAAGCCTTCCTCTGGTCTCCGGCGTTGACGCAGCATCCGGTGAAGCCACAAGAGTTGACCGAGTAGAAGGCTCCGATCGCGTTGCACGCGCGCCTAGAGTTGGCTTGGCCGCCCTTGCAAGCACACTTAAGAGCGAAGGCCGTCTGCATCATGCAGAAAAGAACCATGAAGAAGGCGAGGAGCTTCATTGTGTCGAGTTGTAAGAGGATGTGGGGTGGAAAGTGTGCTGCGAAGAGAAAAAACAGTGGAATAGGTCAGTATTTATGAGAGGAAGATCTGCTGAAGAGGCTGGGATCTTCGGAAATCACCTGGGAGGTTGTGAAGTCGAAGGAGGATGAGGAGAAGGGGGAACAGCGCTGTTTTCGGGCCTTTAAATAGTTTTTCGGCCGACGACCTCCCTCCTTGCATCGCTCGCTAGCTTGTCGACCCACGTTATCCTAAGACAAAAAAAAACAAAAACTGCACTCAGCAGAGCAGAGAAACAAGGCTTGATCCGACCGTGGAAGCATCTCATTATGCGCGGCGATGTAAAACAAAAGTTCTTCACGGGAACCACGGATCCATTCTTCGCCAACCTTGCACCAGTTTTGCAGAAATGAGTCCTACTACACAACTGCGTAGCAGCCCTGGGCGGAGGGCGTCATTGGATGTTCCCGCTTCCCCCACCCCGGAGGAGACGGACTCGGACGTTTTTTCTTCCGGTTGTTCACAACATTTCCGGAAACGGGACATTCCAAAGAAGGCCCGGCGATACCGGTGGCTAAACGGACTCGAAGGCTTCTGCTTTCATCCCCCGGGCACTTGAGCGCCAGATGGGTGCAGGTCAAACATTATGTGCACCCGCAAGCTGACGACGACCGTTCCACAGCCAAAAATGACAGCTCGTGCCCACAACCATGAACGTGGAACTTCCTCAGGCTAGTATCGATAGTATCTATTGGCATTATGACTGTTTATTTTGGCTCAGTCTGTACACCCTCGTTGACTCTATGATAGCGAAGGACCGGGAAGATGAGTTGGACTTGTCCTACACATCCCTCTCACTTCCAAGAAGCCACGGGCATGCATTGAGAGGAATGGTAACTTGAATGTGTGTACTGCGCCTTGTCATGCTCGTGGTGTGGCTTAGCGCAGCTCCGAACGCGTCAAGTTATCCTCCCACGCCGGTGTGCACAAAAGCTGCTCGCCCACCAGCCCTCCTTCTTTCAGATTCATTCAGCCACGTCCCACGGTCCGAGGCTTGTTCGTGGATCGTGTACACAAACACAACGGAATGGGGGGAGCATCCGGACGGCGTTGCATTGTACAAGGCAGTGATGACTCTGATATGACGTTTGCGGGATCTGCTCAGCAATGCATGCCTGACACACGCACCTCCTGATCTGCAGGATCGACAAGCAATCCGGCGAAAGCGTCAGGCGGAGATACGGTGATAATATCAGGCTGGCGGCCCTCGCTGCAACTTGAGGGCCTGCAATTGGAGGGTTTCAAAAATCTGTCAAGGCCTACAGACGTGGTAGTCTCGACGATTGGAGAAGAAGTAGCTGTTGAAGGGGGATCTCAGGCATATGTCAAAGTGGCAGCATGATGGCAGGACCGGATGTCCATATATGTCTGGCAATCGGCCGAACTGGTCTTACTTTCTTTGCATCCCAAATGCCCCACTCGCAGGAGATGATGAATGGCACTGGACATTGCAACCAAGGTAATGGTATATCTATGTCTGATTCCCATCCCATCATTTCCCGACCCGATAAGGGGAAATTAGGACGTCCCAGGTCCATGGTTTGCTTACGCAGCGCGATTCGCCAGACTCCGCTTTCTCCATTTGCGTACGAGTAATTCAAATTTCGATTTTTCACCCGGAATAAAATTTCCGCCAGTTGGCTCTTTCTACCCGCACTATATCGTCTCTCTCGTTTTGCTCGAGCGGAGTATAACATTATGCATTGGTCACTAGCAATAGCCCTCTCCGTCGTCCTACTAGCAAGTGGGGGTAGAGCTGGTTGTCCTTTTGATAATGGAGCAGCGCAATTCCCTGGAAGCCAGTACCCGTGGCAATATGGAACCCTTGATGCCACGCATCCCTCAACCCACAATCTGCATAAGCGCCACCATGAAAAGATCCAGTCTCTTGACGGTTCGGGCAACAATATGGCCCACCCAGAACTCAATGAGCGACGGTATCTCCGGCAGCATCCCTCCAACTACGCTTCGCCGTCAGATACGGGTATGCAGTAATCCCCATGCGACTTGCGATACATGTGAAAGATGGCATTGACGGAGACCACCTTTCCTTTATGGGCCTTGCGTATCTAGTTCCCGGCGTATTCGACCGCCCCAATGCCCGCAACATATCCAACTCGGTCTTCTCTTTCAATCCCTACATCTACACCGACGCTCTTACCTCGGATTTTCTCCCATTGTGGGGTCTGTTCATGCACAGCGACATGACCTGTCCGCCGCGGAACGAAAACGAACCATTCCATATCTCCGTTCCGCAAGGAGACACGGTGTTTGATCCTCACAATTCCGGCACACAACTGATCAAACTCTCCCGAGGCGCATACGTCGGAATCACAACCGATCCCCGCACTGGACGGCTCGACAGGGAATACCTCAATGACTGCACTAGCTTCATGGACGCGAGTGGGCTGTATGGATACAATCAAACTGGCGTGTATGATCCGAGAACGTATGAAAACGGACTCTTGAGATCAGTACAGCATCCTGTGCTGGGGGAAGCCCCACCCGTGAAAGACGGATTCTTTCAGTGGCCGAGTATTTCGCTCAATCTATCGCCGGTAGGTTGACCAAAGCAAAGCGCTACCAGAATGGCTCTCCCAGGGAATTGGAACTGAAGCCCCGCATCTCTTCTGCACCCAGCATATGACGGTTCCATATATTCTGCTTCTCCGGGACCACAACCGCCGAGCTCGTCTCATCCGCGGCGAACACCCAGATTGGAATGATGAGCAGATTTTTCAGCGAGCTCGCAGACAAGTCATTGCTCTGATCCAGCGCATCACCATGCACTACGTAAGGAGAAAGCATTTGCGACTGCTTACTCTAACCCCGCAGAATCAGACGTTTACGGGCATTTTTGTTACACATTGCAATTGGACATTTTCTGCAGTACTATAGCATGCGACTTGGAAAGGCACCGCCTCCATACACGCGCTACAACTCGAGCGTCAGCACGGCTATAGATCTGGCTTTCAGTAACGTTGCGTTGCGCTACGGACATACGGCTTTGAATTCCATGATTTGGCGCATGGATGCAAAGGGGCATCCCAGCACCAAGGGACATCTGGTACTATATACTGGTGGCAATACCGCACTTGCTAAATTGTATATCTTGGTTCCTGATACCTTGCCTCTTGCTGCTCGCCTTTAGATCTTGGAAGAGTCTTTCCTAGCAAACAACGTCGCCCTTATCCTCGAGGACGGAATAGAAGACATCATTCGTGGATTTGCGAGCCAGCCTGAGCAGGCCACGGATGGACATTACGTGCCGGTTGTGAGGAACAAAATTCCACTTGCGCTCCCGCTTGAACATTTTGATCTGCTTGCAATCACTATACAAAGGTAATCAATGAACCAGAGAAACCCCAGCCTCGCATGAGGTAGAGATGCCGATGCGATACTTGCTCTGACACAGATATATGGATGGAGTAGGGGACGCGATTTGGGCCTCGCGGATTACAACACGATGCGAGAAGCATACGGACTCGCCAGGATCACGCGGTGGGAAGACGTCGTCCCGGAAGATGAGAAACAGGTGCTGCGTGCGTTGAAAAAAATGTACCCGGACGTGAACAATGTCGACCCATATCCTGGTATGATATTGCTTGCAGTACCTGCAGACGTGAGAAATGTGATGCTTTGGGGGTACGATACTGACCACAATGCGCTGTTTGGCTTCACGGTTTTCGTCCAGGTTCCGTTGTGGAGAAACACCTGGACGGATCCACTCTCGGGCCCCTCTCCACCGCCATCATCCACGAGCAGCTCATCCGCATGCGGGACGGCGATCGGTTCTGGTACGAGAATGAAGGTGTGCTGACTCCCGAAGAGCTCGCAGATGTCAAAGTTCACGGGAACTGGGGCAAGCTGGTGATGCTCAACACCAACATCACCGTGTTCCCAGAAAATCCGTTCGCCGTCGCTGTGCCCGACTATACCCTGGGCACGGAGCTGACCACAAAGGGCACAGCCACGGCCGCCGGGGAGGCCTCCATCACGATCCCGGGTATCCTTAAACTCTCGTGGGAAATTGCTGGCTCGAACATCAATTTTGTGGTGGAATCGAACAATGATGGATGGTTTGGGTTTGGATTCGGCAAAGATATGCTGCCGGCAGATATATATCTCTTCCGCCACAACACTCCTACCGGCGAATGGATCGTCCAAGACTCGTACAGCAAAGATCTTGCTGTCCCGCAACCCGACACAAATTACGGCGGCACCAATGACATCAAATCTTTCTTGTCCATCACGTCCAAGACGTATCTGCACAGCTTCAAGTTCTCGCGGGCGCTCAACACGGGTGACCCGCACGACGTCGCCATCACCAATATGGATATGCCTATGATCTTTGCCACGGGCGCCGGCGTCGAGCCCGGCTATCATGGGGCTTTGAACCGTGCGCATGCTTCGGTGAACTTCCATACTGGGACTGTGACGGTTGCGGACGGGGCTGCGCATGGCTTGTTTAAACTGAATGTCTTCCATGGGTGAGCTCAACAGTCTTTTGTGGCAAACGCGCTTCTCTCTTTTGGCATTCACTAACAAGGCGCAATGGGCAGAGTGACAATGTACATCGGATTTGGTTTCGTCTACCCCGGTAAGTCAAGCCGCGGCGCTGTAATGGCCCATCTGCAAATTCAATGCTCACAATCTCTTCCCGGGCCAATCCACCCAAAGTTGGAATCTACATTGCTCGATATTGGAAGGACAGCGGCAGCTGGGTTTCGTACCATCAGATGCTCATGGGGGCAGTAACCACCGAGGTGGGCGACTTCCAACCCGGCACTTCTCATCCGCTCCACCAACCATGCTGACTCGTGCTCTATATAGATTGTTTTCTCCGCGTTACTGGGCGTCATTGGCGAGTTTGGCCCAATCCACCGGCGTCACTCGATTCTCGGTCTGTTCCTCACTGGTCTGATCATCATCGTGACTTGGCTTGGACGCTTCAGCGGCTATTGGGACACAGAATTTTCCGTGAAATATAACAAATACATTCGACTGGCTCACTGGACCCTGGGCTACTCGGCCTACTTTACAGGGCTTTTCCAAGGGTATATGGGCGTAGTGGATATTACCGAAGGGGGCAATGTGGACTGTAAGAGTTGTGACACAAGGCTTTCGCCACAAATCGTCACAGTTTCTTGGTTTCTTACTCTTTCTTCTCCAACTCCAGGGCTGAAATGGTTCTATATTCCGAGTGTGTTGGCCACACCTTTGACACTGATTATGGTCGCCTGGTGGCACAACTTTTCAGCCAGAAAGACAGACGGAAAGAGCACCTGCAAGCAGAGTGACAACTTACCAAAGTTTAACTGGCACGACGTGCATGAGCGGGTCGAAACGGGCGCTAAATTGCTGGTTATTAAGGGCATTGTTTGTAAGTACCTGGATTATTTCGTTTCACAGCGGTCCTGTTTGGCACTGCTGAATTGTGGGTCATCATCCATCTAGATGACGCGGCACCCTTCATGCTCAAACACCCCGGCGGCGCCAAGATCCTGGGCAGCGTAGTCGGCATGGACGCAACCAACGCATTCTACGGAATCAAGACGCGTAAATCAAAAAACAAACAAGATGCGCAGAACCAAGCGGCCGTTCCCGTCTGGCATCCGCACTCCCGATTAGCCGAGTCCTTACTCTCCAAACTCGCGGTAGGAGCCCTCGCCGACGACGATGACAATGACGGCGACAATCAAGGTCATTACGGGCTCGTCAAAAGCGCCTCCATGGCCACCGACGGAGACCTCGAGTCCACGACTGATGCGCCGACGCGTAAAGCCCAGCGCCTGGCCCAATTACGCGCCATCTCGCGCGACCACCTCGAAAACAAAACTTTCAAACCCGAGTCCCTCACCACGCAACTCTCAGAACTCTCGTACCAGAACGTAGAACTCAACACACGCACGCTCGCGTCATCCACCGAATCGAAACGCCCCACGTACCGTATCTCGTTCAAACTCAACTCGGCCACGCCTGAAGATAAAAAGAAAAAGGAGGCCGCGCAAGATAAAGCTAATGCCGCCACCGTGCCTGAAGTGTTCCTTTTCCCCGGCCAATGCGTGATCCTGCAATTCATCACTGACCAGGGCGAAGTCGTCACGCGGCAATACACCCCCTACAAATCACGCAATGTCGGCACCATTGATCTGTACGTCAAAATGGCGAACGGACTGATGACGCGCCATTTAAAGGAATGCCAAAGCATCCGTATCCGAGGCCCCTTTTCCCACGCCCCCGAGGCCGTCAACACGGAACGCAAAAACGGATGTTGGGATGCCATCGGTATGATCTGTGGCGGGTCCGGACTGACCCCAATGCTGCTGATCATCGACTACCATCTTCGCTTTGCGGCCCGAGGCTCCCCCAACGGCCGGCCAGCCCTCCAGATGTCGTTACTGAATATCAACCATTCCGATGTTGACATGTTTGCCCAGCAGGATCTTGAAGCGGCCGAGCAGCGATCCCACGGCACGTTATCGGTCCTCAACCTCTGTCACGAAGTCAAATATCCCGCGAAGTTCAAGGGCCAACAGGGACGTGTCACCGCTGAGCTTTTGAAAAAAGTTCTGCCTCCGCCCAGTATCGCCCCGAATGCCGGCAATGCTGGTGGTGCCCCAACCCCAGCCATGAATGCAAGCATGCCGGGGTACAACCGCATCCAATCACTCCAAATGGCCGCGGGAAGCGAAGGGTTGAAAGGCATGAATCGCAAGCGGGCCGTGTCGCCGGGCAGCGCTACTGCTGGGGACGGCGGATTTGCGGGCTTCAAAACCAGCAGTGCAATGCAGGTCAAGCAAACTCCGTCGCAGCAGCAGGTCGCCGGTAAACGCAGTTCGGCACCCTATGCGGAGCTCAACCAGAGTGTCAGTCAGCTGTTTGTGGAAGTGCCCACTACTACCCCGAGAACGACGACGGCGGTCGAAAGACGCACCTCGTCTACAGGGCGCTACAATCCGTTACCCCCTAGCGATTCGGACGAGAGCGCTGAGGACCCTGAGCGTCAGAAAGCCATGTCGATCTTTGTGTGCGGGTATGAACATGATAACATCCTCCCGTTCTATTTGTTGTCGCCATCTGATCTTCTCCCGATGATTTTGAACCCTAACAGCCCGCCACCGATGCAAGCTGCTGTTCTCGAGCTACTCCTCGCTCTGGGCTACAATCCAGACTCCATCGTCATCTTGTAGAGAGCAATCTCATTGCAAAAAGACTCTGGACTTGACGTTATTATTGTATTTGTATATGTAATGCATGATTATCCTACGTCTACTAAATCGATGAGGACGGGGAGACATGGGGAGCGATACTTGGGGGGGGGGGGGGGGGGGTATCTAGGGCGCAATATGAGGAATGACTATTTCCCTCAGTACAGCCATCTCCTACTCTGCTCGGGGGTAAAACTATGCGGGTGGGCAAGTCAAGCAAACAGCGGCCCGCGCTGTATTGCCAACTTCAAAGCTTGGAGTGATTAAGTGATTAAAGGAGGAGGAGCGTGGTTATCACCACGGCTAATTAATGTGTGTGGGTGTGGGGGTCCGTGTTTACGGGGTCCAATTACTGCCCAGCGAGCAGACATCGCTGACGTGCCCATAAGTGTGGGATTGCGTATGAGATGAACTGCCGCTTCTGGAATTCTCGAGATGCGCCATGTGGACTGCGGTGTGTTTGTATTCGGCGTAGCGAGCAGTTCTCTTGGGAAGAGACAATTCGGGCTGGGTCAGAGAGGAAGCAAAGAGATGCGTGTTGGCTCCGCTTTGGTCACAGGATCCCAACATGCGCGACTCTTCGGCGTGGGCAACCGAGGACGATTTCCGCATGATGCATTGAATGCCAAACATCCAGACCGTGCCCAGCTGGACGACGATAACGGGTGGTCCGACTATATGTTGATGCGGAGATATGATGACTGGTTAGCATGACGTCAGGAGTAAATTGGGATATCGCTGGTTCGACGGCCGGAGGATACTCACAAGCCAGCGTAAAGTATCCAATGTAGAGAGCCCCTTTCTCCGTGTTGAATGTGATGAGGCCCCACATGGCAGCCGCGCTCATCATGATCAGAAGACTAATGGCATTCGTCACAGTGAACTTGCGGAACTGATCCATCTAGAGAGAGAGAGAGTCAGATCATTATTTCTTTTCATATTTAGGCCGGAAAAGATCACGCTTACCTTCAATGAGATCTCTCTCAATTCCTTCGTCCCCCTACTCCTCCCCGATCTCTCCTTCAGCTCATTACAGGAATGATTAATGCCCTCCACCAATTCACCGCCATGTGACCAAAACTTCCATCCAACAAACAAGCAATCGCAGCTCGCCACCACCAGCTGACTCGTCCACGCAATGGTCGACCGATCCCGATCTTCCCGCGCCTGGTAGTAGGTCGTGAGAACGCACGTGAGGATGGTCGCGGCAACCGCCACGACTCGGCCCGTGATGAGCGACGTCCGAAGCCGCCGCCGGATTTTGGCCGATTCTTCCGCTAGACGGTCCGACACTAATGGACCCGTGATATTCAACCCTGTGAGGAAGCATCAGCTTTTGCGGGGTTCGAGAAGGGTGCACATATGGGTTTGAGAACCACCCCCTTACATGTATATGCCACAACCGTCTGACATGCGAACGAGAGCTCAGACACGAATATCCACGAAATGCGCGTCAGATAAAACATGCGATGCAGAAGCAGCATATTGAGGTTGTAGAGCACGGCAAATAATGCGCAGGCAGCGGACAGCATCACAATCAGGGCACTATTCTGTCGAAAGTACATTCTCCCCTTCTTCTTGACTTCGTATGTGATGCACAGAACAGATATCAACAGCGTCAGGACTCCACCAACGACATTGAACGCCATGACAGCGAACCGAATGTCATTCCGGATACAGCCGCCGGTCAGAAACCACTCGTAGTCCTTGCTAGAAGAATCGCATCGGAAACACAAAAAAGGATCCGTGAATAAGGGGTGACGTTCACGTTCTCACCACACACCACAAAAGGTATCGCGCAGCAACCATACACACAAACGCACCCATATCCCCTCAAGTCGTGAACATCAAAGAACGGACAGTCAGGAGGGATCCGAACCGCCATACCGCGATTGACTGACAGCGCTTATTTAATTTATCGATACAGTTTTCAGAGACAGAAACGAAGCGAGAAGAAACAGCCGGCGAAGGGGCTGCTGGGGGGAGGGAGGGGGGCAAGGTTGCAATTGCGCGACAAGTCGAGAACCGGGGAGCAGCAGACTATGGTAGACGGAATGAGTTCTGGACACTCGGCGAGACCCATTGGAATTTGGGGCTGGGGAAAGGTGCCTCTGTTATGTCTATTCCGGCAAGTCTCTTGTTTACTCGCAGGTGTGAAAGCGCACGTAGTGGTGGGGCTACTAAGGACAAGGTGTGAGATTTTGGTGCGCCCAACGCCAGCGTCTAAAAATAGCGGAAACTGCCGACCGGCACGCGAACGTCTTTGTGCGCGTCGATTTGGGCTTTTGTTTAGCGCGAAGGTTCATGTTTGGGGTGTTGCGCTGTGATGCGATGTGATGCGAGACTTGCTGTAGTGCCGTCTGTCTCCATCATGGCCGTCTCCATCATGGCCGCCTCCAAGAAAAACAACTATCGATACCAGTGATTGATGACGCTGGGTCTCACTGGGACTTGCCCCCCATGCCCGCACACAAGTATTATGCAAAAATGAATGCAACTGATGAAAAAACCAACAGGGCATACTTCCAAATTGTTGATGTGATGGAATAAAAGCTGCTCATCCGCACGCTATTCTCACAGTACGCAATCTACGGTCCAAACGTCAATGCCGTCGTTCGCAACACACCAGATGTACCGTCCGTATCCAGGCCATCGCGCGTGTACTGGATAGATAGTACATCAATGAGAGTCCACTACTGTATCTCGCTCGTGGGGGGGGGGGGGGTGCTACACTACACAAATGTCCCGCCTCCGCGGTCAACCGTAACGAGCTCCCGCACCTCCGCCGTTGCGAGGGGAGGGAGGGAGCGATGGTCGCATGGCGCAAGTCCCTCGAATGCCGTTTGTAGAATCTGGCGGGGACACGAGCAAAAACAAAAAACCGGAAAAAAAAGAAAGCGAACACATTCACACGTGAAAAAGACCACCGGGCATGACGTCTTACACCAAAGTTACAGCCACGAGGAACCCGTACCTGCAATGTGTCGCCATGGGAAACAAACAGCAGCACTGCGTCCTGCTCTTCAACTTGCCGGTCAGCGTGGAGCACACCTTCCAACGCTCGCTGCAGCACCGCTTCCGGGGTTTCTATTCCCACCCCGTCCGAGTCATCTCCTCCACAATGTGTACTAGTCCCACCACGGCGACGGTCCGCATCCCATACAACTTGATACAGGTCGTTGGCGCAGCCATCGTAGATCCCAAAGAACCGTTCGCGGAGGCAGGGGATGGGCGTTACCGTTAGCGGTAGCGTTACGGCGGGTCCTAGTAGTACTTCCTCCCCCACCACCTCCTCCGAGTCCGCGGCGGGGCCGGAAACCGTGACGTTCAAGTTCCTCGTAAAGTGGTTGGCGACAATGTGGGCGGTTTCGAGCGCACGGGTGAAATCAGATGTGTAGATTTTGAGGGGCGTGGTTGGAAGGAGGTGGGTGGAGAGGTAGTGCGCGGCCTGTGTTGGGGAACATCCCATAGACCCAGAAAATAAGAAAAAAAAAAATCACCCCGATAAGCGAAACCCCATCATCCCTCCCTCCCCCTCCCTCACACCCCACCACCATCTCTCATCTCCCATCTTACCGCCTCCGCCTGTTCTCGCCCCACGGGCGTCAACCCATATCCGCCGCCGCATCCATCTTGGACGCTCGATACAATCAGGTTCCGGACATTGGCGACCGACTCGCCGTGGCGAAGAATGAATGCGCGGTGCGCGAGACGGGGTGGAGGCGGTCGTTCGGGCATGTGTGGGGTGGTGTGTGCTGTTTTTTCAAAATGATTCTACCCCCCCGAGTGGGTACGATAGGCGCGCCGACTTGGGGAGACCTTTTCCTGGACTTTTTTTATTTTACATTTTTTTTAAACAGTCAGTTGTGGCAAAGTGCCCCACGGCAAGTTTACGGTAGGTTTTTCTTGTGGTTTTTTTTTTGGCGGTTTCTCAAACGTGACGAAATTTGGTGCGACGGGCGTTTCGCGGTGCATTGGCATAGCACGAGAATTACGACATGCCAGTGTACTACTAATATCGGCCACCCTACCAACCTGCTTGTGATGCACCCAGCTTCCAGTTGACAACCATTGAAAGAAAACAGGCCCTTTGGGCAACTTGACCACAGTCGGATCATCTAACGTCCCCGATAAGATGTCACCCGTGGCGATGTGGCTTGGTCTCGTGGCTTGGAAACGATTGGAAGTCGGGTTTTTTTCATCGAAGCACTAACTGCAACAAGAGAAAAAGAGAAGGAACGTCATCTATGTCTCTATTACAAAAAGGGCGGCAGTGACAGCGCCCCCCGACAAAGGAGGCAAGCGGGCAGCGAGAGGAAAAAAAGTCGTAAGGAAGAAAGCGGGGTCCCAAAACTAGGTACGAGAAAAACAAAAAGGAAACGGCCAACGCGGGGCGGGCTCGGTAGGGTTCGCCAGCGTGCGCGGAGAGGGGTGTGTGTGACGCGTGTTGGGGATTGCACGGATTCAAGCCGTCAAGTTCTGCAACGCGACCAAATTCGCATAAACGCCCTTTTCAGCGACCAGTTGGGCATGCGTGCCCGCCTCGACGCTTCGGCCGGCCTCAATGACGACAATCTTGTCTGATTTCATGATGGTGGACAAGCGGTGGGCAATCACGACTGCTGTGCGGCGGACGAGTAAGCGCTCGAGGGCGTCCTGGATCAGTTTCTCCGACTCGCTGTCGAGCGCACTGGTGGCTTCGTCCAGCAACAGCAAGCGCGGGTTCTGGATGATTGCGCGCGCGATCGCGATGCGTTGCCGTTGTCCGCCTGATAGTTGCGACGCTTTGGAACCGACGGGTGTGTCGTATTGCAGAGGGAGCCGCGTGATAAAGTCGTGGATGTTGGCGTCCTGCGCCGCGCGGATAATGTCAAGGTCCGTCACGCTGGTGGGGCAGGGGTCCGTGCCGGCGCGACGCTGCGCGGCAAGGGATCCGTAGGCAATGTTGTCGCGGATGGTGGCGTCAAAGAGAACGGGTTCTTGCCCCACATACCCAATCTGGGATCGCCATTCCTCGAGTTGGAGCGCCGTCAGCGGCGTGTCATTAATACACACACTCCCGCTATCGGGATCATAGAACCGTTCCAGCAGTGCCAACACGGTGCTCTTCCCGCCCCCGGACGGCCCGACCAGCGCCACACACGTCCCGTGCTCAATCTCCAGATCGAGGTGTTTCAGCACCGGATGGTCGGCGCGGGTCGGGTACGCGAACGACACGTCGCGAAAGGAGATGGAGAGAGGTGCGGGTGCTGGGGCGATGCTGAGGCCGGCGGCGTGCACGTTGATGCGGGTCGTGCGGTCGAGAAGGGTGAACAGGGCTTTGGCGGCGTGTTTGGCTTTGGCGACGTCGGGGACGAAGCCGCTGGCGCGGCCGCTTGCCATGGATCCAAAGACTGTGCAAACCAAACGAAAAGATGAGCAACTTTTGCCAAACCATGAGCGCGTTGATAAAGGAAATGAGGAAGCCGCGCCATACCAATCGCAATCATAACCGTAAACATCTCCCGAATCCCAATCTCGCCCCGCAGAAACAACGTGCCACCCCAATAAAACGCCAGAGCATTCGCCAAGAATCCCAGCCCGTTGCTAGCGGCGTAGCCCAACCCTGTGACAAACGCCTGGCTGTGCGCGGCCTTGTCGGGCCCTTTGAGCGCGTGGTTGTATTTGTCCAAAAACGTTTTTTCACGACCGAGCGAGATGACGGTCGCGTGGTTCTGGATCGCTTGCGTGGCGACGCTGGCCGCTTGCGCGTGCGCTTTTTGCGTTTTGGCCCCAAAGCCTTTCAGCGAGGCCATTTGCATCATTCCTAAGTGACGATACGCAAAAGTGTGCGTTGGTAAAAGGAAACATGATTGCAGCGCTGAAAGTAGGATAAAAACAGTACCTGACGCAATCAACATTGGAATCACCGCCACAATCACCACCGTCGTTTTCCAACTGACAATAAACGACACCAACAAACACCCTACCAAATTCACCGCCAACTGCAACAACGTCCCCATGACGCTGCCCACCAACACATTCACCCGCGCCGTGTCGGTCGCGATCTGCGCCACCAGCGTGCCCGTGCGGTTGTCTTCCCGATCAAACCACCCAGGTTCTTGTTGCAGCATGGCGTCGAACGCGCTTTGCCGGAGCCGCGTCGTGACGCGTTCGCTGGTCGCCCCAAAGAGAGCGGAGACGGCATAGTTACCGAGACCGGCGCAGACAGCTAGCGCGAGGAAGGCGCCCGCCCACCCGTTGGCTTGTCGACGCATCTAGGTAAAGTAAAGCGCAGAGTTGATGAGTCTTTCTACCAAGCGGGTGGAAGGCGCAATCGTGGCCAACCGTCTACATTACCTCTTCCAAATCAGTGATGGCAAAGACCTGCAAAATATATCCATAAAGGATCGCATATACGGGGAAAATCGCGCCGCTTAAAACCGCGCCGCACATTCCCAACAACACGGTTCTCGCTTCCGGCCGATGCAGCTTCCACAACCGCTGATAAAACTGCTCCGACCGCGGATCGACTTCCGAAATCGCCACCGAAGCCGTCTCGATATCGTGGCCCTTTTTGCCCGACGACGCGCGCGAGATGGTTGATGTGAGACGTTTGAGGGTTGCCGGTAGTGGCGGTGATTGAGAGTCGGCGGCGGCGTCAGGCACGCTTTGGATGACTACGACGTCGTCGTCGTCGTCGGTGTAGTTCCTTTTTTCGTCTTTGGTGGAGGGAGTTTTGTCGTCTGAATCGACTTTTTGCATCTCGACGAGGCTTTTGTAGGGCCCGTGGACTTCGAGCAGGGATTTGTGGTCGCCGACTTGGACGATAAGGCCTTGATTCATCACTACAATCTGCGGGAATCACTGGCGTTGAGCCGTAGTCGCTTATCAGGTTTGTCACAGCTTCTTATATATCTCACCTTTTCCGCGTTCCGAATGGTGCTCAGACGATGCGCAACCGTAATCACTGTTCGCCCACTCGCGGCGCGATCAAGGCCCTCCTGCACCTGCCGCTCCGCCGACGAATCCAGCGCCGAAGTCGCTTCATCCATCAACAAGATCTTTGGGTCACGGACCACAGCTCTCGCAATGGCTATGCGTTGTTTCTGGCCCCCACTGAGCAACGCGCCGCGCTCACCCACAATCGTATCATAACCCAACGGCATTTTCATGACAAACGAGTGGGCATTCGCTAGTGTGCTGGCAGCCACGATTTGCTCGTGGGTCGGGGGTGGAGAGTCTTCCGCGGCGCCGAGGGCAATGTTTTCGGCGATGGTGAGGTCGAATAGGATGGGTTCTTGGGAGACGATGCCGATCGAGTTGCGCAGGGACTTGAGGTCGTGGTTTCGGAGCGGGATGCCGTCGATTTTGATGATGCCAGACGAGGGCTCGTACCATCGTTCGAGTAGGGCCACGATGGTGGATTTGCCAGATCCTATGAATTATGAATGAATGAATAAGAAAGGCGCTGTGGTTGATATGTTCATGCACTTACCGCTTTGACCAACAAGCGCGGTGGTTTTCCCCGGTTCAAATTCCAGAGAAAAGTTGTCCAAAACTTTGACCGAAGGCCGCGACGGATACGCGAAAGTCACATTCTCGAACGTGATCGACCCATTCGTGTTCACATTCCGAACCAACGGCACATCCTTATCCAATGGTCCTACGTCCTCCGGCTCGCGATCAATCAACTCAAAGACGGCGGACGCTGCTGAACACGCATTACTGAACGCCGCCAATTCTGGTGCCACAGAACTCATCCGCATTGTTCCAATCACAAGGGCAAAGTATACTGCCATCAGACGGCCGGGTGTCAGCTCGCCCTTTGTGATCAAGTAGCTTCCGTAGAAGAAGGCGATAGAGTAGGCCAAGTACATGCAGGTTTGCACGCCGGCGACGCCGAGACCTTGCGCCTTGGCTCGCTGGACACCGAGTAGTTTGGCGGGTTTGAGCTGTTTGGCGAATGTTTGGCTGGCGCGGTTCTGTCCGTTGAGAGCCATTACAGTCCGGATTGAAGAGAGTGTCTCTTCGACCACGTTGCTGGCCTGTTGAAAGATAACCAGTTAATGACTGTTTGATGATCAACAAGCGGGACAAGCTGGATTTACTTGAGCATAAGCCTTCAAACTCGCAATCCCCTTCTTTCCCGCTATCCGGTTACAAATGACACTACACGCGCCCATAAACGGGAACAGGCAGCCCAGCACCAGAGTGACTTTCCAGCTCTGCGATACCGAGATGGCAATCGCGGCGACGAGCGTGAACCCGGCCTGGATGAACAGCCCGACCTTCTCTCCAGTTCCATTCTGGATGAGTTCGATGTCTGATGTGAGGCGGGATGATAACTCGCCGGCGTTGTGCGTGTCGAAGAAGGTACGGTTTTGCCGCAGGATGGAGGAGAGAAATAGTTTGCGGATCACGGTTGTTTGCCGGGCAGAGGCGAGGTCGAAACAGACCTGGATGGAATGAAGGTTGTGCTGGGTTAGAGTATGATCTGGGGAGTTGATGAAGTAGCCTATCGTAAAGCTCGAGTGCAAAGCAGCTAGATTGAGCCACAACAAACATACACCAACATTCTACCGAAACACCGTCAAGTCGACCCTCCCACAACATTAGGAGCAAATACATGTAGTCGTTCATATATTTGATTGTTTGCAGAATTCGGCCCGCCTATACAGAGCCGCGCGCCGAGTACATCCTGAGCAATGCCTACCATTTGCAAATAACTGGTGATAAACATTCCGATGCTCAGATAAACAAAATACAAGACATGTGCTTTGAGTTCATGATCGAATTCGGCGTCGGACATACGATTTTGCGTCTTGGCCGTGAATGCGTCAATGACGCCAGCGAAAACCTGTACAACGTCCTTTAGAAGGAGAAGCGAAAGGGCGCCAACAGAAGCGACTGACTTACGAGAGTCATCAGAGGTCTGTAGAGCGAGGATGGAAGAAGACGTGTTATTATTGATCAACTGGCAAACACAGGGGGCCGGCCCTCCTCGTCCTCATGTACATATACCTGGTCGCTCCAGCGGCACTAGCCGCGAGTGTTCCAAACGCCATGAGAATCCACGCGGTCTGGTCTGCATGACGGTGCAGCTTGTAATATGGAACCTGGAGCTGTTGCGGTTTCGCTTTGGTTGTCTTGATGTTGTCAGGAGGCTCTAGGACGTCAGCAGCAGCAGTAGTAGAATGCATGCTGGGCAGTTGTGTCTCAGTCCCAACGTGAAAGGTTGAGGGCGATGCAATGAGAGGTCGGCCTGGAAGCCGTCTATATATATATGTGTCTCTCGTATACAGTTGCAGTGAAAGATAACTTTTGCCAAAACGGTCATTACTAAGAGCGAGAGGAGAGAAGAGGGGGGGGGGTGTGAAGTGTGCTGGAGTGAGAGTGGCTTGGATGTTCATTTGAAATCCACAGGGTGCTAGATCCAGGCCGTGGAAGAAGCGCGCGAATTATCGTGGATAAGTGACTCACGTGACTCACGAGAGCACAGAATGATTGGCCAAAATGAAAACAACACATCAAATGAATGAATAAACGGATCACTGAGTCAGCAGTCAGTCAGCAGTCAGTCAGCAATGAGGGAGATCGCCGCCTAGTAATAGAATCGTCTAGTCCAATACATACCTTCCCTCACATGAATAACAAGCCATCTGTGTCGATAGCTTCTTGACAAGAAAGAAGCACAAGGAGACTCAACAGTCCCATCTATCGATACTTGATAACCGAGGGCTCGGTTGCTAGGATCCATTGAGAGGCCTTGCATTGAGACAAAGACTCCAATACTCCAATATGGTCTTTATTGGCCCAAAGTTTTTAAGTTATTTGGCTGCAACTCTGCCGGGCTGAGAACCCATTTTGGCAAGCAATGCTATGTTTTCAATGGGTGATCTCTTGAGGAATGTGAGATGGAGCGTAGGGATCAGGTCTTGTTGAAGCAGATTATTTGAGCTGGGCCAGTTTTTGGCATCAAGAAATTCCATCTTCATTCAAAAGCTGTATCAGCTCCCGTCTTTCCAAACAGTCTATCACTACAGTAAACCCACACGCTATCATCTTGTTTTGTCATTTGAATTTACCTGTCTCTAGCAAGCTCGTTGCAGAAAAGCTGCCGCTGCATATTTTGCAAATTCTTGCAAATGTGAACTGTTTGAAGGATACTCGTCATGGAGCCTTTGCTATTGGTTATAGTGTGCGGCGTGTTTTTACAGGACGGAATAGGTATAAGGTAGGAACAGCTTGCACTGCCGAGGAACCGACTACTCCCATTGAAACTGTCTGCGTCGCAGAGAGCAAGCTTTTTCCAGCTACTATTTATTCAACTTTCGTCCATATAATCAATGATCAACTCTTCTGCGGTGGATCGTTTCCCCTGTGAACCCCGCTCTCAATCGTTTGAGTTCCCTGGGTTCTTCACAGTTTGACCCCGCATACCTGTACGAACCAGAAAGCCACATTCATACCACGACGTGTCAGTACATTGATTGTGAGTTCAGCAATAGCTCATGCGCTTTCTGAGCTTTATTCTCCTGGAGACACGGAGTCCCTCATCACCTCCACAGACTCGTAGGTTGGGAAAACTCGCGTTTTTGGCGTTATGAAAGGGTCAATTCCTATCTTGAACGTCGACTAGCCTTTACTCCTTAGGTCTTCCGCCAATGCGTACCAACTGGCGCTTCCTTGTCCTGGCCCTGGGTTTCGTTCCGATTGCTGCGTATCTCTTGAGGCCAGTCCCTCCGAGACCGTGTACCAAGCGACTGCCGACTATCGTTCACCTGCACGAAAAGCTTAAAGAAGACTATGGGTCACGGTATACGTCACTTTACGATTACTTAGACATCACGCTACCTACCACAAAAGAACATCTGAAACGACGATCACTGCAAATGTGGGCAGAGTGTCAGGGTCCGGACCGAGAATTAGGCACGAGTCCCTATCTGTGCCTTGACGGTGGAGAGAAAGAATTCAAACTCCAAGTTGCAAGTTCTCTGGCGAACGACAAAACTCTCCAATACGCGGAGATGCTTGAAGATGGTCTTGTGGAGTGTGGGATTGAGAGGCTGCGAATCATTTACAACTGCTACAAAGTCTTGGCATATCTCCGGAACGAGCCTTTTGTGACGTAAGTCTTGCACCTCCTGAATTGGGCTATTGACGCCAAAGTATGTCTGATGTATCTCAGTCGGGGTCAGCCACTACTAAAAGATATTTTACAGTCTTCCTCCAAATTAGCACCATTTTCAGAGAATCTCAGTCTCAGTTTAGGGCCATATGGTTCGGCCACATTGTGCTCCGAAATGATATGAGGCCAGTTTGAACCCCCCTCCACATGTACCGAGGCCAGTCATGCCAGTATTGCCAGCGGTGCCGACATGATCGGTCTCTCGATAAGATTCTTGTTCTATATCTATCACATCATCCATCTTCCTTGACCCCTCAGCATCCCCTCCCCCGCCCCATGGTCTCCATTCATGGCTGTCGACTCCCAAATGAGAGTGGAATAACAGTCTCAGATTCATTTCATTGATGAAACGGCGGGCGAGGTCGCCTGTCACGTCACATGACTCGGCACTGTTATGAAACGTGGCGCTACATTGCCGCTGACATAAGCATAGTAGTCAATCAATTCATCCCGTCTGGCAGTCTGTGCAGTCTTTCCGTTTTGCAAAAAAAGTAAACTGTGCGAAATTCCTATCTCCCCGCCCCCCTCCGCTTTCTCTTCTGCTCCCGTTCACTTCCTGCGCTGTCATCCCGTCCTTCCGTCCATCATAGCGTGTGTAGGCTGTGCTGGTCGCATTACCGTCTCCCAGCTCAAAACCGCGAAAAACTGCTGCTACTGCTGGCTGCCCTGTCATTCTGGAACACTCTCATCCCCCTTTGCCCCAGATGGACCCAACCTTCTCATATCCCGCTCGTCCAGATACATACCCAGACACCTACACAATTCTCACCGGTGGGCGACGAAGGACATCTGGCGACTCGGTCGCGAGTGAAATGACCTCCTTCACTGCCGCCGCCAGTAAAGCCAAAGGTCCTTCGGCGACAGAAATGAGACTCAATGGATGGGACAACAACAACCCAATACCCCCTGCAACACAGCCTAGCTTGGACCGCCTGATCGTCCATACCACCCCGCGGCGGAGTTTTGTCACCGACAGCACCCCTCGTCTGGTCTATATCACTCGGTTTGGCGGAAAGACGGACTTTCATTTGGTATGTCAAAAAAGGGCACGAGAGACGATGAGGGAAGCAACAAGAGAACGCGCGCGCGAGTCATGTGTGTCTCTTCATATAAACCATCACTAATGTGCTTGGTTTGTTCTATCATTTTGTGCTGGGTGACAGGTTCGAGATGAGACGACAATTGGGAGGAAAGACGACAACAACATCGCCTTACCATGTCCTAGGATCAGCAAATACCACGCTCTTGTGATAAGAGGCGAGCAAGGATTCTATCTGCGAGATCGGAACTCTGCCAATGGCATCAAAGTGAATGATAAACTCATAAGTCACAACTCTCCACATCTGTTACGGGAAGGAGACCGAATTGAAATCGGAACGTTTAGCTTGGATTTCCATGAAGGTGTTCCGCCCAAGAACAAGTTTTCCGTCGCAGATCAGAAAGCATCCCCGTTATCTCCAGCTTCGCCGCTGCTATCTGCTGGAACCTTGGGCCGCCGTCGTCCATCTCATACCGTCACAGAGGAAGAATACAAATACACTAAACTGGTCACCATTCTCCCACCGGACAAAAAGTACGAGGACAGCATGATCATCCAGGAAGAAGTACATGCCCCGTCCGATCGCGCCTCGATGCAATTCCAGAAAGGATACGACGTGACGGATATGATCACGCTGCGTGAAGATTACGAAAAACTGCGGCTGGCGTACGAACTGTCAAAGGTGTTCTCGACCAATATCAACGAAGCGCTGTCCAAAGCGTGCGAGCTGATGTTTGAGATTCTGCCCATCGACCGCGCCGTGGTTCTTTTGCGGGATCAGGACACCAACATGTTGATGACGCACTATGTGGAGGTCCGAGAGGGCAAGGGTTACGACAACAAGGAGATTTGTGTCTCTTCGACCATTTTGAGCAGAGTCTTTCACTCCCGAAAGAGTCTCATTATCTCAGACGCCTTTGAGGACCCGATGCTGTCCAAGACTGCCAGTATCAGAGTCGGCCAGATGCGCTCCATTTTGTGCGTCCCGCTGGTGTCTAACAAAAAGGTGCACGGCATTCTGCATCTGGATTCCCAGGATCGCATCAACGCGTTCTCCAAAAAGGATGTTTCGCTGGTCAACACGATTGCAACGCAAACCGCTATGGCGATTGAAAACAACTTGTTGCTGAAGGAAATCCAGAACAAAGCAAAGTTGCAAGAAAATCTGTCGCGCTTCCTTCCGCCCCATGTCGTCAGCAAAATGACGAGTGAGGGTGCTGATGGAGTTCGACAACCGGGGAGGGATGTTGTTGGTACCATCCTGTTTGCCGATATTCGAGGCTTTACCCAGCTGTCTGAAAAATCTACCCCGACCGAGGTTGTGTCCTTACTGAACGACTTTTTCGAAAGGGTAAGCGCTGTGCACTTTTTGGCCGATTTGCATAACTTGCGCGATAATCAGAAAACTAATCAGAATGTGTCTCCTCCAGCTTGTGAATATTGTATTCAAGTACAATGGAATTGTCGACAAGTATATTGGTGATGCCCTCATGACCGCATTCGGAACACTTGCTGACGAAGGCGAGGACCCAGAATACCGCGCAGTGTGCGCTGCTCTCGAGTTCAAAGAAGCGATATACGACATGAACGTCGAGCGCGCCAAATTCAAAAAAGAACCCATCGCGGTCGGGATTGGTCTCAACACTGGTACTTTGTTCAGACACTTTGATCATTCGGTGCATGTATCGCTCACACAATCATCCCCCCTCTCCAGGTGAACTGCTGACCGGCTTCATCGGCTCTTCCCGCCGGCTCGAATACACCTGTATCGGCGACACCGTCAACACCTCTTCCCGCATCTGCGCCATGGCCGAACCCAATCAGGTCCTCATATCCCAACGTACCCTGGAAGCCATCGAAGGGCGATTCGAGGTCAGGGTGGTCGGTGGGCGCATGTTCAAGGGCAAAAATAAGGAAGTCGTGGTTTGGGAGGTGTTGAAAGTCATGCCCCCAAACACCTCCAACACTTTGACCGTCTCAAATCCTTCGAACACTATAAATGCGCCGAACGCTTCGAACACATCAAACAATTGATTGGGCAGTACTAGATAGCAGGGGTTTTAGCCTTCCGTAGGTAGTTTTCGGGTCTTGTTTTTCCTTTCTCTCTCTTTTGCTTTTTTTCTTTTGTATATATTGGCTGAGGATTAATTTTGTACATATTTTACGTGTGTGTTTGTAACGGCTGTCGTGAGCAACAAAAGTCGCGTTCGTTTGGCGTTGAACCCCCTGCTGAGTTAAGCCTCCGCCACATCTAAGCCCCCTTGCCCGGAAATCTCTCCGCTCTCATTGACAGTTCTACCGACAACGGAACAGCTAGGCTACACAACACCCTCACTCCATTTCGCCCCAGACTCTATTAACGAACCACCATGACTACACTGGCAGCAGCAGCACCCCAGTGGGCGAATGAGGATGCCGCGGTGAGTTTGGGAAAAACATGACAGTGGGAGATGAGTGTTTTTTTGTCTGAGCTGAATGATTGGGCTTTTTGGGTTGTGTGTTTTTGTTTTTGAACAAAGACCAAGCGACGCAGTTCGCGGCGGAGAGTGGAGATACCGAGTATGTACACCCCCTATCACGCACAGCAACAAAACGGAAATAACTTTGCAATCCATTTCATCAAACTTTCAATTAAACAGTGTCACCCAGAAGCCGCATGCTCAAACTCCCCAACATCACACCCACCGCACCACCACGAGCCGAGTCTGCCAGTACCCAGCCCAACAACAACATCAACACCAACAACTCGACTTTGACGCCAACGGCCGCAGACGAACAGACCCCGTCCCCGCTCCGCAAATCGACCAACCCGTTCCATATGCCGTCCGACGTGGAAGTGTTTTCGATGCGCGAGGAGGAGCGGAGGCAGAAGCAGGAGGTGGGGTGCGAGAGAGAGAGAGAAAACGTGGGTTGATTTTGACTACTTCTGTCCGTTTCGTTTTTTTTTTTTTTTGCTATTTGTTGTGCGCTTAGACAAAGGAAAAAATGCGGCACCTCCACATTTACGAAAAATCGACCGTCAAGCGCAAAAACTTCAAGCAGCTCCTCGCCGAGGAAGACGACGATATCCACTTTTACAACGAGTTGCGAAAACGCGATTCGGATAAGATTCTGACCACCCGGCAGGCGAGAGGTAGTGCCCATGTTTATTGAAAAGGCTAGCAAACTAACCAACCAACTAACTAAACATATAACATTTTGAATTTTTATCGCTTCGGTGTACAAGTGGATCGACACTTTGGCAAGGAGAATCTGCACGACTTTATCGCCAAGAAACGCGAAATGTTCCTGGTGCAGTATGCGCTGGGCGTCAAGCGCGAGGAAATGAGGAAGCTGGAGGAGATTGCGCAGGTGAGGTGCGGTGTGGATTCTGGGGGGCGGACCTTGACAGTGGGTGGAGATTTATTCATTTTATCCTATTTTGTTTTTTTTTTTTTTGTTTTTTTTTTTTTTTTCGTTGGGGGGTAGGCGGAAGAGCAAAAACTCCTGGACGATGAAAAAGCACTTGAAGAAGATGCCGCGAAATTCGACGCCTTTTTGAAAGAAAACGATAAGAATTCCGTCGAAGCCATCAAAAAGTAAAGCATAAAAAAATAAACCGCCAACATCCCGCTCCCAATCCGCTTCTTTTCCGCGCGCCCCGCAAAACTCACATTTTTTTTATTTTTATTTTTTTGTTGTCAGGGCCGAACAAGAAACCAAAGCCAAACTCGAGAAAATCCAAGAAATCAAAAAACTCAATGTCCACATCATGTCGATCCGCAGCGACATGTCCAAGAACGAAGACCAGTTGAAGGATTTGCAGCGGTACCGCGAGTTTCTGGATAAATTGACCCCGCGAGAGTGGTTTGAGGATCGCGCGAAGGAGAAGCGGAAGGTGAGGGCGCGGGGCGCGTAGTGCGTGGAGACAAGGAAGATGAGGGGGGGAGGAGGTTCTGATGGGAGTGGGGGGGTTTGTTTTGTAGGAATTTAGAGAGTTGGATCGCGCGGGGTCGTCGGAGAACGGGGCTGCGACCGGGAGTAAGTGTACACCGCATTCCGCATTCGCACGCATTCCAAACCCCTCATCTTGTCTTGTTAATCCTAGAAGGCCCGGGGGGCACCAAATCGCGTCGCTCCGGCAAACGCAGCACGGGTCGGGGTGGTGGTGGTGGCGGAGGCAAAACCACCCTTGTCCGAATCCGGGGCAGCGATCCCACCGCAACCAGCAGCAGCAGCAACGCGGACGACGTTGCCGACGGGGACGACACGGACGCGACCGCGCACGACGGGGGCGGCGAGGCGGACGCGACCGAACTCCCAGATTTCTTGAACGAGGATGATGAGGCGCTTCTGTTCTTCAAGACCCCGCAGCAGCTGCTGGATATTTTTGCCGAGCTGGAAGAGAATAACCTGGCGCTGATCCAGAATTGTCAGGAGACGGAGGAGACGTTGGAGGAGCTGAAACAGAAGATTGTGGATACCGAGGCGAGGATGTGAGTGAGCGCGGATAAAAAGCCAATCGGCAGCGTTGCCAGTGAGCCCAATTGTGGGTTTGTGACACTGAATGCGGGGTTTGCGTTCTACTCGGACAGGGATCAAGAAACACAAAGTTTGAAACACCAGATCGATTTCCTCAACGCCGCCATCGCGCGGGAAGAAGACAAGGCCAAGATGCTCGAAGAACGCGCAAAGTAAAAAAAAACCTACATCCCCCCCACAACCCACCCGCACCCGCATCTCACATTCTCTCCATTCGTCTGGCAGAATGTTTTCCACAGGCAACCTCGGCGGGGAATCGCAAGAAAAGCTGCTGGAGGAACTCAACCACAAGGTCAAGGAAGTGTACCGCCGGTGCATTGGCGACAATGAGGCGACGCTGAGCACGTTGACGATGCTGACGACTATCGAGAACCGGTTGGAGAATCTGTTTGAGACGATCGAGATGATGCCCCCGGATAAAGTGGAGCAGGCAGAGAAGGTGGGATTGTATTGGCTCTCGTAAAACCCCAGGGGCACGCGAATCGGAAAGGTTGGCTGATTCTTTTTCTTTTTCCGTTTCTTTGCGCATTGAATAGATGAAAGATAAAGAACGCAGACAACGCCTACGAGAAGAAAAGATGGAAGCGCAGCGGTTGCTGCAGGAAGAAAGGGTCCAACGAGCATTGGAGCGAGCTCGAGCGCCCGTCATTAAAAAGGTTCGGAAGAAAGAACCCAATCTCCAGCCACCTTCACCTCCCATCTTACTCTTCTTTTGCCCCCTTTTGACTGTGTCCACGTAGACCGGCAAACCCATTGCGTTCCGCTCAGCTCCACCCCAGAAAAAGAAACGCAAGGAAGAAGATACCAAGAAGAAGGAAGAAGGTGCGGATAATCAGCCCCTCACGTTCCCGTTTTGTTTATCGTTTATCGTGAATCGGGACTGACATTTTGTTTTGGTGGGGGTTCTGTAGAGGATTTGGAGTACTATGGTCTACGGACCCTTCCGTGATTTTGACAAAAGACCGTCACCTGATGTTGGTGTAGAAACAGTGTCACGTCGTGGGCAGCGTTCTTGACGCAAAAATAAGATGTGATGAAAGACTTTGGGAGTATTTGATTTTTGGGAGTCGTTGTTGGATGGAGATGGAGGGGTTGCACGATGTTTGTCACTTCCATGTGGGATCGCCACGGTGATAGGATGGCCATTGACAGGAGTCGCGCCGGGGAAACATCACCTGTCAATGCAACTCTTTAACTTTTCCCCAAAAATAGCAATCAACAGTTTTGTCTATACGGTCTCTCCTTCACCCCCCCATTGCCATTCACACCCCTGCATTCTTGTTATCAACAAAACTCACATCGCAACTCTGCACTCCGCCCACAAGCACTTCCGAACCACTAATATTCACATTGGTTCTCCCACTACCTCCCCCATGGTCAAACGGTCTCGACCCAATTCAGAAGACTCTGAGGCAGCATCGTCGTCGGCCGCCTTCCCGCATAAAAAGAAACAGAAAAGTACGGGCGCATGGCCCGGGTGGAGCAGAATGTTTGAATGGTTTGGGTTAAAGCGTCCCAGCACCAGCACCAGCACCAGCACCACAATGCCCGCCGCAGAGGACGACGTGGTGGTGGTGAAAGTCGTGGAACAAGTCATTATTGATGATGATGACGAGGAGGAGGAGGCGCCGATTGTGGTGGAGAGTGAAGATGACGACGAGACAGAGGTGGATGAGCCGAAACCGGGGGATGAGACCGAGCCTTTTGTGCCCGAATGCGACCATGCCACGACACCGCAATCGACGCGGGAGTTGACGCCGCCGTTGAGTCCGGAGGATATGGCACGGTGGCAGCGTCTGAAGGAGGATTCGACTGCGTCAATTGCCGGAGCGTGCACACCGCCGTTGCTGGATGAAAACATATACCCCACAACAGGCGACGAACTTGAAATTCCCAACTCGCCAACGATGATATATCCCTCTGCAACTGATAAACTACTGGAAACACCCACCAGCGATGCGGCGTCGTCGCGGCCCCCACTGGCAGATGATGATGATGCTGTCGTTTTCTCACTCAGTACAGAATTTGAAGTGCTGGCGGCATCATCACCACCACTGGGTGCTGTGGATGTCACCACCGAACTGCTTCCATCCCCTCAGTCTGCACCACCATCGCCGGCGCAAAATGGATCCGCTATGCCAGCTACACCGCCATCACGACCCGGTTCTCAATCATTACAGCCCGATTCGCCACCATCACCACAGATTGCAACGCCGACATCGCCATCCGACGAGATTGTAAAGTTTAAATCCATTTACGAGCTCCATCCGTCGCTCCGCGCCCCGCCCAAAACAGCAACACTTCGACACACGTCAGTAGCACCGCGGGTCAATAAATTCCGGAAATCTATCATTCGGCCAATGGTATTGCGCATAGCTACCTAACGTATGAGATGGTTGGGAACGCCCTACTTACGCGGTGGGGTTTTTGCCTGCATAGTCGAAACAGCATGCGGAACAAAATTTTCTGAAAATGATGCGAGATCAGATGCCGGAAACGTGGGCGGACTGCGCTAGATGTATGCACTACTGTGGGAATGCAACCCGCTTGTTCTGATGACTGCGATGACTGACCAGCATACGATTGCAGGGCCAGCACCGAAATCAGAGTCCGCAAGAAACCCTTCCTTCATGTAAGTCAAAACCGTGAAAGGCGGCTGTCTCACGCTCGGTATTGACACTGCTTGAGTAGTTCTGCACGGCCGGCTACAAATGGAATCAAGCGCCGAGAAGTCATGTTGCGCATTCAGGCCAATATCAAGAAAGGGAAAGAAGTCCGAGACTTTTTGAGACCCAAGATTGAAAGATATTGGCGCAGGTAATGTGTGAGAGGCGAATGACCTTCAGTGATTCAACAGAAGATAATCTTATTGACTGATTGCATGCTAGACAAGGAAAGCAGCTGCCGCAAAAACCAGAGACTCCGTCATATGAGAAACTGTTGGCGAAGCAGCAGGAATTGGACCAGGAGGTGAGGGCAGCGACAGGGTGCGCTTGCGGTTCGGGATACCAGGGAATTGATGTTTCATATGGTGTTTCTTTTTTTTTTTGCGTTAGCTCGAGGCTCTTAAGCAGGACATCTGGTCAGAAGAAGAGCAAGCTGGAGAGTTCCCGGAACTGAGTGATGAGCAAGAAGACATGGTATTGTAACAACATTTGTGATGTCTTGTAATACTCAAAACTAACACGCGGTAATCTTCAAAGATTGATGATGCGCTGCATGGTCCGGGGAACCAAACTGTAGTTGAAGCGTTTAACGTGGAGATATCAAAACGAGATCTGGCAACGTTGAGAGAGGGGAGTTGGTTGAACGACGAGGTTGGTTGGGAGAGAGCGAGTGCTGGCTTGGCTATCAGAGAGCGCAAAAATGGCTGAACATCTGCAACCTGCAATCACTCAGGTCATCAACTTTTACGGACAACTCATAATGAAGCGTGCGAAAGAAAGCAAGGAGAATTATCCAAAAGTCCATTGTTTCAACACATTCTTCTACCCCACCTTGGGCAAAGGTTACCAGGGTGTTCGTCGTTGGACGAAAAAGGTACGCTGACCAACAGCGGCGCTCATAATGGGTAGGGGTTATCTGACGCTAATCCTTTTTGGTGCTCTTTTGGAAAGATTGATATCTTTGCGCTTGATCAAGTCATCATCCCGGTCCACTTGGGAAATCATTGGACGTGCGCCATCATTAATCTTAAGGAGAAACGGTTCGAGTACTATGACTCGCTGCACGGGAAGAACCCTACTGCTTTTAAGGTGAGCTGAACTCTTCACTTTGATGACGCGTCCAGCCCTTCAAATAAATTGAACAAAGCTTATGCGTACCCTATTCTTCGACGTTCCTTACCAGCGGATGCGCGAGTACCTCGAAAAAGAATCCCAAGACAAGAAGAAACAACCGATAGACCTATCGGACTGGACTGACTATGCCCCGCGCGACTGCCCTGCGCAACTCAACGGCAACGATTGCGGGGTGTTCACATGCCTATTTATGGAATACGCGTCCCGTCAGAACAGATATGATTTCCATGGCGAGGATATGCCGTACTTTCGCCGGAGGATCATATGGGAGATTATAGATCAGAAGCTGATGGCTGGGTGATTGGGGGACGTGGGACCAGTAAGGATTAGGAAGAGAGCGGAAAGAATGGATGATGCTAGTGTTGTTTAATACACTCGAAGAACAGTGTCATATGGAAGTTGGGCTACATACATTTTTTTTTTTTCCTTTGCTGGGGGTTTCTTGGTAGTCTCCCTTTGCTGGAGAAACAAAGTGCGAATTTGTGTAGGTGTTCTTCCGAGTCGGTGGTTCCGCCACTCCCGTCGGTTCTAGGCCACGCACGCCCGTGCCCGACGCCTCGGTAGCAAGCGAGCCCGGAGAGACAAAGGGAACTTACAAAGGGAGAAATTTTGGAGAGGATTTTTGTGTTTTTGTGCTGCGGGTGCTTTTGTATCGCCGATCGAGGGAATTTGGTATTGTTATTGTTGAAGAAACAAAGTGGTTTGTTTAGTGAATTTTGTCAACATTCGCCAGCGCAAGCAAGCAAGAAATTGGATCTGGACAATGGCAATGGTATCTCACCTCGTTGAGCGTGAACCCATATTCCTGAATGACTGCGTGTTGAGGGGAAAAGCAAAAGGGACGCGAAACCGCTCATGTTATGTGCGCTACTGTAATGCTGTCAAGGCGAATGCGTAGTGAAGTTTTTGTTTTTCTGGTGGGGTTTCTTTTTCGTTTCTATTGTTGATTGTTTGGGTTTGTGCATTGGGGGGCTGAAGTGGGGTGGGATAAGATGGGGTGTACGTGGGGTGGTTGGAGGCAAGAAGCATAGTAACTTGTCAGCATATAATGCGTCACATTCATGGCCATCCGTCCGCATTCAAGTCGGTCGAGTCGCGCATCAACAAAGGGCGCAAGAATTTGCAACCAAGCAGCGCGTCTATCCCTCCCCGCGGTAAGGCGAATGCGTGCCTGTTCGGATGCCTGGGAACAATGGCGTAGGTTTTCGGTACGACGCGCCAAACCGGGCGACTGGTCCCACACCAGACACTCGGTGTTATGTTGAAGACCGAACGCATACCGCCGGGCCCCTCCCCCAACAACAACTACAGTAGAACGACACTCGGGAACTTCACACTTTCGACTGCAAAGTGAGAAAGCACACTCTTCCCGCCTGGCTGGGAAAGATAACAAAGGGTCAAGGCGAAAGCGAACCGGAACCTCTCTTCCTCCCCCCCCCCCCCCCCCTCCTCCACCCCTCACCGCTATACTCAGTACCCCCCCCCCCCCTTCCGACAGATAGCGTCGACTGTGGAGTACAAAACGCTTTTTTACAACACCTTTTCACACCACCTGATATACGAAGGACCAACAAGCACAACGTTCCCACCCGCCCACACTTTGTCTATCTGGAAACGCGACGCAAACCGCCTGGCTGCTTACTGCCTCATCCGACCTCAAGTCTTTGTTGGATCGCACTGTCAACAAAAGGAAGCACACTAGGTGAGGACGCTGAACTGGGTTGTGGCTTGGAGTTGGGCTTGGCTTTTTGGAGCTGCAAGAAGCGGCGGTGTGTTTCGATCAGTGCAAGTATGATGGGGTCGATGTGGAATGAAGGTCTTGTTACCTTTCGTTGACAACGATTTGGACAAGTTGGAAGCGTTCGTGGGCCTGCAGAGGAAGTGGAAAATCACATTGTTTTTGTCTTCCATTGGTGAATTTGTGTCGGCTGGTAGATACGTTCTGCATCACAGATCAGCTTAATGTGCAAGTTTGTAATATGAGAGTGTTTCCGTCTTGAATGTTTGAATCAGATCTAGAAAAACCTCGCTTGTACGGGGAAGGAAATTCTAACCATTGATTCACATTCTCATCGGCAGCTGCCCCCGCGCGAATTCCCATTGAGACTATCTCCGCAAATAGCAGGCACCCGCGTCTCCCCACATATGCCCACAATGGACGGATACGCGCAACGGTGGCATCCTCCGAACTCTGCACCCCGTAACGGGCCCTATCTACAGTACCCTCCTCCTCCACCTCCTCCTTACCACGGCTACCTATACTCCCCCTACGCTTCGTACTATCCACACTACAAACATCCCGCTGAACCTGGTCCACATCAACCCCCGCTACCACCCCCGACTCAGCAACACTACCCGCTAATGGCGTCTCCGCACTATCATCCGCCCCCGCCGCGCGCGTACCAACCGTATCAGATGCCACCGCCCTCGGCTCAGCAACATCAACAGCAGCCGTATTGGAATGGCTGTGAGCGGTATGGGCCGCCAGATCGATGGGCGGCGGAGTCTTGGTATAGATCAACTGCACCACCACCACCCCCATTACCACCGCAACAACAACCGCCAATCCAACCACCCCCCGCGCCGTACGCCCACCGCGCTGGAGACCTCCCTCCTCCTTTGCACATATCGGGAGCTGGATCAACAGGATATTTTGCCCAAAGCGAGGCATCCTGGTCTACTCCACCCGAAATCCCCAAAGACACAGGCACATCCGCCAAAGCCTCCTGCGGCAGCTCCTCCCACTCGGCATCACTAAGTGAGCGGCCGCCAGCGCCCGCGCCAGAGCCCTCCGGCCGCCCAACACTCGAAACTCTCGCTGCCGTCGCGACGTCTTTACTGCAAATCTCGTCCAACTCAAACAAACATACTGATGCGAGCCATCATGATCTCCATGCACTGTGTCCGGACCCGGATCCCCCGCAGCGCCGCAACTCGGATTCGTATTTCGCAAGCGATGCCGCACAAGGGGGACAAGTGCAACGCCAGAATGGATTTGTCGCGGTGAATGGCGATAGGAATTCACATCCGGTCGCCGCGAATACGAGTAGCAGTAACAGTAATGCCTATGACAGCAAATGGCGAGCGCAGCAACCTTCCGGTGCTGCGGTACCTGACTCGAGCGCTCACAGGGTTTTGGTGACAGCAGGCCCGGCAAAAGCGGCCGAGACAATGGCGGAGACAGCAACATCGTCGGCAATTAGCTCACGTCGTCAAAGCGTAAGTATTACGATCTGGATTTCAAATGTATGACCGCACTCTCTGACCCGAAAATCTCACTATTTCTGTAGCTCGACAGCCGCACAAGCCCCCACAGCCACGTGCATCCCAAACAACTCCGCCCACACCCTCTCCACATTGCCTTACCCGTTCGTTTACCCGAACGCATCTACCCGCCGCTCCTCAAGCCCGTCCCGACCTACCCGTCCGACCACCCGCGTGTCCACGAGGTCATTGTCAGCGACATTAAACACCCGCCTGCACCACCGCGCAATGCGATCCCGTCGTCGCTGGTGGGACGTGCACGATCGGGCCAGTTTGCGTTTGCGAGACCGAATAGGAGTGAGCCGAAGAGGACCGTGAGTTGGGTCGTGGAAACATTGTAATCTGAGAAATTTGTTAATTGTGAATAGTTTGGGACTTATATATCTTTGTCTTTGATGATACGCAGGCCTCTAAACGCCATGGTCCAGAAACCATCGACCTTACTGGAGACGCCCCGCCTGCCAAACGACGCCTCTCGGAAACCAGTGCGGGCCTCATTCCGCGGAAACCGGGGCTAAAATATAAGGTACGTGAAAACAGAAAGCTGTTAGCATCGCCATAGAAGATCACATCATGATCGTGTTGCTCAACCAAGATTTTGCTTTCTGTTTTTTGCTATGCATTTTTTTTTCTCTTTTATAGTCGACCGGCGTCAGTTATGGTGGAAACATGAGCGCCGAATTGGCTGCTCGTCTCTCCTTCTTTGATTCCCAGCGGTTGCGGTACGAGACCATGTATAGGGACGTGGTGAGTAAACAACCCACTGCAACGCGCCCACGTCCCACCGTACCCATCCCATTATAACCTCCTCCCTTTTTGCAGAAAACAGACAAAAGCCTCTACGCCCAAGCCCGCAACCTGCTCATCGGCTACCTAATCTGCGAACGCTCCGCGCAAAACACCCAAACCAGCCCAGCACCACCCCCATCCGAACCCCACCCGCAACAACAACCACCCCAACCCTATCCACCCATTTACACCCCCCATTTCCATTCGCACTCGACATCCCACCAAACACCCCCACAACGACCCTACTACCGCCCGACCCAATCATATTATGATCATACCCCGCCGCACCACCATTGGGCGCAGCCATATCGCCACCATCAGCATCATCTACCACAAAATCAGCACCCGCAGCAGCAGCAGGGGTATGCGCATCGTCCCCCGCACGCGCAACATCAACAGCAACAACAGTACAGTTATCATCCGTATATGCAGCAGCAGCAGCAGCAGCAGCCGTCGTATTACCCACCGGCCCCGCCGCCGGTGCTGCATCATAGATAGCGAAATGTTGGTGTGGGTTTTATGGTTTTGGTTCTATACAAATTTTGTATGTCCTGTTTGAAGACGTGTGTGATGAATGTAGCACATTGGATCACATGTGCATCTCCTCTTGTTCTTTTTCAGCCTGCTCCTGGAAGGTTTGCACATTGAGCTCTTGTCATGTTCTGACATATGGCTTCTCTGCGGGGACCGGGCGGATAACATAAGAGAGATTGACGGCATTTTGGACACTTATGCTATGCGCAAAGCTACTGCGTTTTGCAATTTTAAGCACTCTTGTGGGGAGCCCACTTGTATGGTTTCTTCTGGGGAGGGTGTTCATCGCAACCCTCCGAATTTTGAATTGGTTCATTCTGAAAAAGCAAAAATGGTAGGCATCTGCTATTCATGTCTACTAAGGCAAGGTGTTATCTGATACCCATGATGACGAGGTTGGACTGTACTTTTACAGTCAACTTGCAACACATAGCGCTACTCGACATCTCTCAACATCAACATCATTTCATCACACCCCATAATTTATCTAACAGCGTGATATCCCACCCCCCTCCCCCCCTTCACAACCGTCTACAACCCCCAGATGGGTTTCATGTACCGCATTCTCACAGGCTCCACATGGCTCGCGGTTGTGACCGACACCGCCTTGGTTCCGTCGGCGTCTGGCGGGATCGGCGGGTGGTGGGTGGTGATTTTCGACGCTGGGACCCCGCGCGCGGCACTGGCTTCCGCGGGGGTGAAGGAGCCGTACGTTGAGCGAGCGGTTGTTGTGTAGCTGTGTGTATAATAGAGAAAAACAGTCAGTCTCGCGTTTTTTGATTTGTGGATGTGACTTTTGGAGTGGGGGGGAAACGACTTACGACGGTGATGCGGGCCGCTCAAACGCTCCCAGACCCTCGCTCCGTTTGGGTGTCGGCACACCCGCCGCATCGCTTCTCGTAACCACCACACACGGTTTTTCCTTGACATTATCCGAATCCGCGAACCGAAACACGGACGAATCGCGGACCCGCCCCGCCGCAGTCGCCGCAACCTGTCGCCGGTCGCGGAACGAGGCCGGGTCCCAGGTGTGTGATTCCGTCGCGCGTTGCGGCGTCTGTTGGTCAGAGGGGTCGGTGGAGGCGAGTGGGTTGCGAGGTGGCGAGCGGGCCCGGGGCGTGCGTCGATGAGAAGCGGGGTGGGCAGTGTAGGTGGAGCATGTTGTGGCGAGGGTGGGGTCGGTGTGGGCGCCGAATGAGATGGCGCTTTCGAGTGTATGCGGCTGCTGGTCACAGTAGTCAATTTCTGGCCTCCCTCGTCGAACCCGCGCTATGATGCTCCACACATTTACCTTAACAACCGCGACAACCGGCGCTTTCTTTCCCTGATACGTATCTCCATACACCGACGTCCACTTGACGCCATCCTGTTCATCCAACACATGCGATTTGGTGCGTGGCACTTGCACCGCAGCGAGTCCGCCCGCGCGCACGTCGTGGCCCGTGAAGGAGCGGCCGTAGGTCGTGGATGTGGAGGTGGCGCTGTCGGATGTTCCGAGCTGGGGTGAATGAGGGAATGAGGGGGTTGTGGTGCGGAGAGGGGGTGAGTGAGGATGTTTGGGAAGTTTCTTACTGTGAAATGCGCAGACCGGTCCGCGTTTCCCGCCGCAACTCCGCGTTGCGCGTAATCTACATTCTGCGGAGCTCCATAAGCTACAAACGCACACAAAGAAGTGATTCATCAGCACGGACCACACCACCCACACACGTATCACTCACATCAACCTACCTCCCCTCGCCGTACTCTCCCACTTTTCGCTTACCCCATCCTCCATCGCGGGCGCCCACTCCCGCAACTTCTCCACAACAGGTACATACGTATCCCGCTCGCGCGGCAGGAGGGCGTCGCCCGCGGTCGTTGTGTAGGAGGATCCGGATGTGCCGAGAACGATGTGGGTGAGTGTTTTGGTGTGTGGGAGGATGCGGCGGCGGGACGGGTGGTGCTAGGTGGGGTTGTGAAACTAGTTAATGGGGGATTATGGGGGGAAGCGTGAGAGGGGAATAGGGCATTGCGTACTGCTGGGAATGCGGCGGCGTAGGTGCTGTCGGTGCCCCCGAGGGCGTCTTTGTCGCGGAAGATGGGTGGATACATCTATGAGGTAGATAGTAGAGACAAGATCAGACAGTGGCCGATGAGACCTCACAGGGGTTTGATTGTTGACGTGCATGGTCACGCTTTGCGATCTCCCGCCCATCTTCTCTCATCGACATCTCTGGCTTTGTGAAATCCGAATGACTCCTCGAGGTCGGCTCCGTATTCATGCTCGGATCGCCGATCGTGAAATGACTGGTTCGGGGATCAGACGCATCTAAAACAATTGCACGTCAATGTTTCTAGCCACAGCGTCGCAAGCATTGTGGAACACTCAAAGATTCTTGGCTGCACCTATTTTTTGGGCGGGTGCTCCGTATTTCCGCGGATACTCGTCGTGAGTGGTGGTTGACCATTTGGGCGGCGGGATGTCGGCGTAGGGCGAGGTATGGTCACCTGCTTCCGCGTTCGAATGTGCTACATTCAATCATCGAAAGCTCATCTCAGCTCTTGATCATGCACAATGTCCTCGCGCACCACTCATACGTACGCAAAAAACGGTTCTCGCGCGCCGGGCCATAGAGTTTGCGCTGCATGTAGGCGCGGTGCGCGGCGCCCACATCCGTCCATCGCGGATCGTAGTCGGCCGTTAATGGGAGAAGCTGCGTTGTTGCTGCCATATAAAGAATCCTCCGAGTATTATTTAATTGAGAAGAGGATTCGAGTGCTGGTGCTCCTAGTCGACACGTTTAACATAAAAACTGCCGAGCAAAGGGAGGGGTCGGAGCTCACGTAATCCGCCACAAGCGCCACAAACGCCACCTTGTGTGGTCATAGGATAGCGCACACAAATATGTAGCTGCGTCGAGACTTACATCTCATCAACGTGCAGTAACCTGGTGCATTCTGTACCTCCTCGATACCCGAACGTCCTCTGCATCGTTGGAGAGCTGCACAGCCACTCTAGATGAAGGTTACACAGAAATAGAGTCATTTACGTTCATTCCTCTGCACAGTGCATTCCAAGGTGTACTGCTTACTTCTAACAGCTATTACAGCGAGAACGGAGTCGGCAATCAACAGATGCAAGTAGATCCAAATGTATATTCTCTTCAAGTTGCTTAATCAACAAGAAATACTGTCAGTCCGTCAATCTGACAGAAAATAGCGTTCCCGGGATGTCATATGACCTCTCGTGAGTCTTTCATCTAAACTAGACTACGCAGGCATTCCAACGTGAAATCTCGTACATAGGGAAGCTATTTACAGGACGAACCCGATATTCCGAATAATTCCTATGTGCACAGATACACTCATCAGTCCTGTCACATTCTAACACAAGAATGCTGAGAACGAAAGATATCTCTGAAAAGAGCAGGTGTTTCTCTGGACCTCGAGTCTCGATGTGCTGAGTGTTTCTGGTCGAGGTCCCCCAAGAAGCCATGTCCTCCGAAGTGTCCAATCCAGCTTAACGTCAGCTGCTTCGGGCGTAAACCGGTTCATTTGTTGACCTGCTCCTTCTCCTCCATTTGGCGAGCGAGCTCTTTGATTTCAGTTTACTGCGGTGGGCATGCTCACTGGGCACGTACGGGGAAAGGGTCATCCAGTACTTCAGCAATCTTGCGGATGAACGTCCAACGTCAGCTCATTTTTTGGCTTCTTGCTCGGGGGCACCTTCTTCCATCCGCTCCTCCTGCGAGCGAGCTTTCTGATTGCACATGCTCTGCCTGTTACAGTCAGTGGAATCAGTTTTTCAGTTTACTGTGATGGGCAGGCTCGCTGGGCACGTAAAGTGATAGCAGAGTACGACCTGGGGCTCCCCGACCCCTAGGGTTCAAAGGGGTTCCAGCATACAGCGCATGCGGTTGACGATATAGTCCCCAACCTGAAACACAAACAACGCCGCCCGCATCAAAATCACTGATTGAACCCGTCTTACGACGGGCGCCCCAGTCGCTGGTTTGCCGCCATCACCCTTAGGTGTCCTTGGCCCGACGCCCCGGCGGCATGATTTTCAATGATAGCAGCTTTGGTTTCCTGCTGATTGCCCAATCCTTGGAACTGTTCGGTTGGGCCCCGACGGTATAGATTTGACACCAACATTACTTTACAAGCATTATCCTCGTGAATGAAATTAGGCTTGCGGTAGGCGTCCATATTTTTTGGCAGTGAAGTGATAGTAATGGAGTTGATCGAACTCCATAGGGTGGAGGATATAGCTATTGAAATTCCTGCTAGTACTTTAGGATCGGGATAGGTTAGAGAACTTGGAAATTTATCATATATTCTACAACTCCTGTTTTTTTGTTTTTTTTTTGGCATGCTCTAAGGTGAGATGTTGCGCGCTTCTCCAACCGCAAGTATGGAGCGGCGTACTTTCTGCCATGATATTGATGAGTTGATGAGGTTCACATCTGTACTATCACTAGCGTCTTCACCCTACGCTGGAGGGAGCATTCTTTCCCCATGTTTTCTATCAACGTACTCTTTGAGTCTGTTTTGGGAGACGACCGTTTGTGAGAAATGGGGTGTCTGTTGCCATGGGACCCAGTCCCTTACGTGAGCGGCCCGTCGGCCTTCGTCACCTTGTTTCCGCTACAAAGTTTCCTTCGTCCATCCCACTTTTTCCTCTGCGCTTTATTCTTTCTTCCTTTGTCAACTTCCAGCATATCACCCTTCCTATCTTCTGATACGTGGCGCTCGCGCTCTCTTCCAACTACGCTTGGTCTCACGTCGTCTGTTTCCTTTGCTACCGTCTTTCGCCGCGACCGCGTCCGGATAGCGTTTCGGTTACCGTAGACCTCAGTGATAGTAGTGTAACCGAAGACGGATATCACGAAGATTGCGGTTTAGCCTTAAACCCATTTCCCGTCTTCTGCCCACATCCTGGACCCTGCTCTGCCTTGAACTTGTCACTTGCGGCGGCACCCATCACACTCACTCCCGGCTGTCACACGCGTCGCTCGGAGCTCAGACTCGGCAGCTTAACTGTAACCATTACCCCGGAACTGCATTCACTCGCACGTTCTCCCTCGATTTCAAAATACCTATTTCCAGCGCGCATGGAGCCCAGCCAGCAACAGCAGCAGCACCAAGGCTCTGCGCGAGCGCGGACCAGGCTCGAGCATCACAACCTCCAACAACAACAACAACAACAACAACAACACCTGCAACCGCAACCGCAACCGCAACCGGACGATAGCCATTCCGCAACCGCCATGTCTGACGATCAGATCGGAACAGAATCACAACCGACATCAACAACGACGGCGGCTGCGAAAAAGCAGAGACGGACGCGCTCTAGAGGGAAAGATGCTCCTGCGCCGCCGGCAAAGAGGGCAAGGCGCGACCATGCCACTGCGGACGCTGGATACGACGAAACCCTTGTAGATGTTGGAACGTCGGATGAGGGGCAGTCCCATCCGCATGATGATCAACCTCATTCCGAATACCCTGCTGTCGACGCGCTCCCGGCCACACCGACGGCGTCGGATCTTTTGACAGCACTCGCACCACCTTCGCTCGGGCCTATTGCACCCTTACCGCATTACAACAATAACGTACCGTTTGTCGATCCGACGACAAACACACCTTCCCCGGTTCTCGCTCCGATTCCGCTACCGAACGAGGCCGAACACAATCATCCTTCTGTCTACATCCAACATCATCACAACGACACCGCGGCAAACCTACTCAATGCCACAACCATCACCACCAACATCACAGCAAGCAGCAGCACCAACAGTAGCAATCAAACTCTGGTCAGTCTGCTGCAACCTCTCTCGGAACCCCCGCTAGTCCCGCACGTCCGCGCGCGACGCGCTCCGACGTCATATAGGCGGAGAAAACCACAGCAAAACTACCCCGCCGCGAAGCCACCATACCTGCTCGAGAGGTCTATAGCAGCTGCCGCGGCCGCAGCGGCAGCTGCCAGCGGCGGTGGTGCTGGACCGACCCTTTCCGCGGGCGGGAATGGGTCCACCACCGCGTACCGAGTCGGCGGCGGTGTCACCGGCACGTTCCCTGCATTCCTGCAGCAGGTCACACCGCGAAACCAGGTCACAGCGGGGGAAGCGCACCGAAACCCGGTCAGCGCGCGGTTTGTAGATAGATCGTGGTGGATGGGTGGAGGAACCACGCTCCCCGCCTCATCCAGTGTTGGCGGCACCACCGCGGCTGCGGCTGCGGCTGCTGCTGCTGCGGCTGCTGCTCTCATGGTTGCTGGTGGATCACTCGATCACCATCACGACGAACAACACGAGAACCATGACCACCACACGTCTTATACCATCCCACATTCGACCGACTGGGCGCCGTCGCCTCCGCATCATCATCATCATCATCATCACCACCACGATCACACGGACCCGGATCAAATGCCGGATTCAAATCAGGACATCCCGTCAGGCGTTGTGGGTGCAATGCCCACTGAGCCGAGGGATTTGCTGGGCATGCTGCTCTTGGCTGCCAATGGCGAGGCGTGATGAGTGGCGAATATGTCTCAGCGAACTGGTCATATTTGGTTTAACGAGATACTTTTCCTGTACATGCAACTTGCGCGTTGTTTGCGAATTAATATACTTTTGGTTTCCCCCCCTTTATTTTACCAGCGGACAAGAGACATAACTCATTCATGATTACATACAATATACACACAAGTCGTAACGCAACAGGAACGACGGAGACGTCGGAAGAAGGATAAGTACAAAAACATTCTCAAGGTACTACCAAAAAACAAATTTAAAAAATGAACACGCTACGACGATCCCGTTGCATGCGGTTGCGGTCGCCATACCGGCAAATGCATTGTAAACCCCATCACATTCCGCATAGGAAGATTAGTTTTCCGCCATGCCGGTTTGACCAACGGGGGTGGATGCTCCACTGGTGGAGGCGGAACCGGCACTGATTGTTGTGGTGGTGTTTGTGGCCTTGGCTGTTGCTGTTGCTGTTGTTGCGGACGAGGTGGTGCAGGTGAGGCTCTTTTGGGCGGCGAGTTCGGGATCGTTATGGATGGCATTACTCTTGGTGGTTGGGGAGCGTTAGCATTTGCCTTCTGTTCCAAAGGCACGTTGTGGATTATTTTGCGATGCGGTCGTTTTCGAGGCAGGGCGGGAGTGGGACTTGTCGTTGTGGTGGTGGTGTTGGGTTGAGTGGCTGGTGGTGGTACAGATGCCGCGAGAGTGGGAGGCGGGAGGGGTGTGGTTGTGGTGGTTGTCCAGCTATACGTTTTCCCGCCTGCGGCCCGTTGCATTGCGAGGCGCATAGAGTTGGCGTCGGCGAGAGCTCGTTCTTGTGGGTTCGTTGTGGTTTTCTTTTTGGGCATGGGTAGGGACGGGGGTTCTGTAGGAGTGGGTGGAGGGTGGGCGTAGGGATGTCGGGATTCTGGGACGTTAGGGGAGCGGAGCGGAGTTGTAAACGCGCATTATTGATTGATGAGGGGGGACGTCACAGTCACCTTCCCCTCTGACAGAACTACTATGACTACAGTTCTGGCGACAGACACAAAGACGGACATGGTTAGATGGCAGGCACGCATACATGTCTTATGAAGAGTACTTTACACTCCCACACCGCAGGATTTGTGGTATTAGTGAATTGTTCTGGCAAGTGACTTGCTTGTTGTCACATATCATTGAGGATCGACAGCAACCTGCCGAACAACGTCAAATCGCGCCAGGATGCTGATGCGCTTTCGTAGACTACACACGCACGATATCACAATGCAGCATGAGCAGACGCTCGACACCTACTCTCTTGGTCTTCTTTTTGGACTTTGGATGGAATGGATATTGTGCGCGATGCGTTCAAGTGCCTGATAGGCGCACACGTCGGATATTCGGACATGAGTCACTCACGCGTCTCGCTTTGTGAGACTTTTTGTCTCACCTCTGTGAGATAACACTTCACTAGCACCTGCCTGCCAGAGCGCCTGCCTGTCAAACTTGTAAACAGTATATATCCCTAGCCCACTCGCTTGAAACGAGAACTTCAGGGAACGACATCTCAGGAAGAAGGATAGTAATGCTTCTCCGGTTACCAGCACGAGGAGCGAAGCTTCCTCGCACATTCCTCCGCTTCAATTCCACAGCTCTCGCGCACCAGCCAGCACCACCACCAGCACCATCGCCCCAGCGAAAATGGCCCCCCCGAGGCACAAGGCCCACCGCACTCTCCACACCCGAGTCGCCTCACCCGCCGAATCACCACATCCTAATTGCGCACAAAGACGACTTGGTCCTGGATGACAGCGTTGTCGCCGCGCAAGCCGAACCGATCGTGCTGTCAGACGAACAGGAAAGCTTGATTGAGTTGCTGCTGAGTGGGAAAAATGTGTTTTTTACGGGAAAGGCGGGAACGGGCAAGACGGAGGTGTTGAGACAGTTTGTGGAACGCGCGAGGGGGTTGGGGAAGAGGGTTGCGGTCACGGTATGTGGCGATTTTTTGACAGGTCTCCATGTGAAGAAGAAATGCGTCGAGGCTGATCTGTACCTTGGTGTTCTCGGATTTGCTTCTAGTCTGCAACGGGAATCGCGGCGTCACATGTATGCACCACCGCTTCCATTCGCCTGCGGGCTGACACGCCCAAAGTCTAACCGCGCCCGTCTCCTCCTAGATTGACGGCATGACCCTCCACTCGTTCCTAACTCTCTCCGGCCGCACTACCAGCAAATACGACCTCCTCGACGCCGTGCGCGGCAGTCCCATCCGATCCGCCAAATTCCTCGAAACCGACGTTCTCGTTATTGACGAAATCTCCATGGTGCATCCGGAACTCTTTGACACTCTCGAGTACGTGTCGCGTCTCACGCGTCAAAAGACCGGACCGTTTGGACGAATGCAGGTGGTGTTCTGTGGCGATTTCCATCAATTGCCCCCTGTGACTAGGGACCGCGATTTGGAGCATTTGCCGGAAGATGCCCCGCTCCCCCCGACATTCGTGTTTGAGAGCGCGACTTGGAAGGTTATGAGACGGATGGAGAATCTGAAATTGGTCGAGTTGAAGCAGATTTTTAGACAGAGGGATCCGAAGTTTATCGCGGTGCTGGATCGTGTGCGACAGGGCGTGTATGATCGGTTTGTGAGGAACACGCTCGGGCCGTGCTGGAACCGGAAATGGGATGATGAAGACATACTGGTACGTTTTGGCGTGTAACATTTATCTCGATGGGACTCAATCTCAACCACATCCTGTTTCTGTCTAGCCCCCAACAATCATCACCGGATACCGCGCCCGCGCCCTCAGACACAACCAATACCGACTCGACGCTCTCCCTGGCAAAGAGCACATCTACCACGCGGTCGACACGTTCGGCCCGGACCAGCGCTGGACCGCGTGGAAGGGGGCGAACAAGTACCACCAGATCTTTGCGTGCATGAACCCATCTCAGAAATACATTAAAGAAGACACTTACTTCACCATCCCTAGCGTTGTGCCGCTAAAAAAGGACGCCCAGGTTGTGCTGATGCGCAACATTGCCGTCGAAAAGGGGCTGGTGAATGGTGCTAGAGGAACGGTTGTTGGGTTTGATCATGCGCATTGCAATGCATTGAATGAGAAAGCGATATTGCCGATCGTCCATTTTCCGGCCTTGCGAGCGACGTACCGGATCGGATACCAGACGTGGGAATATTTACCGTTTGGCGTTGCGCGCACGCCGGGCATGGAGCGGTATTATTCCTCCAAGGGACGATCCCGCCCGCCCACAGCGACAGTCACGCGAACGCAAATACCCCTAACCTTGGCCTGGGCCCTCACGGTGCACAAGAGTCAGGGAATGACGCTGGATCGAGTCACGATTGATCTGTCGTCGGCGTTTGCGGCGGGACAGGCGTATACGGCACTGTCAAGAGCGCGGTCGTTGGATGGGTTGTCGATTTGGGGACTGACGGGCAGATCGGTGTTCTCGGATGAGAGGGTGTTAGAGTTTGGGAGGCATCTTGAGGAGGAGACAGTGGGACTGGATCAGCAGTGAAGTTAGGGTTGCTTGCGTAATGGCACGAATAACCTCGCGCAGAGAGATGATCCTGCGTCCGCAGCGCTTTGGGGGGTGCAGTCCCGTTGATTTCAGGAGTTAGTTTACTGGAGGTTTTCCTTTTTGTTTTCGTTTCTTTCCTGGTTTCTTTTTGTACATCCTTAAGGAAAATACCTTCTTCATATAGTCTTAATGAATACTTTCCTATTGTCTGCCAAAGCTATCCCGACTGCATACGGGTTCTGAGCTATCTACATGGAGTGTGGAGCTGTAACCTATACTAAAAAGTCCCTATCTCCCGCGCGTCACGGAGACGCCCCACTGTCCAACTCAAACACATGCGAAGGAAAATCCTCATGTATTTCACAGACGATCCCCGGCGAGGACAGCGTGTACGTTCGCCAAAACCCGTTTCCGGCAGCATCGCGTCCGACTTTGGTCAATGCAAACTCGGGCAAGATGTTGAGATACCGAAACAGTTGGCCGATGCCAACGTGCTGGTCGACGAGGAGGCGCAGATACTTTTCGTCCCGGATGATGACGGTGCTGTTGGCGGTGCAGCATGTCTGGGATTGAGGTGTGTGTGGCTCGATTAGGATGGTGGGTGTGCGATGATGAAGGGGAGGGTGTGGAGATTGGGGTATTTGACCGTACCTTTCCTTTGATGATGAGAAGCACCTTGCGGTGGAATATAGCTGGCACGTCGTCCAGTGACGACGCGAGTTCGTTTTTAAGGATCTCGACAGTAACTTTGGCATTATGGTAGGCGCTGTTTGCAATGTCGGATAATGTAAGGACCAAAGGATACCGGTGGTTTACCGTGATATCCCAAATTCTACCTCTGACCTGAGTATTCGCTGCACGTTGCCGTTAGCGGTAAGTAATATACGCTCGAGAGGGGTGTAGCCTTCGGGGATTAGGACGCTGGTTTCTCTAGATGACATGATATCTCCCTACACATATTCAAACACACGGGTGAGTTACATCGGAAAATTAGAACACAAGTAGGTGTTTCGCAATGTGAAAGAGTGGGAAGAAGACTTACAAAATGAGGGGGTGGGTCGGCTCCGGTCACCATCGAACATGATTTTGAGTCTGGTGTTGTCGTGCCATTTGCGTCAGGCTGCAGGGGTATGCTTGGTGGTCCCATTTTGTTCACTATGCAATTTGGCAGCAATGAAGAGGAACGTGAGCCAAAACCTTTTGAGTGAGTTTCCAATAGGAGTGACGAAAGCCTTCAAACGGAAGTCGGTATTCGGCAATCCTACCTCACAAGAAGTAGCTCGGATCGACGGTGTTTCTGCAATCCGCGGAGGGTCCAGAAATGACGAGAATGTAGTTGTTCGGAACAAGAATAAACACAACTTGCAAATAATCTGAACGACCGTCGCGTCGCGGAAACTCCGATAGTTCGTCCTATTTGCTTGTTCTTTCCAACCAGCGGGGTTCCACAAAAGAACAAAAGCAAAAACACAACAGAACAAACATTTGACAAAATGCCTTCTCCCAAATCCCGTCCACCGCCCCGCTCCCACCACTACCTCCTCTACATCGCTGTCCCGGCCTTGGCTGCGACGAGTTTCGTCCATACCAGCGGGCTGGATTTAGATTCGCACGATCTTGATAATAAGGTGGCAGTGCCCTCGGCGGTGGCTGCAGGCATCTTGGGCGTGGGAGCTGGCGTGCAGGCGGTGTGGTGGGCGGTTCGATGGGTGCGGAGCTCGAAAGCTGTTCGGCGGTGAGTGGGGGGTGGGACGCGTTGGTTATTGGCATGCCGTTTCTTACCAGGTTTTTTTTCTTTTTTTTCTTCACAAGGCGAGTGCGAGCTTTGCAGGATGTTATAGAACGAACGACAACGTAAGTATATCTTGCATGGTCTGCTCATGTGTTTCGGACGGAGATGCACCGGATTCTGACTGTCAATTGGAAACATGCCATCTCCCCCAGTCTGGCCTGCTTCTATTGTAACCACGACGTTACGCTTGCTAAGGAGGTGCTCGCGATATCCAATGGACGGAGCTGGCAATGCACTCTATGTGAGAACTGGAATGGTGTTGATGAGGTGAGTTCGTTCTTCCGTCAGAACCGAGTAAGCGTAGACACGGCCTCTCACATCTTGACTCTGTGCACATCATGCAGCTGGATAAGCAAAGGGCGAGTCCGTCGAACGTATACTACGCCAAGCGGCAAGGGGGTATGTTGGGCATAGGCGCCAGTGCGGTGATGTCACTCTCGCAAGCTAATGCAATTCCTGCAGAAGCACTAGCATCCTACAAATCAAGTTTCTTCTGCAGCACATGCGTGCAAAACCAAAACCTGGTGCAACGCTTACTCGCAGCGTATGATCCCGGCGACGAGGTGAGAGCAGAAAGCCCGATTGTGCATGGAGTCCTTGCATGGTCCCAACGTCCTGGGGAAAAGAAAGTGAACGTTCTTACCCGGCAGCGCAGGAGTATTACGAAGAAACGGTCGACGAACACAAATCCCAGCTCGAGGAGAGATACCCTCCCCTATGTCCCGACTGCGCTGTGAAAGTGCAAGCAGCACTTGTTAGCGAAACGAACAAGATCAAGCGGCAGTTGCTGTATCAGCAGTTGGTTCGCTCGTCTGCGGGCGATTGGCGCAACGAGGAGGATGCTGCACTTGCGGCGCCGCGGTTCTCGCAGAGAAAGGCAAATTGGTGGCGCGTGGCGGCAAACTTGTGCTTGGTGGCTATCATCACAGCCATGCTCGCGGTGCATATCAGAGGTGCGCCTTTCTTCCACATTGTGCCCGCGGACAGTGCTTGAGGCTCACTAAATCCAAACTACAAACAGGATTGATGTACCCAATATCATTTAACTTTTCGCAATGCTGGTCAGACACTCTCGATATGCCGCTTGGTGCACCAGCCTGGTCTTGGAAATCCTTGTGGCGGATGCAGTGCTTGGCGCGGTTCCCAATGACCTCGGCGGGAAATTCACAATGTGTGTGCTCGGTGCTGCCGACGATGCCGTGGTATAACGCTTGGTCGGCACCGGCGGTGCTCTTGCACCCGTTGCTGTTACCGATTTTGGGAATCGATGGCGATGTGTGGACTTACCAGGTTGGCATGTTGTAACTCGTAAGGCTTCATTAAGATGCAAACTGACAACTTACCTTGGTGTGTTGCCATCAGGTGTTCCAAAGCAAGCTGTTTGCTCTTCGGGCCTTGGCGCTGTATGTGTTGACAGATGCGTGGGACCCGTCGTTTATTGCAATGTTCCACGGGTTCTGCTTGGTTGTCACAACCTTCGTAAGTGATACATCCTGGCTTCTCGTCTCACTCAAAGGCTCATTTCTGTCAAATACCCGTTATGTTTTAGTGGTCCTTACAATGGATTCGGAAGCTCACTTGGACTACAGAGACAAATTCATCATCACACAGCAACAATGGATCAGCGACGCAAACGTCCCATGAACACGAATTTCTTTCGACCCAATACACCAGTGGCAGCAACACGCTCGGAATCGAACAGGCGTTCATGCGCTCCACCATGCTGACTGACCGATCCGACACGCAACTCGCCGAGTTTCGGGCCAAACGCGCGTTTCAGGCCAAAATCGTCGCCTTCTTCCGTAAAGTCGCATTGCCGGTCCTTGCGGCCTTATCTTGCGGCACACGCACTAGTAGCAGCGGACCAATCCCGATGATCTTTTCAGTTGCTTTGTCTCTGGCTTGGGGATTGGTGTTTGCGTGGAGACAGGATGTTTGCGCGAGAAAGATTGTGAGGGCCAAAGTGAGAATACGTGTGGTATGTCAAACAATCAGCTTTTTTTTTTGTCTCCAATCCGGGTGTTGGACCTCATCGCGGCTTCGTCCGATTGCTCTAGAACGTTGTTTACATCCTCATCACACTCCGCCTCACCCTAAACGTCGGCGCCTGGGTTTGGTCTCGCATGATCCTGGGTTATACTGAAGGCGCAACGATGTGGCATCTCATTTACCCAAATACCCCATCGCCCCTGCAGTGCGAGCTGGGAGACCTGATCCCGACCTGGATACCCTCATGTTCGGTGGGATGCGCTAAATGTGTCCTTGACGTACTGGGTGCGGCGGTCCTGTTTGTGGTGTCGCGGCGGGGGGTTTTGTAGATAGAATGAGATATTTGTTAGGCAGGTGGAGGGCTTTGTAGGAGGTCTAACGGGGTACTGATTTCAATGCAAGAGTCATACTGGGCATATCAACACAGTGAGGAAGTCGGAAAATCCAACTAGAGAAGAACATTTTCCAGACAATGAAGGATTTGCTTTCAAAGATTGCCATAGATATGCTCATATTGTTGATTGGAAAAAAAAACAAAAAAACAAGCAAACTAATACTGGCAGGTATTGGCAGGCGCCTCGTGCTTTGATGTTCCATCTATTGCGGCGCCGTTGTACCGTACTGTCAACAACCAGGTGGAGGTGAGCGGAGATGGGCAGTCAAAGCGCGGGCGCGGTTGTGCTGTCATATCCCGTTCGTATCCCGCTCGTGAGACAGAAATCACACTACGGCATTCAACAACACAGCACCGACGGACTCTCAAACGCAGCGTCTTGCAACGGACATATATCCCATCAGCACCTCAACCTCTTGGCCACAGGACGCTCCTCCTCGAACATGGACTCCATACCCGCCGACTGGCCGCCAACCAGCGAGATACCTCCACAGTCGCAGCAACAGCAACAGCAACAGCACCAGGACACCGAGCTCCTGATTGATGAGCATCACCAACTAGCAGCCTCCGACCTCCTTGAAGATGATTCTCTGCCGACACCCGCTGCCAATGGCGAGGCCACCATGCCCAGTCGTCCAGCATCCGGCTCGGCCGACGCGTTGCCCGAAGATGTCACGCTCGGAAACGAGAGCCCGACCCAGGATGTGTCCGACCTCATGCTCTCGGGGCCCGTCTTCACTCCAACGGAAGCGGCCGCTGCGAATGCGCCACCGATGGCGCGTGATTCAGTAGCGGGGTTCGACGATGTATCGGCGACCGCTGGCCCGCAACCGGGGATGCCGCTGTCGGCATTCTCGGCTCCGGGGTCCATGCTTGATGTGCAGCCGTTTCAGAGCACTGATACTGCGAGGGGAGGATATCTGCAGCAACACCCGGTGGCGGATGATGGTCCGATTCCGTTTGTGCAGGCGCCGACGGCGAATGCGGACGTGGATTTTTTTGCGAGCTTGCCTGATGCTTCGCCCGATGTAAACAGGCCCCTCCCAACAACATCAGCAACGATGAAATTACCAATGGATCCTTTACTGGAAGGAGTATCGCCCACCGCCGCCAACACCACCTCCCCGTCCGGCACGTCACCCTCAGCCGCATCCATCATATCTCTCGAAACCGCATCCACGAGCGGCCAACGGCCCATCTCGGCCGACAAATCTCTCCCCACCCTCCCACCACACCAATTCACACCACAGCCCGTGAAACCCGACCGCCGCCCCTCCTCCTTTTTCACACCGTCATTCTTCACCACCGCCCCGCCGCTCGACCCGAAATTCGCCCACCTCCCCACCTGCCGCTGGATCGACCCCACGGTGTTTTACGACATCCCGCCCCGCGACCCCGTCGGTGAAATCTTCCCAAAGGCGTTCCCGGCAACAGGCCACAATGCACCGCCCCGACCGCCGCGCAAACTCGTCCGCGTCGAAGACGTCCAGGCCGAACCGGACCCTTTACTAGCCCTCGTGAACGCCCACAGCTGGCGCGCCGTCGCGAGCTATTGCAGAGCACAATTGATCCAGACGCACCCGACGGATATCCCGGTGATCATGCGACTCTGGTTTGTCCGCATATGGGCGCTCACGAAACTGAAACTGCATGAATTTGCTAGCAGTGAGTTGAACAAGATTGCCCCGGATTTGAACGCGCCGCAACTTCAGTACGAAGCCTACCCAGACATATTTCCGGGCCGCACAGGCTCAATGATTAGTTTTGAGATTCGGATGTTTTGGGCTCGCATGCCGGCACTCAAGGGACGACCCATGGAAGCTATCAATAGACTGTACGCTCTGCTCCACAAAACTCAGTGGAGCACCATTCCTACTGACGCCACACCCGCCCGCTCGGCCACCCGCGCCATCCAACTGCAACTCGCCATCGCCAACATTTTCCTCGTCGATCTGAACGATCACCGCGCGGCAACCGCCATCTTGCTCGCCCTCACTCACCAACACCCCACGGACGCCAACCTCGCTTCCGCCCTCGGGAGACTCTACCTCCAAGTCGGAAACGTCCCCGCCGCTCGCGCCGTATTCGCCCGCCACACTCCCACCACAAACTCAACATCATCCTCCCCAACCGCCCTCGCCAACTCGGCCTTCCTCAGCATCGCCGAAGGCCTCTTTTCAACCGCCCTCCCGCCCCTCACCGCCCTCCTCGCCCACGCCACCACGGACCAGCAACCCACGGAACAAGCCACCCACGTCAACAACCTCGCCCTCGCGCACCTGTACACGGGCAACGTCTCGCAAGCCGTCTCGTTCCTCGACTCGGTGGTCGTCGACCAGCCCCGCCGCGCGGCCGCGTGTGAAGACCTCCTGTTCAATCTCACCTCGCTCTATGATTTGTGCGATTGCTCGGTGGACAGGAAACGGAAATTGGTCGCGGGCGTCGTGGCGAGGTTTGCCGGCGATGGATTCAATACCGCTTGTCTCAAATTTTAGTATGCCATCGAGAACGCCCCCCTTCCCGCGCCCTTTTTTGTTTTTTTTTCTCATACCTCACCCTTCCATAAACCTCTGACTCGATCGGTTTCGCAATGCATTGGTTTTGTTGCTTGTTTTTTTCCCGTACATCCACTGAACCGGCGCATTTCACGTCTCCTACACTGTGTGAGCGACGGTTGCCTTCACACATCGCCCCCCCCCCCCCCCCTTCACCTGTTCTGTCATTCATTATCAGGAGGGTACCATATTACATACCTAATAAAAAAATCACCGACCGTGTCATCATATGTCAATGCACAAAACGCATAAAAAAAGTTGCTATTTTGATTATTCGAGGCGCGCCTTTCTGAGGTACTATGTACAATGGGGAAACGTGCATGCGTACGGGGGGGGGGGGGGGGGCTTTATATGTAACTATGCAGGCGCTACTCTACATCATGCTTTCTACTTGCACCGCACAGTACTCGAGCGAGTACGTGATCGTCGGGGTGCGAGGAGCCGGCGGGTGGTGGTTGTGGTGCAGCGAAGGTGGGTGCGCCGATGGTGGTGGTGGAGCAGTAAGGTCCGGGTCCGCCTCGCAATCCCTCGCGCACGAATACACCAGTACCGTTCCCCAATCCATCCCACAGGCATGGCGGTCCAGGAAGGCTCCCAGGTTCGGTTGATGCTGATTGGTTTTGGTACTGGCTTGAGGACTGTTTTTGGTCTTGGTGGCGCGGCGCGGGACGAGTTGCTCGGTGGGGAGGAGGGACAGGATCATGGGCATGAGCTGGAACTCGAATGTGCGGGGTGCGTTGCAGCGCGGGCACGGTGGCGGGGTGTTGGGTGGGGAGAGGGCGGCGGAGACGGCGTCGTTCGAGTAGAAGCTGGGTTGGCCGTTGAGTGCGTAGCTGTGAGTCCGCATGAGTTGATGAAGGTTTTTTGAGGGAAGTTCACATATAACATTTGGGAAAACTCACCGAATACACTGTTCGGGATCCTCTTCGACCAGTTTTTGAAACCTCTTGAATGCTTTATTAAGGTATTTGGGACGGGATTTTTCATACGCTTCGCCTGCCCACCCTGATGCGGCCACCGGGTCGTCTAGCGCCGCTGGGTTTTCGAGGAGCTGTTCCTGGTTGTTGTATTCCGCGAGGAGCCGCAGTTCGTGCTCGTAAGAATCCGTGTCGGTGGATTCGCTGGCGAATTCGAGGGGGTAGGCGGGGAACGTGGGTGCTGCAGACCAGGCGGCTTTGGCGGAGAAGGGTGGGTTTGTTTCGGTCGGGGCCGGTGATTCTGGAGCGTGTTTGGCTCTTGGGGTATCCGTGTTTTTGGAATCGGGCTGAAGTGTCAGAGACTTGGCCACGTGCATTGCCAGTGCCTCTACCGCATCTGTAGAAGGGGTTCCTGCTTCGACATAGATGGGCTCTGGTGAACAAGTTGCTGTTGATGGGGGCTCCTTGCTTGCAAGCAGGCTCGCATCACCCGACTGCTTTGATTTGCGCGGTGTGTGCGGGGATGGTGTGCCTGGGGCAGCACCTTCCGTAGCAATGGGACTCGCCTTGCCAGTCACCACTCCCTCATCCACCTCCTCCTCATCCCACGCATACTTCTTATCCCGCAATGCGAGAAGATCCGCCAAATTGCGACTAGGAGACGGAGACGGGGGAGCACCGAACGCCCCCGGCGAAGAGGGCGAAAACAGCGGTGGAGTTGGCGCACCAAAGGAGGGTGTTTGGGGCAGGTCCCATGATAAAGCCGTGGTCGTTGGAGTCGACGGAGTCGGCGGTCCGCGCGGCGTGACAGATTTCTGTCCCTGCTTCTTGTTGGGCGTTCCTTTTGGTTGCGGCGTGCTAGACGTGGCGTTGGGTGCTGTGGTAGTGGTAGAGCCGCTGGCTGCTGTCACCGGTGTGTTGGTGTTGTTCTTTGATTTCCCTTTTTTGCGGGGTGTTGAAGCAGGAGGTGGGTTACGTTTAATAGCTTTGATGATTCGCCAACTGCTCATCGACATGAAAACCGAATGCCACCCGTTAATGGTTTTGCTTGGAGCGCCAGACTGCGCTTTGCGGGCACCCACGCCCTACCTTCCAGGTCTCGTCATGCATATCCGGGTATTGCACGCAAAAACATAGTACACTCGTGAATACTTGTCGGGCTGCTCTGGCAGTTTGGCCCACATTTGCACAATGAGCAGCAGAGGTTTGTCACATGCTTCGCAGACTGCCCATGGCGCTGGTGGTAGAATGCGGTCGTCCAGCCAGATCTATGAAGAGATGTGTTTGTTTACCATGTTTTAGTGTCGCCTTTTAGTCGATTTTGCCAGTGCTGTAGAATGACCAATTACCGGAGTGCCGCCAATCTTGTCCACATACGGGTCAACGTCTTCTGAATATTTGATCTTGTCACATGGATACCCGATTTGCGCCAGGACGGCGGGTGCAGTTGCGGCCATCTGTGGGATGGGTGGGCTTGGTAAGTGAGCTTGAGGGCTGGTCTTTGCATGCACTGTACGGTAGACTGCAAAAAAAAAAAAAAAAAAAAGAAAGGCAGGAGAAACGGAGCCTAACGCGTAAGCAAAGAAGCAGAGCGCACTCAACTCAAACATATTCAAGCTGGTCCTTTCAACGTTGGTTCGCCTGCAGCGGCTGGACAACAGAGTGACATCGGTGACAACGGCTTCATATGGAGACGAGGATAGAAACCGCCTTGCGAGTCAGCGTACGAAATGAAATGTCCTTTACAACAGAGTCACATTGCTGACATGGGTTCCATTTGGAGATGAGGATCGACGCCAACGACTTGTCAGCAAAACGAAGCTCAAAGGATCGCCATGGTGATGAACCTTGACTTTGCTAATGCACGCATGTGCTGCGCCCGCACTGAGCAATACGCTCTGCGCCTGTCTCATTCTCCGCACTATGCACTGGTGGATCTACGACTACACGCAAATAATTGGACCCATCAAAGTTGATGAACACAACCCGTCGTACCGCGAGTTCTTCCTGCGCGAGAAGGGCAGTCTTGCTGGACACGTTGGATTCAAAGCGAATACTCTGCGATCGGGCATATCGGCTCCACGGTGATTCCCGGACTTGTTGCCGAACCTATCGTGGATATCATGACGGGATATGGGAATACCACCTCCGCTCTGGACGAACCCTCGGATATACTACTCCTCCTCGCGTTGACGTCCATCGGTTCTGAATACATGGGTGAATCTCCCGCGATCCCGCGGCCGTCGTGATTTCAGAAAAACAGGAAAAGACGTCGTTGACTTGATCCCTGCTGGGAGTCCGATGTGGAGGAGCAACGTTGCATTCCGTGATTACCTTGAAACCTATGCAGATGCAGCTCCGGTTTATGCTAAAAATGAAAAATGCCACCATCGCAGGGCGGGAAAAGATGATTTGCATTTGTATTCGGACGGGGAAGCTGAGACGATCGCAAAATCGATGAAGGATGCCAACGAGCGATAGGCCATAGGTCACGAAATCCGTTCACAAGGGGTGCGCAGTGTTCGGGTTCCCCATCTCGGTTGAGACTGTCTAGGTACTTATGAAGTGATCAGAGGTAGAGGTCGCTCAAAGATGGCTACTCACCCGCACTAGCTGAGGGAGGTGGGTGGCGAGTGAACACATTGACTGGACCTAGTTGCGTTACGAGTAACACAACGGGGCTTATCAGTTTTCTTGTCGGCGGCAGTACAAGATCATTATGTATTACGTCTCAACTGTCGTGGTGATCTGCAGCCCTCTCTTCCGAAGATGCCCAATTTACGCAACGGATATCTACAAATATCACAAAGCTGACCCGAGTCCCGGCCAATTGACCAGAAGGAAGGACCGACCTCGGATCGAGCTTGGTACATGGTCACGTCTAAACGAGCAACAACGTTGGAGACGTGTTGTTCCAACATTCCCCCAATGCAACGAGTCGTCAAGAGTGTGCACAAAATAATACGAGCAGCCCAACGTGTCTCCAATATTGTTGTTGCTCGTTTATATGTTTCGGATGCTTACGGACCGCCTAGATACGGTAACTTGCGAGATAGCCTTCGAAGACGCAGAATTGCCCATCAAAAAATACAAAAAATGCAAAACGCGTGGAGAATTCCACAATCAACTTGCTCAACTACCCTTTTTAGAATCCACCTTACACGAAGAGGCCGAACAGCTGGCCAATTCCCAAGGAAACACCAGTATCGAGGCAGTGATCGGCTAGGGTTGCCAATCCCTGACGACCCATTGTTGTTTCTTGTGAAGATGGCCGAAAAACAGTTTAACGGGCTTTTTACCGAACGGAAAGGAAACAACTGCGCAAAAAGGATCCATTGGATTCGCGTGTCGACACGATGACTCGGGAATCTCGATCTCATCACCCAGTTTGCCGCACGGGCTCTGCTGAGGGGCGAATATCGATATATCAAGTCAAACACGGCGACGAGCGCCATGGTACATATCAGTATATGTTTCACTCGCTCATATCCATGGCGCCGGGCGGGGTGTCCCTCGCGAAGACATCCAATCTTATTGAGACACGGGAGGTATGACTTTTCATTCTACACCAACAGGGACACACTCTATCAGACCCTCTACTATCTACGGCGGCCCGACTTGGGCTTGCGCACCTTGCGTCTAGCGGCAAACGTCTTGACATTCTTCAAATTCAACTCCCGCACTTTGTTGATCACGTTTGAATCGTGAAAGTAGTCTACCCGAACGCGGTACAGGTAGTGCAGCCGGCTGGCACAAAAGTCGGTGATGCGGTTCAGCGAATCGTGGTTGACGGAGCGGGAGAGGTCGGCGTTGCAGACGCGCTGCGGAAACTTGAGTTTGCGAAGGTCGGCTTCGAGTTGCGGGAGGACCAAGGCAATGCTTCAAAAAAAAAAACAAAACAAAAAAACAAAAATATGACGTTTGAATGAGACATGACAAGGCGGTGCTTCGAATCCCCAGATTGACAACCCCCCCGATTTGAGCGCGGACGTACGTGGCGTCAACGACTTGGAGCTTGGTCAGTTTTTGCGGGTCGCGTAGGCACCAGTTCTGCATGTACGACTCCTCGAGCCGTTCTGCCCGGTCGTCATCGGCGAGCACGGGGAAATACGGATCTTCAACCAAGTCATCGTATGACTACACCCACCGAAAGAGCGAATGGGAAAGGGGTATTAGAACAGCCGGGTTCAAAAACGCCCCCACTGTTGAGACAAGACGCGACATACCTGCACCCACGCGGGCTTGGGACCCGCTTGATACATGTTTCGCGCCATCATCACGACCACGCGCTTGTCCTGCTTGACCAGCTCACCCAGCGTCGGCCAGGGTGCGTCGCCGCCGGCGCTGCTGCTGCGTTCCACCAGCCAGTTTCCGAGAATGTCCTGCAGAGCCTTCTGGATGAATACCGCCATGGTGCCGCTGTCCCCGTCGTGGTCCCCGAACGTGAGCGTGAGCACCTCGTGCGGGTGGGCGCTGAGAAAAGTCGCGATGGATTGCAGTGTGCTCCGGATCGGAACGCCGAGCGCTCGCGTTGTTCCCATTCCTGCGTCGACATCGCGTATGGATTAGTACGAGTGCTTTTGCCGACCGCACCCATGCTCTACCCCGCTTCTGAGAAAAGAAACAGGCCCCCCCCCCCCCCTTTGCCCAAATCGTTTACCGTGGCAATTGACAACCGAACCGTCATCCACCTGGCAGGCATCTATATCAAAGATCCTGATTCCGGCAGCCAACTGCAGCAAAAATATCCGGGGTCATAAGCGTGTTTCACTCCCAAAAAAAAAAAAAAAAAAAAAAAAACAAAAAAATGGGGTTTTTTTTTTGCTAACTCCTTACTTGCTGCTCAATCGCCCGATCCTGGTTATCCCACAGACACGCCTCGACCGCGCGCGGGACCAGCCCGCCGCAGATCTTCTCGAACCCCCAGCACAGGATCGGACCCGCTTTACATGATTTGGCGAGCGTGTGGCAATCAAACTGAGGGGGTGTCGCAAGCATGTGGGGTGTGAGGATGTGGAGATCGTGGGAAAAATGCGGGGTGGTTTTTTTCATCACGTACTTTGAGACCCACGGCGCCCGAATTGTGCGTCCCGGCATACGTGACTTGATCGTATTTCAGCGCGCACAGTTCGGGCATGCTGGAATGCGCGTCCGCCATCAGAAGAGAGAGAGAGAGGTGGCCGTAAAATGTGCGTTCAAGGTTAGGATGTGTGAGGCTTTTTGATACGAAATAGTTTTTCCAATGACGATGAACATTTTTGTTTTTACCCGTTGCAAGCGACCTGCGCGGCATCGACTCTGCTCAGGATCGTCAGCGCGCAGAGGAGTGTTGATAGAACCGTGTACATTTTTTTGCGACTACGATATGGCCGTTTCCTCAATCTGCCCTATCACCTATCACTGTTTCGGTGGCCAACCCGCCCTCCATCACAGCATGGCCGCCCCCTTTTATATTTTCATAACGCTACACGGTGCGGGCTCATGAATGGAAAGGAAAGAGAGGAAAAGAAACCCCTCTTTTTGCTGCAGCGGACGCAAACAGCGTGCCCTGAGGAAAAGCCGGTCGTGATGTGCGGAAGAAGAAGAACGAAAAACACAAAGCGGAAGCGGGGGCTCTGCAGATGTTTTTCTGTCTTGTACAGTATTATTCCTTTTCGTCGCAAACATAGACCATGATGGGTTGCTCGTGGGGGAATACAATACCTTGGTGGTCAGTGCGAGAGACTCCACGACACGATATATGTAACTTGACTGGGTAGAACACAGAGTGAGATACTACAGTAATACTGTACGTGGGGACACGTTTCTTGATCTAGGGCTTTTCTCACATCCTACAGTATCGATACACCTCCCGCACCGCCATGCCTGTGTACAGTACAAACCCGTGTCCGGAAACGGTGGTCGGTCAACACCACCGAGGTGTATGAAAACGTGGAACGAAAAAATCATGGGGCGTCGGTTCGACACGGACCTTGGGACGATTGTATGGATAGTCAGAGTACGGTGCGATACCGGTCAATGCTCGATTGGGAACTCAATGCCGTACGAAGTGAAGCGTTTGCATTAACGGGGAAGACACACACGTGTCACCAATGTGGGGAAGAAGACAAAACAGGAGGCCAAGGAGCAATTGGTTTGGAGCAAAACAACATTCGCGGAACGTAAGCACTGGGCGAGGCTTTGGAAGAAACGTAAAACAATTACATGAAAAAGTCGGTACAAAGAGGGAAATGGAGCGGGGGGGGGGGGGGGGGGTTGTTCTATGGTTCTCAAAAGGGAAAAAATCCATATCCACCTAGTCCCAAAGCTATATTATAAGGACTTATCCTCAGCCAGGAGCGACGCAGCGGCAGGGGGGAGAGGGAAAGCAGAGCGCTAAATGAGCAGCTCCATGGCAGGGCGTGCGTGAACTCTCGACTGAATCTAATATCGGTCGTACATGCGGTTTCCGTCGTCACGACCCATGGCCGCCAAGCCGTCGTCGCTCAAAAGTGGGTCTTTGATTTCCCACACGTTCGATTTACCACCGACCGAGAACTCGAGGTCTTCTTTGGTGATCGAGTCCCAGTACTTGTACACCATCATGACGGCGAGCAGGGAGCAGATTGTGCCAAAGAACATGCCGTCCACGTAGTGTTTGGCCATGTCACAGATTTTTTGGGAGAGAACAAACTCGAAAATGCGGCCCACAACAAAGAAAGCGAAACCAAACAAAATGTCGCCTGGGAGTGATAGACGGCGTTTTTAGCTGATATGCGGAGGCGCAAAATGCGAGAGCTCTTTTTTTCTGATTGCTTACCGAGAGGCCAGCGGTCATCGAGAGTGTTGACGACAAGCACAATTTGCAGGAGCACGTAAATGAGGATGAAAGCGGCTCCAAAGACAAAGTAGATCAAGAACAGGGGAGTGGGCGAGATGTTGCTGAAACCTGCCATGTTCCTAAAGGTGGCGATGCTGATGAAGAAGCTGATTCCCCAGATGACCAGAGAGCTGATTCGGATGGACTACAACATAAAAAGTGTTACTCTTTCGATGTGCTATCATTGCTAATACCCACGTGACGGCTTTACCCAGAGAGAAAGCGGAGTGCCATCTTCAGCCCATTGAAATCCCACAAATCCGTTGAGAAGAAGACACCAGAGTGTTGTGATGATCATGGAGATATGAGCGGCCGCAAAGTACTGGTAGAGCGACGATTGGGATGAGCAAGTGAATCCTTCATCACCCACGCATCCAGTTTCAACTTACTGGATACGACGAATGGGCGGTCTGAACGATGCCAGATATGACAAGGAACTCGAGAACAATGGTGACAAAGTACATGTAGAAGAACATGACAATCTCCTTTCGTCCTATGACCATCGAGGAGTCAGTGACTTTGTATCCCGATATCCGTTGTGCTCCTCCATCTCTTTCGGATGCTTACCGACGGCAGTGTACTTTGTTTTGATGTGATAGATCATGATTCCAGTCATGAACAGCGCAATCAGATGTATGACAAGGGTCGCTATGTGCATTCAGTGGGTTAAAAAGCTGTCGAATGCGTTTGCGCAGCAGCGCGGTGGTTCGACAGACGAGACTGCCCTCTTTCGCACAAGACCAAGACCACACGCACCTGGTTCAAAGATAAGCAGGCTGCCCATTTCAATGTTTCGCGAGTAGCATGCAGGCTCGATTCCAGTGTCTGAGCCGACCAGCGGACACAGACTGAGGGCAATCTGGGTACAAAAGTAGTCGAACTTTCCGAAAGCAAAGTCGGCCATTGTGTACGGGTGACGTTGAGGTAGGAGGGCAGAGGTGAGTCAGACAGAAGGGGAGCAGGCCTTCTGGGAAAGGGAGAGAGAGAGAGAGAGAGAGTGGTCCGTCCGTCCGTGCGTTGGTCAGTGCGTTCAATGGTCGGTTCGTCAGTGTGCCTGTTTGTTTGGTTGTCCAGAAAGCTGAAGCTATATGACCAGTAGCCCCTAGGTTAGTTTAGTTTAGCTATGGCTATGGAGGGATGGAAGGAAGGAGAGAAAAGAAAGGAGAGAGAGAAAGAGAGAGAGAGTTGCCGTTCGGAGCGTTTCAGTCGAGTGATAACAATAGTGGAGTGTTGAGTCAGTGGCTGAGTTCATCCTAGATGTGGTATTCTGCTAGATGTGGGATACAAGCCTATATGTGGGATGTGGGATGCAAGCCTAGATGTGGGATGGGGACGGTCCATCATTTATTCAATCAGTCAGTCATCACTCACCTCACTCGCTGACCTACTCGACTGATAGATAACTCGCTCACTCGACGATGACTGAACTATCGATGAACTGCCTTGGGGAAAGAAGAAGTCGCCTCTCATTGATTGTCGAGTGCCTGCCTCCTATATATAGCCGTTGATAACAGATATAGTATACTATCGCTACTACATAGAGAAGCCGCACAAGACGGCGGACAAAAGACGCCAGTTAATATCTCTCTCGCTCCTCCCATGGACTATTTGTAGTTCCTGATGTGGAAGGGACGCTTGCAAGGCACATGATCAGGTCGGTCACGGGACAGAGACCACGTGATGCTGATGACGACGACGATGGTCTTGTCCCCGTCGACGATGCTCCACCCATTATCAGTTCGACTCCCCGGTAATATCATGAGGAGGAGGAGGGACTTTCCGTAGATGTGACTGTTTTAGACGCCGTGGTCCACATCAATGCTCTGGTTGGCCTCTCTCGGCTCTTTCTTCCGCTTGCGGCTGTCCAGCACACGGGCGTACTTTGAACCTGCGTTGCTTCTGCTGCTGAAGATGATATCTACTCCACTATTTTCTTTTCTTCAGTTGTCGGCCTTGGTCGTCACTATATGTTGGCAGCCAATGACACAACGGTCGTTACGATCCTTGGAACCCTGTATTCTTTGTGAGCAAGCCTACATGGCGCCACCAGTCAGACTGGTGTGCATAATCAAGCACCGATAGTTGGATGTACCCAATGTCCCTGTCTCAATGATACTTTGATTAAGACACTAGTTTCAACAGTGGAGCCGTGCGTACGGGAGTGACTGAGTAACTGAGTGCTCACTGTCAATACTAGTTGCAGTCAACGGGGAATACGATTGCTCTCTGTCCATTTCGCCATCACCGCGTTCTCAGGCTGCTGAACGACACAGGCTGCAGGTCAGCTCCGCTCCCCTCCGTGAGCACAATGTCAAGACAACGCCCTGCTCAATACCACCCGTACCAGCGCACCTCCCTACGACAATCCACCACAGATGCGAACCCAGCACCAGTCCCCAGGAATCGCCCGCTCACCGGTGCCGATAGTACCGACCCGCCGCGGTCGGTCTTTGCCGCATCCACCTCCGCATTCTTCAAACCCGACGCTTCCACTTTGTCCAAACGGCCGACATTCGCAAACTCGATAGGGCCGTCCGATGATATCTATGGAGAATTCAATCATTACATGACCAGGCGCGAGTTGTTGAGATCGGCCGCTGGGAAGGTGCGTTGTCGGAACATGCACTCTCAAGAACAGACCGCTCTTGTTCACCACTATCAGCAAACGAAACTAAAAGATAAAAGTCGTCGCCTCCCTCCCTCGTTCTTGTCATCATCTCCAGGACAAACATGGGCAAAGCACAGCTTCTTCCAACGAGTTGCTCAAAAGCACTGCGAGCTCATCAACAAACGCCTCCCTGGACCTGTACTCTGGTAAACTATTCCTGGTTGGAATAAAGTCGTCCCTGTTGACAACCACGACGACGTGCCCTAAAAATCGAACCCTCTTTAATAGATCCCGAACTTATCAGGGCGCGGAAAGAGATCCGCGAGCTCAAGAGCGCGCGGCGGAAGCTCACGGATGAGAAGGCGGCATTTGAACGCAATATTCATGATCTAGAAAAGAGCGGTCATGAGAAGGAGACGAAACTTCAAGAAGCCATGCTTCGCGTTGATGTAAGAATTTACTTTTTCCGCAAAAGGGCCGAATACGTGTGATGATCAGCCACTCAATCAAGCGACGATGCTCTAGCAATTGGAAGTAGACCGACAGTTTCTTGTGGATCGCAACAAGGACCTGACGGAACGCCTAGGCGACGCGGAAGAGAACATGATTGATTGGAAAAAGGACGCTGACATGACACAAAATATCCTAAAGCGTCAAATTGCAGAATTGCGTGACCAGCTCTCCCTTTCGAAACGCGACTCTGACGCCCAGCTGCGAAAAGCTCAATTGGAGAACGATCGAGTTGAATCTGTTGTCCATCAAATGGAGCAGCAAGTCGCCGATTTGCAGAATGAGGTAAGGGATTGTGTTGGAGCGCGTATGAGATGCCCTTTCACGAATTGGGAAATCCTAATGACTGTTTTGTGCTTTTAGCTCACCAAGCAGGCAAATTACATCAAGTCAGGTAGAGAGCAGTTGACTACTGCTGAGCGGCAGTACAGGGAGGCAGAAGCCACGATCCGCAAATTGCAAGCCAACGGCTCCGTCACCGAAGAGATGGTCGTTCTGAAACGGCAGCTGACTGGTAAGGAAAGCGTTCGTTATTCCTTGCCCGCATCCGCGAGCACCCTTGCCGCTTGCCTTTTCTTCATCTGACAAGCATGCACGTTGTAGAACAAACCGCACACATCCGCTCTCTCGAAACCAAGATGCAGGAACTCGCCCAGCAAAACCGCTACTTGCGCAACATGCAAGAAAACACTGAAAAGCTCAAAGACGAGAAAGAACATCTCGTCCAGCAGCTCTCCCGCATGAGCCAGATCCAGAACCGGGCCGATGCCCTCGTGGTGGAATTAAATGCCCTCAAAGCGGAGAGGCAGCGCTGGACCGAGTTTTTGACCGAACATGACGATATTGGCGTCGACTCGCCTTATGCTCTCGCCAAGACTCTTGCCCAGCAGCGACTCGAGTTGGCGATTTTGAAAGAAAAATATGGCCAAGAGGAGGCGAATCGGAAAGGAAGAGCTGCTCATTTGGAGAGATTGGAGAGAGAGGTACTTGGCGGCTCTGTGCGATTGTAGAAAGCGCGCTTGACACCTCGAACTTGCTCATCTGACCTCTTGCCCCCCCCCCCCCCCCCCCCCCCCCGCCCCCAGCTTGAAGAATCCCAAGCCAAAGTAAGCGAGTCCGAGAAGCAGCGACAAGCCGACCTCCGCACCTACAAGCGTCTGGAACGCAGCCGCCAGCTCGCCCAAAAGGAAGTCGAGTTTCTCCGTGAGCAGCTTCGCAGCTACGATCTGGAAGAAGAACACAACAGCGTACCTGGTGCCTACGATACCCAGAAAAGTGAACGCATTCGCAAGCTCGAGGAAATTGTCGACGAGTACCGACTCCATGTCAAGTCACTTGAAGACAAGGTCCAACTGCAAGAACGGCAACTCCATCAACAGCAGCAACCCACATCGCACCTACAACCATCCACCTCCTCATTATCGTCACTATCATCGTCATCAGCATCCTCACAACAGTCATCAGCCTCTTCATTACCCCACGCGACACAAGCACTGGTCACCCAACTCCAGACCGAGAACACGCAACTCAAAAAACAGCTTGAACAAGTCGAAATCGAAGCCCATACCCTCTCCCGGGCTCTCGGCCGCGGGGAGCACGACCCGCGAACAACCCGTGTCCTTGAACTTGCGGATAACCCCGAGCGCGCGGAACTGCGCATTCGACAAGCGACCCTTGATGCACTCTGCGAGGAAAACAGAAAATTGGTCGAGCAGTGTCGGACGAGCAACGCCAACAACAATAGCAGCAGCAGCAACGGGAGCAATGTATTCAGTAGCCCATTGGGGTCGGCAGCAGCGGTTCCGGTGGAAAGTTTGAGGAGCGTGCAGTTGGAATGCAGCCAGCTGAAAGCGCAGATGGAGGAGAAGGATAAGCGGGCTGTTCGGCTCAAGGAGGCTTATCAGCTTAAAGCCCAGGAGTACCGTGAAGCCGTCTATTCGCTTTTAGGTAACCTTTTCCCCCCCTCGCCCCAGGCGTAGCGCTGGCATTTTTTGTTATTGTCACCCCCATGCTCACGGCCCCCCGCTTTTCTCTGCTCCATCATCTTCCCGTAGGCTACAACCTTGAAATCGAAATGGACGGCCGCGTCCGGCTCACGTCGACCTACGCATCCTCCTCGTCCACCACCTCGTCCACGTCTCCGACCTCACCCACCCCGCACTACTCCCACTCTGCCCATTCCACCATCCCTTCCTTTGTCTTTGCCTCGGGCGACGGCGACCGAGGCACCGTGCAGCTCGTGGGCGGCGGCGGCGGTGGCCACGCGCACGACGACCCACTAGCGATGCGGCTCGAGCATCGAGTCCACCAGGCGATGCAGTACTACTTGGATGAACGCGGCAGCGTGCCGGCGTTCCTGGCGGGCGTGACGTTGTTGCTGTTTGAGCGTGCACAGCCAACCGACCAGCAGCACCAGCAGCAGCAGAATCAGAATCAGTTGCACGTGGGGCACGAGATGCGTGTGCAGATGGAGGAGTCGTGAGTGGATGGGAATGAGGAGCGGGAGGGCACACCAGCGTGCGTTGGGTTCTAGATATACCCCCCCCCCCCCCCCCCCGCGGTTCCTCTACATGCCCGCCCCATCGTTGTTGTATCCCCAGTCCCTCACTTTTGCCCTCACGTTTGCCCCTCCCATTTCCATTCCTGTTTTTTTTTTTTTTTCTTGTATTTCTTTTCTCTGTTTGTGTCGTGTGTCGTGTATCTGCATTCGCCACCCCCTGTGTATCATATAAAATACATACCCGCCGCTCGCTGCGATATATGATACAACGTCACACTCAATCCCACCAAAAAAATAAATAAATAGGTAGCAAGTCTTTTTGTGGGTTAGACGGTGGAATGGGTCTGATGGGATGCATGGTATACAGACAAAAAGAAATAAAAGGAAATGTACAGTGTTTTACAATAAGAGAGTGTGTGGGTGTGTGTCTGCGTGTGGTGAGGGGGGGCACGGCGGGAGAGGGAAGAAAAAGAGAGACGCAAAAACGAAACCCGGTCGGAAAAGATCACGGTTTCGCGGCTCCGATGTGTCGGGCCGCACGCGCGCGAGTGCGAGGTTGTGCCGGGACAGTGGGTCGCGGGGGGTTGCAGTGCAGAGGGTTGCGCGCAAGTCTCACTACTTTTTCTTGACGACCTGCACGACATCTTCGTCTTCCAGGACGTGGGTGAGCCCGACGCGTTGCGGGTTGTGTTTGGTCGATGTGCCCCATACGAGGGCATACTACAAGCCAACCAAAACGAAAACGAGAAAAGAGAGAGAAAAACAGTGACCGTCAATACCCGCGCGCGCGCCCTTTTCCACAGCGAGGGGTGTTACGCTTACATTAAACTCGTCGACGAGACTCTTATGCAGCGCTCTACACACGCCCTCGACGGTCGAGTCTCGTTTCAAGATGAGTCCTCCGTCGAAATCGGGGAACTCGCCGCGTTTCTTGGTATACACGCGCATCAAGGCGAGGTGATGCCACATCTGGTCAATGAGGGTGGTGAGATTGAGGTCCGATTCGCACGAGACAACGACCGTGTGCGGTTGCCGCGCGAGGCGGTCCATTTCTTCAATCGAGATGGCGTCAATCTTGTTGTAGCAGTACAGGCACGAGATGTATTTGCGGTTGCCAAGAATCACGTCAATGAATTGGTCTACCGTCGCGTCTTCGCGGATCAGCACTTCGGCATTATGGATCTGCAGAGAGGCGCGGAGGTTGGGCGTGAGCGGCAGAGTGGGGACGTGGGAGGGTGGGTTGCATTTATGTCTTACCTTGTAGTCGTGCAGAATCTTGTGACGAGGTTGTGGAGAGGGGAGGGGATGAGGGAGGAAAAGTGGGTGAGGAACATTGCATTTGTCAAGCGCTTCAGGGTGAATTGATTCGCAGCGCACAATACCTGGTACACCATCCGCTCATTCAGGTACGACAATTTGCAAGTCGAGTTGAACGAGATACCGCCTCCCTTCTTCACTTTGAAATAGATGTTGGGTTTCCTCGTATTCACTCGAATCCCCACCGCCTCCAACTCGGCTTCCAGCAACTCGCGCTGGCGCAACGGTTTCGTCGCGTCCAGCATCATCAAGATCAAATCGGCCGTCTTGGCCACGGCAATGACCTGCCGACCGCGCCCTTTACCCTGCGACGCCCCCTCGATGATTCCGGGCAGATCGAGCAGTTGGATTTGGGCACCGTTGTAGTTGATTTTGCCGGGGATGCAGGTCAGGGTGGTGAATTCGTACCCGGCGACTTCGGATTTGGTTTCGGTCGTTTTGGAGAGGAGGGTGGATTTGCCGACGGAGGGAAATCTGAGAGATGAGTAAAGGTGAGATCAAGATGGTCAGTCCCAAAATCTTCTTGAACCAGTGGCTGGCAAAGAGAGATAGCGCCAGCTTCATTCAAGCTTCGATCTGTGCGTGGAAGGACAGCCCCGCTTCGTACAACTAACTGCCATCCCGTTCCGATAATTCTTGCTACACTTCCTAGTGTAATCCGTGAACCTACCCAATCATTGCCACACGCGCGTCTCCGCTTCTAACCACATCAAATCCCACTCCCTTTGGGCCAGCCTTTCCCACCGGCTCCAGAAGCATCACCCTGTAGCGCGCCAGCTTGGCCTTCAGGAGACCAAGATGATACTCGGTCGCCTTGTTCTTCTGCGTACGAGCAATCTAGGGAGGAATGCGAAGGAGAGTTTTGTATGAGGGTCTTTGGCGAATTTTGATAGAGTGTAAGTTGGCGGAGGAGTCGGGGTTTGTTTATCTACCTCCTTTTCGACATCGGCTGTGGTTTAAAAGGAAATAAGAAAAGCTGAGCAGAGAAAAACGACGTATGCCTCAGTGCTCCTGAGCCAGACATACCAATTTTCTCGGTGATACCCATTTTTGTTCAAACGTTCAATCTGGATATGTTTTTGTAAAAGAGGGGTATTTTGTGCCAATTGGGCTATAGAGAAGTTGTTTTAAATGATTGCGGGGATGGCCGAATTTTGACGCTACCAGGTGCTCAATTGACGGCACATTGACAGTGTTCACTTCAGAGTCACGTGGATGCTGTTGGTTGGAAAATGGCTGGATGTGGCTGGATGTGGCTTTCCAAAGTGTGGCGTGACAGATTCACGTCAGCGTGTCTCCGATCTGATCATTGAGTTTCCCCCCTTGCTTTCTCTCGGCAGTTCCGTCTCTTGGATTTTATCGGTTGTTTTTTCCGAGTATCAAACCAACGACATGAGCGCAATACATTGCTTCTTTTGTGGCGGCAAGGACTGCAAATGGGAAAACTGGAAGCCATGGGCCGAAAAGACAAAAACAAACGCTGTCGATGGGCTGTACTCAAATTGGTAAGGTGCTGGCCGTCAAGACTCTGGGGGGCGTAAACAAACCAGAATTTTCTTCGTTTCTGCGATCCTCTGACGACTTTGTCTGATCTCCTGTAGGATCACAGACAACATTCTTGCAATGCAACGGCCCTCCACGCGCCTCATCGCCGAATACCAGCTGACCGACAAATTCCGCCAGCTCGGCGTTGGGTCCATATTCAATCTCGAGGAGTTTGGTGAGCATGCTTCATGCGGCGATGGGATTGAGGTGACGAGTGGGTTCTCCTACCTGCCCGAGACTTGGATGGATGCTGGTGGTAGGTGATGATACATGGCACCTTTCCCCGTACGGTGGCTTTGGCACTGATGATTCCATGTGATCAGTCTTTTACTACAACTTTGGCTGGTGCGCCTGTTCATGTCGAGCTTATTCACTGCATCGAAGCTCTGCTGATAGTTCCATCACTTGACATGCGAATGCTCACAGGCAAGATATGGTAACCCCCGCTACCAAGCTCCCCTCAACCAAACTGCGACGATACTCCTTTTTTGTGCTGTAGTTTGATTGTATTTTGACCCTTTTTCTTCCTCTCCAGAACGTTCCAGACTTTAGCCACATGCTCAGCATTGCGCAAGTCATGGCGTATGCGCTCGAAGATGGCCAAAAGGTAGGCTCGTACAATCGAGTTTACATCAATCTCTACGCACGCTAAGCAGCCGTCGTGGTCGAGCAGATTGCGGTACATTGTCACGCTGGGTTGGGTATGTTCATTCATATATCAGTGTTCCGTTTTTTCTTTTGTTGCGTGAAGCTATTATTAATGGGACGGGCAGGCCGCACCGGACTGTCGATCGCTTGCTACCTAGTTTACGGACTCAACATGGAGAGCAACAAGGTATGGCATCTCCAAGGTCTTCTGGGAATGTAAGCACGAAAGTAACGTTGCTCGTTCTTCAACCCAGGCGATTGAGATTGTAAGAAAACAAAGGTATGCGAACCAAAAAAGCGCCTTTCCCCAACCCCCATGGCCTAAACTCCCGTCCCCCCTTCTCCAGACCCCTCTCCGTCCAAACCCGCAAACAAGCCCTCTTTGTTCAACAATTCGAAGAATACATCAAACCGTTCAAAGTATACTTCCCGGGCATCTGCTCCCGCAGCCCGACCGAGTACTCGTCTGTCGAGCTCCTCTCCCTCGAATCAACGCTGCAGAACCAACGGCGCTTTTTTCATGGTAGCGAGCAGCGCGATCTGCGGTATGTCCCAAAGGTCGGTGAAGAGAGAGGTTGTTCACCTCACTTGTTTTGTGTCGCATTATTATCGTGAGGGGTTTAGTGGCAAGGGGGTATTGACTGAATGGACGGGTTCTTTTCTTTGCTGTGTCTTGGTTTCAGATTGTAGCAGCGATTGTATCACGCCTGAGGAAACTCGGCGCATCCGAAACCCTTTCCGCCGAGGACCGGGCAGCCCACACCTCCTCCATCCTCACAGCGTTTGCATCATTCGACGGCATCGCAGCCATGACGGAACCGCTGATTGTCTTGCAGGTAAAGTCAAACCACAAAGTCTCTGCCCGGGCGTCTTCTCATCAAATAACGCATTTTGGGATCGTAGGCGGAGATCAATGCCGGCCACTGGAACGCCCTCTCCACCGCAATCAATGTCGAAACGCTGGTCCAACTGCTCTTGTACTGGGTCATTTCGCTGCAGGTAAATTTGCGGGATGATGAGAGTTTCGCTTAATGGCCAAAGCCTAGTACATGGAAAAATGATATTACAGCTAATTCTAACCTTTCGGCAGACCCCGCTCATGTCAGACCTTCAACTATGGGAGCTTCACGAACGCTCAACCGATACCGAGCGTCTGCAAGCAATGGACAGGGGAACGCTCTACACTCTCAACTACATCATCGATGCTCTCCGGCCAGTACGTACATTCCCTCAACTCATTTCTACATTCTCCTCCTCAACCCCACCTCTTAACATCTGTTCACAGGCCACCGTAACCACCCCTGACCCCACCGAACCCGCTCTCAAAAACCTCTCCATCCTCATTACCCGCCACCGCGACTACATCAAACACCCCTACAAGCCGCAACTCATGTACGCCAAAGATGTCGTTCCACCTCTACCTGGCCAATGGAAAGGGTGGGGCGGGGGGAGTGCGGCCCACAGTCGCCACTCGTCTAACCGCCCAACACCTACTACGCGACCCGGTACTGATACCGCGACTGCTCACCCGTCGTTCGACCTCCTCCCGACCGTCACTGCAGTTTTGCTCTTCTTGTATGAGAAGTGCACGGCGGGTGCTGATGGCCGACCCGTGTGCACTGACCACCCCACGCCAGACCCGTTGCCGCAAACACCCGATCAGGAACTCTCTCAATCCCAACTCCTCATCCTCGGTTCCCAACTCTCGCTCACCTCCACCAACATCACGCAACAACAACACCCTCACCAGCCCCCTCCCCTCCCCTTCCGACCCGCCCAACCTCTATCACCATTACAACCACCACCCCTCGCACCCCTCACGACCCCACAACCCCCAACCTACTGGGCCAAAATCCTGCTCCTCATGGACAAACTCTTTGACGACGGCGACGGGATCTTCACCGACGAAGAAGCGAGGGATTTGCGACGCATCTGTATGCTCAAACATGATGCGGTGGAGATTGCGTATGAGGCGTATGGTGATGGAGAGGGGGATACGGATGCACCGTTGAGGGAACGGTATGCGAGGTTTGTGAGAGCAGCCAAGGACTTGGTCGGGCAGATACCGGTGGCGCCTGCAGCCCGGGACGAAACGATTATATGATGTTGGTGGCTGTGTGAACAATGTTCTGGTAGACTCTATAGAACGTTGACAAGTAAACAGCATGGCATTGGGGTTGACTTTCTAGTCTCTTAAGACCGTTCGCATCGCAGATAAACGATGCACATCTAAAATCAGCCTAGAAAGATACACCAAATCAGAACGTTGACAAGTAAACAGCATGGCATTGGGGTTGACTTTCTAGTCTCTTAAGACCGTTCGCATCGCAGATAAACGATGCGCATCTGAAATCAGCCTAGAAAGATACACCAAATCAGAACGTTGACAAGTAAACAGCATGGCATTGAGAGGTTGACTTTCTAGTCTCTTAAGACCGTTCGCATCGCGGATAAACGACGCACATCTGAAATCAGCCTACTTGTAGAAAGAAACACCAAATCAGTAGGCCCGTAGTCCGACTGAACACCTGAGCACAAGTTTACAGAGTACCGTAGTGAGACAATCCAACTGGTGAGAGTCGCAGAGCTTTCCAAGACCGTCCATATTTAGGAAACGGTACATATCTCAAATGCGCAAAAACATTCGCAACAAGTCACACAGAGTCAAGTGTACTGCAGTATCACCAAAGACAATTGTAAAAAGTGTTGTAAATTCCACAGACATCCTAGATTCATTTTGTGACCCCCATGACGCACAAACAGTACAAGCCTCGACAGAAGCCCAACTCTGTCGACAGTATTATCAGAAGCCTAAGAGAAGCACAACAGCGCGCCCTCATTATTTCCAACATTCCCTCCCTTTACTTCTACAGTCGCCAAAACGCCTGCGAACGCGGTATGCGGGTCCGTTTGGCGACCCACTAGCAGCCGTCCATATATCACCGCCAAACACGCATGGGTTCTCGAGGAGTTTGAGTATTGAGGCGAACCTCGCCAACGTTATCGTCACAGTTCCCATTATTGCCGGTTAAGTCGCGCGTGCCTCCTTGGGCTCACGGCCATGTGTAGCACAATGAGGCAAGATTAATCCACTGACATGCATGAGTTGAGGCCTCAGGACTTTACAACGAGGCGATATCGGTTTCATGTAGCGCTGTTTTTGACCTTGCCCTGTCGTTGAAGCTTACGCCACTTCGACGCAACATTTGTGCGTGCCCGGTCCATTTCGAGTGCAATGGTCCGCCAGGGTATCAAGGGATTCTTATGGGTGCCGACAAGGGCGAGGAGTTTCTTGTGCTCCTCATCGGTCCACTCTCCCGTCTTGCCCACGAAGAAATGACATTCCCATGCAGCGACAACAGTCTGTCTGGTCCTTTTCATTAGCTTGCCGATCTCCGTCCAATTCGGTCGTTCCCCTTCTTTGGTGTACTTTTGCACTTGAGTGCCCAGTAACTCGATCTCATCCAAGCTTAAACGACCTTTGCGAAAGTCCGAGCCGGTTCGAAGCTCGCGCATTTGAGATTTACAGGAGGCGGATGACCGATTCAACATGTAGCTGATTTCGCGGTACGGAAGCCCCTCTGCCCGATACCTGCTCAATGTGGCTAGTTCTGAACTGGTCCACCTTCTAATCGGGTATTTTTTCGTCGGTCCTTCAGAATCCAAACACTTATACCGGCAAACAATGTCCTTGAGCACCGCTCCAGTAGTGTCCAAGCCCATTTGCTCGCGGAATATGCGTGCACACTCGCGATAGCTGATGTTTTCACTGCGCAGCTTCCACAGGAGTTCTAGGCGCTCAGCGGTCCATGGGTTCTGCGGTCGAGGGGGTACGAGGGTTGAGGAGACGTTATCCGCTGACTTCTCAAGCTTGAGTTGAGCATCGCGAGGAGATATCTTTGACGGCGGTGTGGCGTAGTAGCGCAATGGTAATACAGGTGCAGGGAAGAGATGGCAGAGCACGCTCGCAAAAGGCGACCGCAATGGAAGACGGAATAGTTGTTTGATGAGAGGCATACTTGGCAATTTGTGTGTTCGAGTGGGTGTCCGCAAATTGTCTCTGGCAGGTGTACAGTAAAATGGCGAAAGGAAAAGGAAACACGACACGCGTAGGCCAGACTTTCTCGAACGAAATTCATACGAGGCACCGATACCTATCTTGGCATTGCACATCAATATCGGCAAAGCTACCTCTTACAGTGTCTGTGGATCCCAATATGAATGCCGCCAGTAGGGCATTTCGCTTCCTCGCCTTCAAACGAGGCTCGATAGTCCACGCCACCGGTCCGCGCACCCGGGGCCAAACATCATTCCACACCGACTCCGCTTCCGTTTCCCCACCACGAAGGCTCCCGCATCCCGCAGTTGTTATAATTTCGCTTCTACCACTCGCCGCTTATGGAGTATGGTACTGGTACACTTACAACACGTTTCCGTCAGGTTTGTGCAATGTGGGCGGGATGTCACTTATCGGAGTGAGACCACCACTGACGGAGACGCATCTCATGTTGTGTATGATAGGGGCTAGAAGACCGCTGCGGAGGGCTATGATGAAGCACTACTATACTGACGATCCAAAGGGCGCTGTCGGGGAATATCTATCTGGTACATATCTATGACCTATCCGTACGGGCTTTAGTTGTCAGCATAGCTCACCTCCTGCATTCAAAGCCATAGATGAGTGTCGGAAAGCAGGGTTACAAAACGACTCGAATGAGATTACAGGGATCCAGCTCCGTCTCGCCGAAATGTACGACACACACCTCGCATCTCCCAAAGACGCTCTCGCCCTCTACACAACGGTCCTCCACATGCTATCCGGCCACATCACCGCCACTGATGCCGACCCGCAGCAGATGAAGAAGATGGTCGGCATCGCTCATCGGCTAGGCGACATCCACCGCGATTACTTCGATGACCTGTCAACAGCGCGGGAGTGGTATGAGTGGGCTATCCGCTTTATGATAGGCTTTCGAGAACATCCTCCAACGTCACCAATGCCGGAGATTGGAGGTGCGGACCCACCTGCGTTTGTACCTGATGAACCAATGGGTCCGTATACTAGTCCGGCGACGAAGCCAGTCAAGTTACCGGATTGGGTGTCGCCCACTGATATTGGGTCTGCGATGGAAGCCCTGGCGGGGATCTATTCACGGCAGAATCGCCCGCAGTTGGCGTTGGCTGGTATGACCTGAGCGTTACCGCGATCCCAAGCATTCTGTTCATTTTCTTACCGGGCCTCCATTTTGCTTTGGTTTAGTGTACCTCCGCGCTCTTGAGATTCTAGACACAGACAACTCCCTATCAACCGCCGACCGCCACTGTCGCAAAGCCATCCTACAGAACAACATTGCTGAGACCCACATTGCCGTCTCGTCCTCTATACCACCGTCCTCCGTCCCTACAGCGTCCCCCTCTATTCTCTCTCAAGCCTTAGAATGGACAACCAAAGCCGCCGCGTCCGCGCAACTCGCCGGCGGGCTCGAAACGTGTCCCGAATGCACTGTCTGTGCGGAATGTAATACTGGCACCATCAAACATATGATGAAAGATTATAAAGCGGCCAAACGACATTTTGTCACGTGTAGAGATCTGGCGGCCGAGATCAAGTTTGTGGATGGAGTCAAGGCGGCACGAGAGGGAATGCAGAGGGTGAATGACAGTATTGCTCAGCTTCCATGAGTGGGGCTTTATGGTGATAACCACTACGGAGGCAATTGGGATAGCGGCAGTAGTCTAAAACTGCAGACAATAGTCACAGATAGATACAACTATACTAGTACGCCCCACTCAATACATCCCAGCACCACCAATAACATAAAACCGTTCATAGTCGACGACGCAACCAAACTACCAGCGCCGCTCAACACAGGCGGGTTGGCTTCCGGAACCACCCTCAGCATCTCCGACCCCCCAAAAGCATCACACTCACAAGGTCCCCAACACGTTTTATCCTTCTCCCCACCACCTCTAAACGAAAACTGCAGCGCCCGTCGATTCCCACACACCCTATCACATTCCCAATCCAGCACATCACAGTGTTTCGCGACATATATCCTTGCTGCAGCCGCCACGCCCGCCGGCTGGACAGGGCCGTACGGGCATAAGATGCAGATTCCAGCACATGAGGTGGTAGTTTGGCCCGTGCGTGAGGTTTTGTTGTAGCTGAAGGTCAGCGCGGTGCTGGAGGAGGAGAGATTGTGGCGGCAAGGGATGGTTCGTGAGGGATCGTGCGCCCGGATGAGCGTTTCGCAGGCGGTGATAAATTGGGCGCAGGCTGTGGGAGATGAGAAAGAATGGTGTGAGGAGATCTCGGGATGAGGAGAAGGAACTTGGGCTTGCCTGGATCTGTGGATTGAGCATGAAGGCCGTGGTGTGCAATACATCCGAGCAATATAACGATCGCTATTAAGTTCCGCGGGAATGGAACAATCATAGTTCCTCCCTTGCTGTTTCTTGGGCTCAACAATACCTCCTGGACAGAAAAGACTGCTTTCAGCAACATCTTGGAGAGATTGGAGCAGGGAAATACTTTATATTTCAACCAACGCTCCGACTGACAATGGTGGCAGTGCAAGCTCCGCCAATGTGGCGCAGAAGGTACCGGCTCAGCCACGCCTTGCTTCGCGCGTTTCCTTCCAGTTCTCAAAGATGGAGTATGTGCGTAGAATGCGTATGGGTATAAGCTGGGTGGGTCGCGGAGATCCTGAACACAATGGACGGATCATATGCGAAGCAAGAAAATGAAGCGTTTTTTTTCTTGATCAGTGAGTGGTCAGATGTCATTCAGAGGAATACTGATCGGCAAACCTCCCACGCCACTTTGGGATACAATGGAGATGAACTCTACTCAAATTTGCAGCAAACATTGTTATTTTGATTCACGCTATTGCTAAAAGTCAATAGCTGTGTACTAGCACCCCGAATGCAAGAATTTCCCAGCACCATCATTGTGGTGGGAATATATTGCCCCTGGGGGACACCGCCAGACGTGCATTACTCGTAGCTTTCACTAGCGTTTGGAAAGCTAAACTCTCAATGTGTTTCCAGATACCAAGCATTCACAAAGTCCCCCAAAAAACGCTTTGTCTCGCTGTGTCCATCATTGAAGAGCTCAGAGAGTGCATTGGACGGGCTGCAACGGGACACAAGGAGCAAAGTGCGTAGATGCGGTCATGCGCCCTCATTCCCTCACACCGCAGATCTGACGAACCCATGCCTAGAGGTAAACCATGCCATCTGTCGTTACACATGAACCCCATCATCTTTGGCGCACCGCCATCTTCCTCCCGTAAGCAGCTAGCATTGGTCCGCGCGATTCGTCCCACTCCCGCCACGCTTCCCTCATTCCAAAAGAAAACAAGTGCATTCATCCAAAGCCCCCACGAGAAGCAGAATGCTTCCAAGCTCAACTTCAAAATAAAGGGAAAAAACAAAAGAGACACCACCACAGGTGTGGGATCCCCATAAATGGAAGCTCCCCCAGCTATGTCTCTTTTGCTCTGTTACAACTGTGCATGACCGGACATGGGGCGTCAGTGCTAGAACAGAGAGGCGATGTTATCCTTTATTTGATACAGGGCAATACGCAGGAAATACCAGAACATGACATTGCCCCAATATTGCCTTCCTTCTCCACGAAACCCGCACATCCCAGCAAACCAGCACCCACACGCCCCAAGGTTTCCAAACGATACAGGGTGGGCGCAGTCTGATTTTGACGCGCGACTAAGCCTCTCTCACAGTGCACGTAAGCATTGGGATTGACGATGTGAATTTTTCCCTCCCGACCTCGAAAAGAGCAAAGATCAGCTTGTAACTGCATGCATGCAGGGGAAGAGAGCGGGGCATCTCCTCTTCCGCAGATCACTCTTGTGCTGCTGAATTGAATGGTATGTGACTTCAGAGTGCAACACTCATCCGCGGTTCGCAAAATCCATCTTTTCCTCACCCAGTTTGAAACGGTGCAAAGCACCCGTTGACGTGTGTCTCACACACTTCAAAGGAATCCTCAAAGTCAGCCTGATCCACGTTTTTATTTGAGCTTGCCCACCCAACAGAATCATTCACATTGTGGCATATCGGCCACCGTCTATAAATAGCAACACCACCACCCACCACTCCTATTTACCGCTGGGCCTAGGTCGAATCCACTTAAATGACGAAAATACAGAGCAGATATCCTCGGCGGGGCTTTTTTTGACGTATTTACGTACCTGCACACGCCGATCGTATCGAGACCTAGCTTTCGCCTTCCTCTACGCCTCCCCGCGCTATTATTACTATCCGGGAGGTTTTTTGCTTTAGTTGTTTTGCTTCTGCTCCGGTATCCCTAGCTACCTGATTTGTTGAGGTTGGGTGCGTGGTCTTTTTTACGCATTGCGGATTAGCGTGGCCCCCGGATCTTATTTCTGCTGTTTGGTGTTTCTTTTATTCTGCAGGGAGCACCAAGTGCAGGCCGGGGTTTCTTTTCTTTTTCTTTCGTCACATGTTAGGTTCCCTTCTCGAAAGCTTACCGTCACACATCTCTGCTTGTAAATTAACATCCACAGTCGACATCTCAACCACTTCCGGTAATACCGTCGATCCCCGTGCTCTGTAATGTGCCTGTTTCCAAAACTCTCCCTTTTTGCGTCAACACAACACCCCAGCCTCATGTGCTGACAATTAACATTCAAATTCTAGAACTCTTCGTCGCTAGACCCTTAGCACTCCGCTTACCTGCGACGTTTCCTCTCCCCACGCACACAATCAATACCCCTACTCCGTCACTTTTCATCCGAAAACCCCTCTCAGTAGATACGTGTGGGTCGATCTAGACATAATCTGCTCGTGAAAGTGGGATTCGGAAAACGATTCTACCATTGGCAAGCAGCAGCTACCTCACGCTCGTATCACAGTATCACACAACCGCCCCCACCCGCCACTGTTTACGCTCACGCTAGGGTCACGACAACAGCACTCAAAAATCGCTCAGATCAGAGAACATATTATAATCCACACACGCGCAACACAATCACCCCAACACATTCCTTTATATCCGCACTCACTCATTCCTGATCCTGCTCTATAAGCTACGATGGGGGAAACCGAGACGACGCTGTACGCGCGCGCGACCGCTGAGCGCATTGCGCGCCCAAAGGCAGCGACGATCGGATACTATGATTTGGAGAAAAATGTTGGCGAGGGGAATTTTGCCAAAGTGAGGTTGGCGACACATACGTTGACGGGAGAAAAGGTATGTGAATGGGGCGGGTTGTGTGGGGGATGGGCGGGGAAAGTGGTTGCAAGATGGTGATTGTAGGGCATCGATGGGTTCACTGCGACGGGCGTATGTTGAATGATGATGACAGATTGGGCTTGCGCATATTGTGGGATCAGATGCAAACCTGTGAATCACCGTCTACTTCGGGGACCAGTTTGCAACGAATGAGGTCGCGACAGCGATTCCGATATGGCAAGAGGCAGTCAGACATAAAACAATCTCTTGCATGGAAAATCTCCTTTGTTTGCCTCAAATCTTCGGGGCCAACCACAAAATCAGAAACCTTCTAACTACATACGACTCTTCCTCTTCTCCAGGTAGCTGTCAAGATCATTGACAAATCCAAACTGGACAAAACCACCTCCAAAAAACTCTTCCGCGAAGTCCGTATCATGAAACTTCTCAGCCACCCACACATTGTCCGGCTCTACGAGGTGATTGACACGCCAAAAGAGCTGTACCTGATCATGGAGTACGCGTCGGGCGGTGAGATTTTCGACTACCTCGTCGCGCACGGTCGGATGAAAGAAAAGGAGGCGCGGCGGCATTTCCGACAAATCGTGGGCGCAATCGACTACTGCCATTCGCTGCATGTGATTCACCGGGATCTGAAAGCCGAGAATCTGTTGCTGGATGGGAACATGAACGTGAAGATTGCGGATTTTGGATTCTCCAATCAGTTTTCGCCCGGACAGAGATTGAATACCTGGTGTGGGTCCCCGCCCTATGCGGCTCCGGAACTGTTTCAGGGAAAGGAGTATAGTGGACCAGAAGTGGATATTTGGTCGTTGGGAGTCGTGCTTTATGTGTTGGTCTGTGGAGCATTGCCGTTTGATGGGAGCACGCTCGCAAAACTGAGGAGCAGGGTGCTGGCCGGGAAGTTCAAGGTGCCGTTCTACATGTCGACCGGTAAGTTTGCTCGCGAGATGCGTACTGGACCAGCTACCACTCATCTCAAATTTGGACTGAAAAAACTTACGAAGCGCTGTCCCGCACTGTGTAGACTGCGAACGCCTTGTGAAGCGGATGCTGCAGCTAGACCCGTCCAAGCGCATAACGCTCGACCAAGTGCAAACCGACAAATGGTTCACCGAGGGGTACGAAAACGACTCATCCGCATCAATCCAGGTCCCCAAGCCGCAGCCACTGACCGCCGAGCAATCTACGCGGGTGTTGAACGAGCTGGAAGAAATCGGATTGGACCGGGCCGCTGTGCGCAAGTCGTTGGATGAAGGCACGTATGATCACCTGGCGGCAACGTACTATCTGATTGCGGACAAATTGTTCAAGCGCAAGAACGATGCGGCGGCGAATGCGGGGGATCGACTTATTCATGGTAGTTTGGTGGAACCTGACACCACCAGCGTCAGCGGGACGGGCGGACGTAAGAGTTCGACTTCGGGCGCAGGGGCGTCGGGAACGGCGAGCAGCACGGTGCCCGTTCTTCCCAACATCACGCCCGCTGCGTCGCGGAAACTGGCCGAGGCGCCCAACATGAATGCTATTTCCGAGGAAGGTGGCGCGGGTGGAGGAGGCAGCGGCGACGCATCGGGTCCCGCAAGACGTCTCAACCCGATTGAACGACCTGGATCAAGCTCAGGCCGGGAGCGGGCACGAACAGCGGATGCAGACCAACCGCCGAGCTCTACAGGTGCTGCACGCACCGCCACCGCGCCTGCTGCACCCGCAACCCGCAACCGTCGTGCGACGGTCTCGACCCCCATGGCGGTTGCAGATCTCAAGAGGGAGCTGCTGCAGAACACGGTCAATGCCGCGCTGGCAGCCCAGCAATCGCAAACTAGTGCAATCGGCGGCGCTGCGACCACGGTGAGCCCGACACAAAGTACCAGCATCCCCGAAGATGGCGCATCGGGAGAGACCGAGAACGTGCCCGCCGTCAGGCCCCGTCAACGCCTCCCATCGAGTTCGCGCGAGCGTCCGTCGTCTTTTGCCGGTGTACCCAGCAACCAGATTGCTGTACCCACCGCTGCGGGGGAGATGCACACTACAATCGCACCACCTTCTATTCCCGCTGCGTCGTCGGCTGGACTTCCTATCGCGATCGGCGGACGATTGACGAACTCGTCTTCAGCTACGGGAGGCGGATTTGCTGCCCAGTCTGGTGCTGCTGGTGCTCAGCCCTCTGCACCTGCTGCTGCTCCGCCTGCCGTCGCACCTCCCGCGGGCCGCCGCAACCGCGCTCAGACCATGGATTCGGCTGGCGCTGCAGCCGCTGCCCAAGCAGCTGGCCAAGCCGTCGCTGGCGGCCCCGCCTCTCCGACCAACCTCACCTCCTCGACTGGCCCAACCGGCTCCCAGCTATCGCTCACCGACCGACTGAAGATCAAACTCCGCGGTGGCTCCGCCTCGGCCGAACCTCGCGTCCTCCGCTTCACCTTCTCCGTGTCAACCACCTCCACAAAGAGCCCCGACGCAATCCTTGCCGAAGTCCTCCGCGTCCTCACGGCTCACGGCGTAAAGTACGAGGTCATTGGCTTCATCGCGTCTTGCTCCTTTCAGGGAACGGAATTTGAAATGGAAGTCTGCAAGTTGCCGAGACTCGCCGTTAATGGCCTGCGCTTCAAGAGAATGAGCGGGGATTCGTGGGCGTACAAGAATCTGCTCACTGACCTGATTGCGAAAATGAATTTGTGAGAACAAAACTCCTCCTTCCCTCCACTTCCTGACTACTGAGTATTTATAGATTTAATGACAAAAAAAGTTCCCGGTATCATACATGTCGCGTATGAAAAGACAAAACGAAGTCCCATGCACCGTTAAATGCGGATTGCATCATATCTGTGGAGCATGTCAACGTGTTGCGCCACACATTTGCTCCCAAGAGACTGAGTGAGATACGAGAGAAACTTTTGTCGCTCATGTCTTCTTATCATTCAAGTGATATACCGGTGAAGCATACACGATGATCTTGTATATACATCGAGAGCAGTGGCTTAACCTCTGCGGCTCTAGCGCAGGTGGTGGCCAGTCATGTTGCATCACTTGTTGTTTGCTACAAGAGTGACAGGGTGGCACTACCCACCCTGCACCTTTACGTAAGGGGGGCGTCAAGCAGCGTCAACTGCCTCGGAAAAAGAAAACTAAACTATTTACTCGGATCTACGCAGATGGGCTGGCCTGCCATTCCCATCAATCATGGAACGGACAATGAGATCAAAGTTGCGAGTGGCAAGAAGATCACGGTTCCAGTACTTGAGCCGCGAGAGGGTGCGTGGATTGACGGCCCACGAGGCATCTGCACATGCTCTGCATCCGAGCAAGCCGTGGACCTCATCCATCTGCCCTTGAGCAGCTCTCCAAGGCCGTGGCGAGAGTCGCTTTGGGAGTACATGTGTGTGCACACGTCCGTGGCTCTGTGGGCAACAGGAAGAAGTGCGGTATTCGTCGAGGAGGAAGCAGGGTATATGATGCTTTTTGAAAAGCTTGCGGAACCCTGCTACCTTTGTAGGCTCTACCCATTTCCTGTGCCGGCCTCCCGTCTGGCTTGACCAGTCTCCCATGACCACCAGAAGTTTGGGGCCGAAGCGTTCCCGCATGTGCATGATGAGCTTGTCCTCCGCTGACATCTTTTGCCGCAGAGCGTCAAACTTCATGGTTGCCCAGGTGCCTAAAAAAATGAGAAAAATTTAAAAACAACTAGCAACGCCAGCGGCTAACAAAAACTACTTACCCGTGTTGTAGCAATTAACCAAAGAAGCACGGTTGACTGCTTGCCACTCGACCCATTCAGAGAAAGCAAGGACATTCATGGTCTTATGGGAAGGGGATGTCGATTCCAAGTGCATGATAGTTCTCGGAGGCCCTTTAAAATTTGCGGGTAGTACTTCCAAAGTTTGCGCTTGAATAGTTTCTCTTTGTCGGCGCATGCGGCGAGAGTTCGTGTCGCTGGATCGTTGCATCGACGTGTACCGCAGTGTCCAAGGAAAGGTATGAGGTATGTCCGGGTGATGAGATCCCGCTCGATATAACTCTTTCATGTAGAGGAGGTCTCTGACGCCGGGGTCGATGAGTATAACATTCGTTGTGAGATGGCCATAAAGGCATATATACATACATATCTTTTTCGGCTAGTAAAAAGCCATGTCCTACATCAAGGCAGACGCGCCTCATAAGCGATTACCATAATCGCTCATAAGCGACCCCCAAAACTACCCTGCAGTTTCATAACTGCTAAGAGATCATCTCCACGTTACTATAGTTAGAAACCCACTTTTCCTATATAAGGGGAGGGAAAAGACCCCCCCCTTTTCATAACCAGAGACAATCCACACCCGCGATTGCCTTTCCCCTTAAGAAATCAAAGACTTCCGCACTCTCTTCTTCTTTTATCCTGATAATCCGGCACCTCCTATCGTCACTCTCGCTTGGATATCAGTCCTAGTTCACTTCTCCCGCCTGAAAACTCACGCACCTCACATGGTAGCACCACTCTCGTTCTTTCCTAACAGTACTCACTTCCTCTCCGCTTATCTTTCTTTTAGTAATCTTTAGCTACATTTACAATGGCTGCACTTGTCGCTGCCGCTTGGACCATCCCAGCCGTTATTGGCCCAGTCCTACAGAGCAATGATCGACTTGGCAAATTGACCCTTCGAACTACTCTCGCCGCTAATACTAAGACCATTCCATACTATTCCGGCGAACATGATATGGAATTGATCGATCTCTTTGTCACGACTAATGTTCGAGCATGCAACTACCTTGTTGCAACCCATACTGGTATTGCTTACAACCAGTTTACGTACTTTGATGAGTATGCCGTTACGAACATGGACGCTTCCGTTATCCTCTGGGGGCAACGGGCATCATGAATGTTTTACGTGTCATGCCGGCGGCCCCCGGTGAGGGTGTCACTACTTGGTGGGCCAATCAGTTCTACCAACGTTGGATGTCCCGAAATGTCACAACTCGCTTGCATCAGAAACTGGTAGCTCTTTCCCTTGGCGCCTCCTTGGAAGACTACATCTGTGAATTGGAACGTTACCGCCATCTCGAAACGATTGCTGTGCAAGCTAACGGCACTATCACTGAGCGACTCTTGAATGAGGGCGAGATGATTCAACTCTTTTGAGCCAGCCTTCTTTGAAACACAACTTATGGCCTCTACCTTGTTCAAGCCCTCCAGAATTTTATGACCCTACGGTTGACCATGGGTCAGGCTATGACTTGGCCTCTGGCCGTCATCTGCGTTTGGAATGCAGCAGCTTCTCGCAACTTGGTCGATGGTCAGCTTATTGCACCTAAACCTCAGAGTCCAATGCCGACTCGTTTTCATCCATACTCGGATATCGAGCAAGGTCCTTCTTGTCCCTATCGACGCGAGTTTCAATCTACGCGAACGACTCCAGCTTCTAATGCTCCACAGAGATCCATGAATGAGAACCCTCGACGAGCAGCTCCGCAAACTCCTGCCAGGAGACCCACCTTAGCGGCGCCTAATGCTGCACAGCAGAGAACCCCAGCAAGACGACCGGCATTTTCCAATACCACAACAGCACAAAGGACTTCTAACCCTCGACGCGGGAATGTGATGTTATGTCAACGTTGTGGCCAAACTAATCACCGTATGCAAGATTGTTACGCCAAACGAGATGTCAATGGTGACACTCTTAGAGATGACCCTCCCAGTACCTACCGCAATGCGCGAATTGCTCGCATGGAATCCAGACAAGAAGATCACTTGGACGCATAACTCCAGGGGATCAGCCAGACCAAGATCCTACGGATTTTCTGAATGGCTGGGAGTAGAGATCGGTCCCTCTCAGCATCAGGGGGGTCACATAATCCTCTCTGAATCTGACATCCCATTGATGACTTGTAATCGGCCACCCAAGAGCCCTCAGGGCAATCCGACTGCGATTCGGCGAGCTAATCTTGAAGCTAATCTTAGACCAGGCAAGGCTTCGAGCGCGCCTAGCTGGGTATTCCGTATCAAAATTGGCAATGCACCAATTATAGCCCTTCTGGATACTGGCTGGAATACCATGGTGATCCAAGATCGAGTTGCAGAAGAACGACAGCTCCAAAGGAAACCCCACAAACATCCTTACAGTGATGACACCGCTGGCGCAGGACAGACTATCCGAATTACATCCCTTACAACTCAATCAATAGCGATCTTCAACAACCTCTTGCAAAGCTACACTCCCATTGCATCGTTCAAGTTCGAGATAGCATCTATCGGGATTCTGGTTATTCTGGGATTACCGTTCTTTGAAGCAATAGGAACTTTCACTTGTGTTACTATTGAACGACCACATCACATTACGTTTACATTGAATGATCAACCTTTTGATTGTTCTTTGCTACGATCTCCGCGACACGCTGAGGACCCGGATTCCTTCGTCCGTAAGACTGGAACATTTACTGTCCGAGGAGCCGCTAAAAGCGTGAAGCAAGAAAGACAAAAACCTTATCAAGGTATTGCCGCTGTATTGACTAAGCGATTCAATAAACAGCTATGACACAATCAGTATCGTGAAGCTTTCGCAATCCACGTACGCCTACAGTAGAGACGGACACATTTGAATCCGCTCATAAATCGTGGCCTACGTTCCTGGACTCAGTACTCCGGAAGTTTGAGGAAACTCTCTTTAAAGAAAGTGATGACTTACCTTCCGATCGGGGCGACAATAATTTTCATATTGATGTCGTTCCTGGATCGAAACCAGTGTTTCAAACCTTACGCCCATTATCGCAAGATCAACTGACTGAACTTTGGAAGCAACTAGATCATCTGCTTTCTAAAGGATGGATACAACATTCCAAATCTCCTTGGGGCACCTCCGTGGTTTTTGCTGTCAAGAAGACTGGCGGGATCCGTGTCTGCTGGGATTATCGCGGATTAAATGCAGTTACAATTAAGGACCGTACTCCGCTTCCAAATTTAAAAGAAATGAGAAACCAGCTATTAGGTGCCCGTTTCTACACACTCATCAATTTGAAAGATGCTTACCATCAGCTACTTATCGCTCCAGAAGACCGTGAGAAAACAGCTATCCGCACGAGTTTTGGGCTTTTTGAATACGTCGTTATGCCCTTTGGTCTATGTAACGCACCCGGCGCTTTTCAACGACTTATGAATCAAGTCCTTGGTGACCTTTATGATCTCTGTGTCATTTGTTACTTGGACGATATCCTCATCTTCTCGGCCAACTCTACAAAGCATTGGGAAGATGTAGCCGGGGTGCTCCAACAATTAGAAAACCATTCCCTTTATGTCAATGCAGCGAAATGCCAATGGGGCCAACCGGAAGTCGAATTCTGTGGACACCTTTTTAGTGTCAATGGCATGCATATTGCCAACAGCAAGATTGCAGCTGTTCGAGATTGGCCGATCCCGCAGACTACGAGACACATTCGACAATTTCTTGGACTGACCAATTACTTCTTGGATTATATCGAACGATATGTCGAAATTGCCGCTCCGCTTTCAGCATTACAAGTCGTCAAAGCCGCCTTCGAATGGATATCAAAGGAGCAAGATGCTTTTAATGCCCTCAAAGCTGCCGTGACAACGGCTCCAGTTCTAGTCACCTTCATTCCCGACAGTCCGATTTATGTTCATACAGATTCCTCAGGATATGCCATTTCGGAATGGCTAGGACAACCTCCTGACGGGAAGCCGCTCCCGATGCCACTACCGATTCATCGTGTGTGAGCCATGGAGCAACTTCCTAAACTTCGTCCTGTTTTCTTCTTTTCACGGAAAATGAATGGAGCCAAAACTCAATATCCAGTGCACAAGCAAGAGCTCCTAGCCCTCGTCCGATTCCTTAAGACCAATCGATTTTACCTTATCAATTGACCCTTCATTGCACTCGTCGATCACCGATCGTTAGAACATCTACAAACTCAACCACATTTGATCAAACGGGAAGCCAGCTGGTTTGAAACCCTACAGGAGTTTGATTTCTCCATCCAATATTTTCCCGGTCGATTCAATACTATTGCCGATCTCCTCTCTCGCAGTCCCACTTATGCACCACGTTGCATTGAATGTCAGAAACAGCTAATGATCACAGCTTATATGAATACCAACGAACATCCATTCCCTACTACATTCGGACTTGAGGAATGGAAGCGTGAGTTACGTCAAGATGACTATGCAAATCATATTCTTGAAGTACTACAGAAACTCAAGCACGAGTGACCAGTTCAATATCGACAATTTGCGATACGACCGGATGGGATCATCACATATGAAGATGAACGTCTCTATGTCCCATACTCGATAAGACCGCATGTACTACGAGAATTCCATGACGAGCTACCTAATGGAGGACACCAAGGCCCGCTGGCTACCTATGCCAAAATGTTACGCCGCTACTTTTGGCCTAAGATGCAACAAGATATTTGTTCCTTTGTTCGTACCTGTACCAAATGCCGCTCCTTTTCGCGCCCACAGCGCAATGGCCTTTTACGACCGCTTCCCATACCATCTACTGTCAATCATACTCATGCGTTTGATCTCTTCGAGTTACCGCGACCCCGGGAAAGTTCTGAGCACCCATTCATTATCTGCATCGTGGATTACCTATCCAGTTGAACACATCTTGTCCCCGCGGAAAGCACTCTCTCCACACGTCAATTGATGACGCTTATCTTGAGCCAAGTTTGGAAACATACAGACATACCTGTCCTCGTCATTTCCGATCAAGAACCACGATTACTAGTGGACCTTTTCTCTGCCTTGGCTAAGCTGACTGGCGTTCGACATGAGTTTGCCACGGCCCGACATCAACAAACAGACGGCCGAGTGGAAAGGATGATCCAAGTCACCAAGTCCATTACCCGCAAATACCTTGATTATAGCGGAACAAATTGGCGTGAGTTCCTTCCTCTTGTGGAATTCTGTTTGAACTCTATGCCGCAACGACACCTTAACGGTCTGGCCCCATTCGAAATTGAGCTAAATCGAATGCCGCGTCCTCCTGGTTGGAATATTAATTCTGAACAACTTGCCCGAATGACACCACCAGACCGAGCACTCTCAACTCTATCAAGAATGTGCTGCAGATATACATCTTACGGTTCAACAAGCCCTCCGCAATGAGCAAGATTGTTTCGACAATATTCAATCAGGGGCAAATCCCCATCGTCTTTGAAATCGGCAACCTTGTTGATTTCAATCGCGCGCAACTCACCATCAACTTTGCCCAAGTTAAACCACTCAATCTTACCCCCAAATGGATCGGGCCATTCAGCATTTCAGCCAAAGGACCTCATCCCAATACATATCGCCTAGACCTATCTCATACAGTCCTTAAGGCCATTTGGCCCTACTTCCACGTCAACATTCGACGGAAACATGTACCATCTATGCATCCGCTCCGCAATAGAACACCGCCTCCACCAGAACCGGTCTTAATCGAGGCAGAGCTTGAATATCCTGTCGAAGCCATACTCAACGAACGAATAACCGGCCAACGCCGTAACCGCCGCCGAATGTTTCTGACCAAGTACATCGGCTGGCCAGAACCTTCATGGCAACCAGAAGCCAATATCAGAGACACCGAAGCATTCGAAATATGGAGGGTTAACAATCCTCTGCTGAAATTTAGATAGATGAACAAAGCTTAAGCTCCCTGTTCAAATGGACAAAGCCGCTCAGGAGCCGCTCCCTATCCAGGCTATAAGCCGAACTTCATACCGAACCTGACGGGGCTTTGAGTACCAATCTACTCAACGGAGAGATTGAAGCCAGTGTAAGCCTAAGTGCTGCTCCAGGAGCTGACACCATATGGGAGCTCGTCCTATGGCAAGCCAGCAACTGACGCCGCATGGGAGCTCGTCCTGCGACTCAGTAACCTCATGCCTCCTGCTCTAAAGCCCAAGAGGCAAAGGCAGGCATATTTACATTGTAATAATACTAGGTCCGTTGCCAGAGTCTAGTCTTCTATTCGGGAATTCCCTCTGTCTAATTCTACTGTAAGATCTCTAAGTCTTGAATACGCCCTCGTCGGAGTATTCCTACTTTTCTTCTGGACCGCGGAGCGGTCCTGGTCACGTGATGGCCATCCGTGGCCATCCCTAAGGCATAGTACCCTGCGGGGTGCTTACGCTAGCATCCATCTCGCGCGGGGCCCTCCCCGACGCGTGTCTAGGCTTAGGCTGGTGAGCCACACCTCATTACACCCCCCTTAGATTCGCAACTATCTCGTAGGCTCAAAGCTCTTCAGCAAGGCAAGGCTTGTCTAAGCCGAACGGCTGCAGGATAACGGATGTGACGTGGCCGTGGGAGGATGAGGCTGGTGAAGCGGTTCTGGTACAGGTCGCATCACGGTAGTCTCCGGCGGGTAGTCTCCGCCCTTAGTAGGGCGCGATTTCGTCGAAAAGTCTATTTCTCTCTTCGCAAGGGCCCTAGATGAATCTCGAGTAGCTTTCTCCGTGCGAATCTCGATAAGTAACATCTGCTGCGCTCCGTAGGGGGTGAAACACTAACACCTGGATTTCCGAGTGTTCCCAGCCAGGTCAAGCCTTCAAAAGGCGCTGCCCGTTGAATTTCCCCCCTCTTGCTCTTCTTTCTCCCGTAGCTCAACGTCCACCCACACACACACATACCCGCACACACACACACACATACATACATACATCCAATGGCCGAGACCGCCAGCAACTCTTCCCCGCCCCCGACATCACCACCACGGGCAAGCGCAGGCCCACCCAACAACCTCCGAAAGGCGCTGCCAAGCGGGCCCAGCCCGCCCGGGTAAGTAGGAGTCGGTGTCCGTCCCCGGTTGTGACAACTCGTCTCACGTCACCCATCTTCCCTTGTTATCCGTAGGACCCCTCGGTCCACGAACAATCCACCGCCGAGGGGTCGGTTGGGCTGCCCGCATGTTGGAAGTGCCACCAATTCTGAAACGGCAAGATGTTCACTTCGGGATGCCACTATCTGGTGTGCCGTCCTTGCATCGTTGCAGAGGCTGATGACACGGTATGTTCACCATCGTGGGAATGCGGCTTGATATCTGCCTGACGGTGTGATCCCCTTGTTCCTTACTCCTCAGACCAACGGCCTCCAGGGCCAATTGACATGCGGCGCATCTGGCTGCGGCCGGGCTTTGTTCTTCGCGGCGATCCCTGCCGGCTGCCAGTATGACGGCTGCGCCCATGTCGGGGCAGACCTCCGCGTGTTCCCATGCAACCACCTCCACTGCATGGTCCATGTTCGTGCGTAAGTAGTACTCTGCGGCTCACAGCTGGCTTACCTGGCTAACTCAGCTCCCTTCGTAGCAAGATGAACGTCGCCAACTACACACCCCTCCGGTGCGGGTTGGCGACTGGTGCCACGGCAATCGGTGCCAGTTCTCCTTCACCAAGATTGGTTGATTAGTCCTTTCCCCCCCCCCTTTATTTCATGTACATACTTTTGTTTGCTGTCTGTCGCTGCCTCCGGGCCTGGCCTTCGGGCCGTAATAAATTCAGTACCCAAATCTCATCACTGTATTTTTCCTCTCATTGCTGTGCTTCTTCAAGCTCTGTGGTAATTTGTATGTGCCCGCTGTGTCCAATATCACTCGGCTTCCTTCCGGCTATGGTGCTCATGGTCGATGCCCTGCAGCACCCTTCCCCGCTGGGGAAGACCACCCGGCGGTCCCTCGGCCATCGTCCAATGATGCCGGCATCTCACCTAGTGAGGTCTACTGCTTTGCAGTCTTCGGCTCATTGCCCAGCGATCCCGGCATCTCGCCCAGCGAGGTATGTCGCCCAGCGACCTTTGGCCCCTCGTCAAACAATGTCGGTATCTTGGCCGAAGCCCTTCTCTTCCCCTTCGCGTGGATATGTACTACGGCCATGGTCCCCGCGTGTCTCGAGGTACGCTGCCATGCAAATCTGGTGCCGGTCACCTTGCATTGGCCAGTCGGTCGATGCCCAGCATCACCCTTCTCACCCAGTGAGGTATGCCGCCCAGCGGCCTTCGGCCCATCGTCAAACAATGCCGGAATCTTGGCCGAAGCCCTTCTCTTCCCCTTTGCGTGGGTATGTACTACGGCCATGGTCCTCGCGGGTCTCGAGGTACGCTGCCATGCAAATCTGGTGCCGTCACCTTGCATCGGCCAGCCGTCGGCTCATCGCCCGGCGATCCCGGCATCTCACCCAGTGAGGTATGCTGCCCAGCAGCCTTTGGCCCATCGTCCAACGATGCGGGCATCTTGCCCAGCGAGGTATGCTGCCTTGCAGCCTTCGGCCATTGTCCAACGATGCCGGCATCTCGCCTAGCGAGGTATGCTGCCCAGCAGCCTTCGGCCATCATCCAACGATGCCGGGACCTCGCACTATAATGTCCTCTACCTCAAGTAGCATATCTCTTGTTAATTTACGGTACAGCTCGCCATCTAGGTTCTCTTACGTCGCCTGGCTGCTAGCCTTTGGCCGCGGTCCTCTCCGGGGTGCTCCCTGAGCCATTCTTCCAGTGCGGTCGTTCCCTTCACGTGTGCGTAGGGCTCCCACGTGTTCTGGGTGTTGTCGTAACCTGTCCATTTGACTAAGAACTGCTTGGTGTTCCTGTGCCATCTTGCATTTAGGATCTTGTCCACTCGGTAGGTTTCCTGACCGTCCTCGTCCTTCTCGGGCTCCGGCGGAGCGGTGACCTGTCTGTACAGTGTACCGCCCGGGTCATGGTAACGTCTCAGAATGCTGACGTGAAAGACTGGGTGCAACCCGGTGAACTCCTTGGGTAGTTCGAGCTCGTAGGTGTCAGGATGTGTGCCCTTGTTGCGTACTGTGATTGGCCCAATCCATTGCTCAGCTAGCTTTTTGTTCCTTGTGGTGACGCTGGTGATCGCAATACCCTCTCGATGGAGTAAGACCTTGTCACCCTCTCGGTATGCTTCCGTGTGCTTTTTGCGATCATAGTACTTTGCCTGCTGGACCTGTGCTTTCTGGAGCCCTTGCTGCACGATGCGGCTCACGTCGGCGGATTCCTTAATTCGTCTCTCCACGGCGGTTCGTGCTGATTGCCGTATCATCTCCCCGGGATTAGATGCTACCCATTGGTTCGGTACCCGGGGAATGCGGCCTAGGTCAATCTCGAAAGGAGACAGTCCCGTCGATGTCTGCAGTGTTCGGTTGTAATTGTACTCAAGTGTGGGGAGTAAGCTCTTCCAGTTGGAGCCGGCATAGTCAAGGAAAGGGCCCATGATCCCCTTGACTGTCTTGATGGCGTTCTCCGCCTTGCTGCCGGTCTGTTGGTGTCGTGCCGACGAGAGTTCCTGCTTGACGTCGAGTGCCTGCATGAGGTACTGCCAGAATTCTGATAGCCACTTGGGGTTCCGATCACTCACGTTGGTGTGGGGCAACCCCGTATGGCAAAATGCCTGTTCCAGAAAGAGTTGAGCCGTCTCCTGAGCTGTAGCACGTGTGCTAGTAGGTAGGAGTATCACGCGGCATGAAAGGTAGTCAACAATGAGGAGTACGGCGTCCGCCATCTTGGTCAGTCTCTCGCCGGTGTCTTGCAAAGGGTTCTTCGTCACATCGGGCTCTACCCGAGGTTCCCCCCCTTAGAGCCTGATATGGGGAAGAAGACATCCATGTTGATTTGTTGCCAACGAGCGTCGGGGATTGGTAAACTGCGGAGGAAACCAATCGGTGCAGCGCGCTTGTGACGTTGGCAGGTAGGGCAGGTGCGGACATATTGGTACACATCACGCTCCATGTGGGGCCAATAGTACGACTCCAGAAGTTTGGCGAGCGTCCGTTGGACGCCGGAGTGACCACTGTTTGTGAGGGAGTTGTGATGAATCTGAAGGAGTGGCCCCCGTAAGCTGTCGGGGACGTACCGACGGCTGTGGTACATCAAGAATCAGTGCGGAGGGGAGTGCATCGTCCAGAAGCGGCGCGCATGGCCGGACAGGTTCTCCTGTGGACTGTTGATAGTTAGTAAGATGTTTTGGCCGAAATCATCGGATGCGAGCGCTCGGGTCCATTCCGCATCGGTTGGCATGTGCATCGTGACGGTCTTCTCCATGTGCACAATGGTGGTGACCACGTCGATCCTGGCCTGGCAGGTCGCACACTTGGGGGCGTAAGTCGGGTCGCGACTTAGGAAGTTGGCGATCGAGTTCCATGAGCCGGAGAGGTATTCCACTGAGAAATCGAACTGTTGGAGGAACTCGACCCAGCTCGCTTGGCGACGTGACAGGTGGGGTTGTTCCTGAAGGTAGATCAGGGATTTGTGGTCGACAAAAGCACGAAAGGGGCAGCCAATGAGGTAATGGCAGTTGACGTGTATGGATTTGACCAGTCCCAGCAGTTCTTGTTCATGTATGGGATATCGGGTCTCGGCTGGTTGCATCTTGCGGGAGTAGTATGTCACCGGGCAAAGTTGCGGAAGGTTAGCTAAGCCTGATTTGGTGGTAGGTAGTGGATGAGGGTATGGGAAATCCCCTGCGGCCGGCTGTGCCAGCCATCCACCATAGGCGTAGCCCGATGCGTCTGTAAACAAGTAGGTGTCAAGCGCCGGGTTGAAATACGCTAGGGTAGGTGCCGAAGAGCATATTTCCTTTAAGCGATTGAATGCCTTGTCCTCCTCGTTGCCCCATTGCCATGGGCGATTGCCGGATTGTAGGTTTGTTAACGGTAGGGTGATCTGTGCATACTCGGGGATGTATTCTTTGACGTAGTTGACGAGGCCCATGAAGCTGAGGAGTTCCAGTGAGTTGGTCAGACAAGGTCGTTCCCGGACCGCGGTCACCTTGGAGGGGGCGATACTCAAGCCATCCTTGCCGACTCGGTGGCCGCAGAACTCGACTTCGTCAACCGCCCATTGACATTTGCTGGGTTTGACGTGGAGGAGATGTTTCACCAGGGTCTTGAGGACCTCATCGACGTGCTGAATGTGCGAACTCATGTCGGTGCTGAATATGAGAATATCATCGAGGTATGAGATCACGTAGGCATCGTACTTGTCGCCCAAGAGTTTGTTGGATAGTTGCTGGAATGTAGCAGGTGCATTAGTTAAGCCAAAAGGTAGAACATTGTTGTCGATCGCGGTGAATACCCGCATGTTGACAAGCCTGTCGCGCAGCTCCGAGAGGTTCGGAAGTGGCGTGGCATCCTTGTGGGTCATCTTGTTCAGTGCCCGGTAGTCAATGCAGCAGCGTAAGCCACCATCCTTCTTTGGGGCAAATAGGACGGGTGCACTCCACGGACTGCGAGAGTGTGAGATCCAACCCTTGTCCATTAAACGCTGCATCTGCTGGCCGAGCTCGTCCAATTTGTCAGGGCTCAAATGCCAGAGTGGCTGCATCACGGGCTTTGAGCTGGGTTTGAGCTGAATGGTGAAATTGTCCTCGCCTCGATCCGGAGGCATGCTTGACTGCTCGGTGAATAGTGTCGTGACATATTTCTCTAGGGTCGGTCGGAGTGGATGGTCGGCCGCCAGCGCCTCTAGCTGGTCCTCTTGATCTGCCGTCTTGGCTTCGGTGTTGGTGTGGGGTCGTTCCTCCAAGATTGCCCTTTTCTTGGCATCGACCGTCCGTACGAATTGAGCCTCTACGACTGGAATCGGATCTACGATGTGTACCTCGAAGACTCCAGTGATCTCGCCCTTCTTCATCAAGCGTTTCCATTGCTTGGCCATGTAGATTCCCTCTGCATTGAGTGCTGGCTTCGCCAGCTGGAATCTGCGGGGCCGTATCTCTCGTGGGGAGAGCAGGCGGGTGGCACACGCGGACGGTGCTTCCCAATGGCGATTAGTCGATTTGGCTCGAAGGCTGAGGGTCTGACCGTTGTGGTAGAACGTCATCGTTGGGAAGCCTTCTTGGTCGAAGAGCCCTCAGACATCCAATCCCAATATGAATGGCAAGCCCAGTATGACATCGACCCTGATCGGCATGACCACGAATGGTACAGTATCCTCCCAGTAGGTGATCTTCTCCTCGGTGAACACCGAGAGGTCCCCACAGGTCATTTTCATTGCCCCGTAGTTTCCCGCTCTGTTGCTCCATCTGACTTCCAGCAGAGTTGGAGAGGTGTAGGTCCGGAGGCCGTGTTTGGTGGCCCAAGTGTCGCTGATGATCAGGGTGTTACATCCGGTATTGATTAGGATGCGGGCAAAGTGCCCTTGTACCTTCCCGTGGACCACGAATGTCTTCCTGTGAATGCGGGGTCCCAGTCTGTCCGTGGGGATCTTGTCTTGCATCCGGGGTTGGGGTACTGAGATGGTGCAAGCGTTCAGCACCCGGGGCGAAAATCCAAGCTCTTGACTGAGCCCCCGTCGCTGACCGCATCGTTCTTGGACTCTTCGGTGATCTCTACAGGGGCGGCGAACGTCTTATGCTCGCCGGTCTTACCTTTACCTGCTGAGCACCCACAGGCGTAGTGCCCCTTGCCTCCACAATTGAAGCATTCGTTGCGCTCACGGGGCTTGTTGTAGATGGTGCGCTCACAGTGTGAAATCCCTTGGTAGTTGTCCATACCGCGTGTGGGGCGGCCTGAGCCGTAGGGCGTGTGGCGCCCCCGTTCTCGCACTTGATGGTTTCCTCGGTGTACCTGAGCCAGCTGGACTGCGGCGTACTGATGTCTTCTCCCGTCAGAGGTCACCCGCGCGAGGTCATCCGCATAGCCTCGAATCTTGTAGCATAACAGGGCTTCGTTCTGTAGCTCGGTGATCGGGATCTTGGCGCCATTATTTCTCATGATCGCGGCGTAGCAGTGGTCTCGAATGCGCTGGCCGACATGGTTGGTTGAGAATCCGGTCAAGAAGTAGTCACGCTCTTGCCTTGAGGTAAGTCGCTCCTTGTCGTCGAGCGTTGCGATCTGGGCCCAAAGGGTATTGAACTTGGCGATGTACTCTGATATGCTATTAGTGAAAACCAGCCGCTTCATCTTTGCCTCCGCGGTGTTTCGTAGGTTGGCGGGATAGAAGCGGGTGCAGAGGATCCTCGTGAACTCTTCCAATGTCGTGGGCAGGTCGTTGGCATCCCTGAGCATTTGCCACCACTCGTCGGCGGTCTCCTTGAGGTACCCTGAGATGTGATCGACGTCCCGGTGGTCTGTCCTGAAGTCGGTTGCCTCAAGGTAGCGTGTATGGACCTTCAAAAACTCGTTGACCTTAGACACCATTTCTTCGCTGTTTCCTTTGCCGTCAAAGTGTGTCAGCTGCTTGCAAAGGTTCTCGCGGCGTTCCTTTTCAGCTTGCATTCGTGCTCGGTTTTCTTCCGCCAGGATAATGTCGTCGTGTGGTGTTGCAGCCGTCGGTTGGGCTTGAGCTGGGATCCTCAAAAGGAGAGCAGCGAAACGTGCTTCTCCCATTGCGATCTGCTCCTGCAGTAGCCGTTGGGTCTCCGCCAATTGTGCAGCCAACATTATGACGGGGTTGTCGGTCGGTGTGTCGACTTCGGGTTCTCCTACTGCCGGGCTTTCTCCTGCCATTGGGCTGTTCCTGGTGCTACGTGCCATTGTTGTCGTCTACAAGGTGGTGCTACCATGTAATAATACTAGGTCCGTTGCCAGAGTCTAGTCTTCTATTTGGGAAGTCCCTCTGTCTAATTCTACTGTAAGATCTCTAAGTCTTGAATACGCCCTCGTCAGAGTATTCCTACTTTTCTTCTGGACCGCGGGGCGGTCCTGGTCACGTGATGGCCATCCGTGGCCATCCCTAAGGCCTAGTACCCTGCGGGGTGCTTACGCTAGCATCCATCTTGCGCGGGGCCCTCCCCGACGCGTGTCTAGGCTTAGGCTGGTGAGCCACGCCTCATTACATACATACATATCTTTTTCGGCTAGTAAAAAGCCATGTCCTACATCAAGGCAGACGCGCCTCATAAGCAATTACCATAATCGCTCATAAGCGACCCCCAAAACTACCCTGCAGTTTCATAACTGCTAAGAGATCATCTCCACATTCCTATTGTTAGAAACCCAGTTTTCCTATATAAGGGGAGGGGAGAGACCGCCCCTTTTCATAACCAGAGACAATCCACACGCGCGATTGCCTTTCCCCTTAAGAAATCAAAGACTTCTGCACTCTCTTCTTCTTTTATCCTGATAATCCGGCACCTCCTATCGTCACTCTCGCTTGGATATCAGTCCTAGTTCACTTCTACCGCCTGAAAACTCAGGCACCTCACATTCGTTTTGCCATCTGTCTGTGCTGCACGTCGAACACGTTCCAAATTTTGGAGCACGTCCACATAGAGGGCCTCGACCATAGCTTTCCGCTTTGCCTTTGTCATTCTGGTTGGCTTCCGAGTACCGCTGCTGGTTACTGCTCGAGGTGCCTTGAGCCATACAGAGATACCTGTGCCATGGGTTTGAATGGTTCCTTCAAAATGATGAGTAAAAGGATGTTGTCCTCGTCGATGAAACGAAGAGTGTCCCAGATTGAAGCACATAGCCCAGATGTTCATCTTGTTATTCAAGTTGTTGATTGGCATCCTCTTGCAGAGCAGAACTACATCACGGAGAAGCTTGGTGTTGATGGTAACATACGTCTGAGTATGACTTGTTCGAAGAGGCAAGACGTTGAAGAGGGGGAGACCATGCATTTCGAAAAGGCGGGCCACTCCTGCGTAACTTTCCAGATAGAGCTCAGGACACACTACAACATTGACAACCACAGTAACATCTTCAAAAAGATTGAAAGCTCGATCTGGATATGTGCCCCATATGTCTTCGAGTACCTCCAGCTCCAGGGGAGAGAGTTGCAGCAGCACTTCTGATGACTGTAGGAGCCCTTTGGGATAAACCGCAAGCTCCTTGACATGGTGCGCTCGTCGATAGAGATGTCTGAGGCTAAGTCTCAAGTCGTTGCCTGAGCGGAACCTCTTCATTACATCAGCAAACTGCTTGATTCGCAATCGCTGGTTGATGTAACTTCAAATCTTCTCCCCAAAGTGCATCTTGACATTCGTGTGCATGTTGGCAAGGATGCTTTCAGCACAGTAATTGATGGCATTTTGGATTGCGTTTCCAGTTGTTGTTGGAGTGAACCTTGCTTCAACAACGTAGGCTTGAATGATTGGACAAAGACTGTGAATGTTATTAGAACATGAAACTAGATGAGAATTGCCGGGAACTTCTGACTACCTTGTAGTAATATAGACCATATCTGCTGCTCTCGGGTTGTAACGCGGGTTGTTGAGGAGAGTAAGAATAATTCGAACATGCTTGAGAGTCAGCACAGGAAAAGACCCGGCAACTTGGTGCCGCAATAGCCAATATTTGATTGCCCACGTAGCATGCTGAGCAAAGTGATGAACAGTGTTGATGAAGGACATGAGACGCACCCGCTCTTGTGCAGTACCAAACCAGGCCCTGGCAAAAGAGCCCTTATTGGTAACAACCGACGGCACTGCAGGTGGTTTCTTCCTCTTCTTTCTCCTCCGTAGACGGCGTGCAAGTTCTCTTGAGTAGGAGTTGTCACCGGAGGTGTCCCAGTCAGAACTGGATGAGCTTGAAGAGCTGGAACTTGGGTTGGAGTCCGGACGATGTGGCTGCCGAAGCTTTTTTTTTGGAGTGGCCGGTATCTGAGGGACCGGGTGTTCTTGTGGAGGCGTATGGACATTGGTGTTGCTGCTGGCAGGATTGCTGCTCCATGGTGAATCTGCGCTGCTGCCTCTGGGATCGTGGACGTCTCCATATTCCTCGGGACTCCTGGTGTCATTGTAAAGACTGAGACTTTGATATTGGAAACATCAAGTCCAAATGTGCGACGAGCCTTTACCTGGTGCGCTGTTTCTTTCTAGGAGGGGACCTTTGGTCGCTCATGTCATGCAGGCTGTTTGAGTAGGAGTCTTTCTTCTCGACGCGAAGTACACCAGAATGTCCACAGAGATGTTGTCAATAGTCAAAAAAAAATGTCAAAAAATGTGAAATCGAATAACTCTGTCAATACCTGTCCAAATGGACCGAGACAGCAAAATTCCTACTTGCTCGGGCCCGCTCTACAATGAGATAATGCGGCGGGCAATTTGTATTGGGGGAAGATTGTAATCCGTTTGACGAGACGTATGTATGTAGAGTGGAAAAGAGAGAGTAGAGTAAACACAGGTGAATGCCAAGGAGCAAGATTGTGAGGGGCCTATGTTTCAAGGCGGAAGAGGTATAGTTTTGAGCACTGGAACATTGGGACTGTGAGTGAGAAGTTAAAGAGGAGGAAAGAGATGATATTTCAAATGGGGGATTTTGATGTATTGATGATGATGATCCCTCGCCGGAAGGTACTTTCCTTCCCGTTTATATATGAGGTTCTCTGACTCTAATGGCTCAACTAACTTGTGGAGAACGGAGAGATGATCTAGGGATCTATGGCAGTGTAGCTGCGCAGTACTGAGACCGCGGGGTATGCTTACAGAGCTGGGACTTGTGGAGAGTGCTTATGAGGGAGTGGGTAACCGCTTATGAGGCGCGTCTGCCTTAACTTGGGATATGGCTTTTTACTAGCTGAATAAGTAAATATATATATATATAGATGGCGATCACCCTTTGGACGCGGGGATCACATGGGGGTCCAGAAAAGTGGGCCATCTACAGTATTACCGTAAATATCTGCTGTTTTCCTCATTCCCATCTCTGACACAGAAATGGAAAAATACGACAAGATTGGAAAAGTCGGCGAAGGCACGTACAGTGTCGTGTACAAGGCCCGCAACCATGAAAATGGCGATATTGTTGCGCTGAAGAAGATTCGTCTTGAGACGGAGGACAAGGGCGTGCTGTCCAAGGCTATTCGAGAAATCTCGTTGCTCAAGAAGTTGGACCATTCGAATATTATCACGTAAGTTGGTTGTGGGGGGAGTTTGTAGTTTGGCCAGAGGGCAAGATACGGACAATTCGTTTCTCACACAGCCCGTTTGCCCTCTATTACCTCTCCCCTATCCACAGCAGACTAAAAGACTTTGTTTACAATGACATTAAGCTGTACCTGATATTCAAGTTTCTTGATCTGGACTTGAAAAAGTACATGGAGACGCAGACCAACGGCCTGTCGCCGGCCCTTATCAAGAGTTACATGCATCAGTTGATCAAAGGGATCATGTTCTGTCATTGCCATCATGTGATTCATAGGGATCTCAAGCCGCAAAATTGTGCGTTTGGGGTTGGGATGAGAATGGGGAAGTGGCGGTGGGGTGGTTTGGGTTTTTGCTGACGCTCCTTCCTGCTGTTTCTTTTGGACAGTGCTGATTGACCAAAATGGAATGTTGAAATTGGCAGACTTTGGATTGGCACGAGCGTGCGGAGTTCCGTTGCGTGCGTACACTCACGAGGTAGGATAAAGCAACAACAACCACCAACAGGGGTTCCTCATGTTTTGCTTTCTCGTCCCGCCACGCACAGGTTGTTACATTATGGTACCGCACGCCCGAGATTCTGCTGGGCTCCAAAACTTACTTGACCGCGGTTGACATGTGGAGCGTGGGCTGCATCTTTGCAGAGATGTGTCTCCGCCAACCGCTCTTTCTGGGCGACTTGGAAATTGACGAGCTGTTCCGCATCTTCCGCACCCTCTGCACACCCAACGAGGAAACATGGCCCAACGTCTCAGCCTTACCTGACTATAAACCTACGTTCCCGGTCTGGGGTCGCAAGAATCTGAAGATGGTAGTGCCGAAATTAGACGCTACTGGGATTGATCTGTTGTCGGTAAGTGGATGCGACTCCCTAAGCTTGTGTTTCGCAGTCAACTCATGACTGATGTGGGGGGGGGGGGGGGAATTGCGCCCCATACACACAGAGACTTCTGACATACAACTCGGTGCACTGCATCTCGGCCAAGAAGGCGCTTGTCCATCCTTACTTTGAGGCTGTCAAGGATATATGATGTTGCCTTATGTAGACATAAATTCAATATGAAACAAATTCACTGAAGTCCTGTTTCGTATGCGAGGAGAAATGTATTTCGTTCAGATGTACAAGTGAGGAAATGATAATAGGCCATACAAAAAACATCAAATGTTGTGCATATACAAAACACCAAAGGCCAACGTTTGTTTCCTCCCCACCCACCCTTTTCACTCGTCGTCCTCATCACTGAGGTAGCGGCCCTCCCCCCACTGTCCGAGTCCCCAAACAGGGCATCATTGTCCTTGTCGTCTTCATTGTCCTCGTCTTCATTGTCCTCGTCTTCATCGTCCTCGTCTTCATCGTCCTCGTCTTCATCGTCCTCGTCTTCATCGTCCTCGTCTTCATCGTCCTTGTCGTCGTTGTTGGAGGAGGAGGAGGAGAGGGAGGAGGAGAGGGAAGAGGAGAGGGAGGGTGAGAGGGAGGAGGAGAGGGAGGAGGAGAGGGGGCAGGAGGGGGGCTGAAAAAGAAGAGAGGGAATCAGTAAGACTGAAAGGAATATTCGTCGAATAACAGTAGTAGCATACCTTAAAGAGCAGAATCGCAATCTGTCCCAGATAAAAGTAAATAAAATGCTTCGTCTCATGGGTCACGTACGATCCAAAGTTCCGTTCGACAATGCAGTGCCAGGTGGGGTTGTATTTTTTGTCGAATTCTCGCTTGATGAAGGCCGCGATATCCTTTTCAATGTTGTACTTTTCCATAGCTTGAGCTGCGCAGTCGACGGCATACTGCTGCATCTCCTCCGACATGTCGGCCTTGTTGATGACGGCACTGCGGTCAGACATGGTGAATGCAGGTGGGGGGTGGTGAATGCGGGTGAGGGGGTTTGATGTGGTGGTGGTGATGATGTGAATATTGGATTGAGAAAAGTACAAAGTGGGTTGAAGAGATGCGGAGGAGAGTGTACAATGATTGTGATGCAGATGGGCCGTGATGCTGGAAGAGAGTAAAAAGCTAGAAAAGCACGAGCAAAATTAACGTGGCTGCGGTTCTTTTATACCAAAAGTTCGAAAAGCTTGTCTCGCTGTGAAAGCACAAAAAGAGTCTGTTGTTATGAGGAAAGGGATGGAAGTCTATTTCCGTCAATTTCACATGGAGCTTAGTCGCGCGTTTAGTGCAAGATGGGCTGGCGATTTGGTTAGTCGCCAAAGGAATCTGCGTATTGCCAATCGTCGGCGCGGAGGCGATTACGCGATACGTGGCTCTTGCAATAGCCGGTCCCTTGGCGCGTGGTAAAAGTTCATTATTATTTTGATGAACTGGGGCGACACAAGGAAGATCTTCTCAACAACGACTGACTAAGCGTGTAACTTTCGCACGTGGTGCCCAATTGCCGATCGTGAATTTCGTGTTGAAAAGAAAAATGCAAACAAACACAGTATGCCCTGCCGCTGGAATGGGCGCCTGATCGATGGCTTACGCGAGGCGGCTTCACCACACGTGACGGTGACGAAAGAAGTCTATTTTACGCGTGGAGTTGCATATTTCATAAAGAACATTATCAGATTACGCACACAGCGATTTGCAACAAGTTGTCATGAGTCTCATGCACTCCTTTGATGCCCATTTGTCAACTGCTTCAAAAGGTCTTCAAATGTACAATGACAAGTCTCTGCTTACCAGGACAGGCTTCCGACCAATGGTAGCTGACATCTAATTGGCTCTTGAAAATAGTCTCGCCGAAAAACTGTTTTTAGACGAAAAGGTCGGATTCAAACACTTTAAAAGTCATCAAGATAAAATTCAAGCACTCAAAAACAATTAGTTTTCCGCCCGCGTGCCCGCTATCAAGGAGCAAGCGGGGTTGGTGGCAGAGCCAACGCCCTCCCAATGGTACCGCAAACCCAGAAAGAAAGAATCATGGGCGAAAACAAAGAGAATGACAAACAAAAGTCTGCATCGAAGTCACTCTGGAAAAGAATATCTATTCCTCTGCCCGTTCTTTTGCTAAGTACGACTCACTTTCCAGTGATTTGAACTGGGTGGTCGCGGGATTGTCATCACGTCCGACAGTTTCTTGTCGGTAGCCACCACTCTGGTGGTGGCTGCTTCTATCGCAGTACCTGTTGCCGTTCTAAGTGCGACCGGTGCTAACGAGACAGTTGATTCAAGTGAGCACTTCTACTTGGCCGCAGACTGCGGACTTGCTCTTGCATTTATGTGCGAACTGCGTGAATATTTTCAATCTATAACTCCAACACCAATTGCGCATTCCGCCGATGCTCCTCGTCAATTTGCGTCAGCACGACATCCATCATCTGCAGAGCTAGACTCGTGGATCGTATAGCCTAGGAAACGCGAGAGGTAGGAAGATACAATGAGAAACAAACGTGTCGATTGATCGAGTAACGGAAGTGGGCTTGGTCGATATCATACCAGGACGGCATCAGTATCGTCCCCCGCGGTGCGCATGTCCGCAGCTAGCTCGTTCTGCAATCGTGTGATGCCGGTGGCTAGCGGGCCGAGCAGGGTTTCGTGGATTTGAGCAAGGTGGGCTGGATCCCACAGGCCAGTCTAAAGGAGACGTAAAAGCAGAGACCGATGGTCAGTCCCGTTCAGGACCTTAATGTCCTCATGAATCAGCGCTTCTCTTTACCCTATTCTTTGTCTTTCCCCGCGCATCCCGTGCCAACATGTACAGATAGAGATTCAGCACGTGCATGAGAAGCGGGATGCGGTCGTAGAAGGGGTTCGGGTCGGTGGTGGTCGTAGTTGTTGTTTGGGCAGAGTGCGGCAGAATGGAGCTGTTCCCGTCGGCTGGGTAAACGCGGGAGGTTGGATCGAGGAGGATGCGGAGGAAGGTGACCGTGAATGGACGGCCGGCAAACAGGGACTATGTCAGTGGGGAAAGCAACGGGCGTGAAAGCTGTTAATGGGCAATGGTGTCCAGGGAGCTTAGCGTCATTTTTGTTACCCCTCCATCTTTATCCCAACACCCATGCACATTGTCTTTCAGAATCACCATTGCCGCGACCTGCACCGCCAACACAGGTGGTGCAGGGTCCGCATCGGGGTTCAGAAGGAGAAGGTCCAGCAGGATGCGTGCGCGATTAGATTCGTCGAAACGGGCTAAGAGTTCTTTAAAAAGGGTGAAGCAGGCGGTACGGGATGTGTTGTTGCTGGTGGTTGCGAGGTAGAGGACCATATTCTGTGAGCGGAAGCCTGCGGATTAGGGACGTAGAAATGTTGTAGCAGTGGAGAGCATCTTATACCTGTACTAGATCGTCGAGTTTTTGGGTAATGTCGCCTGCGCTGATGCTGTCTCGTTGCACGGGCTCTAGTCCCCTCGACAGGATCTGGAAAGCCTTGGCTCCGAATTCCGGATGTGGCGGGCTAGGCGGCCAGTTAGGATGAATTTCTGGCACTTTCGACCGACTGCTCCTCACCAAGTACTCGTTGCCTCACTCACCCATTGAGCAATGATGCAATATGACTTCCACATCCCGCTAGAAGGTGAGCTGGGTTTGCACTGGGTGGCGGGGCAGTCGGATTGTTCATTGTGAGCGCCATCGCGATCAGAACTGCGCGGCCGACGCCCGTTGTCGAAGCTTCGGATCCCTCGAAATCGTCCCCGCTGACAAGAGTTTCGAACCCAATGTTGGCGCGGTAAAGGATCCCCATCGTCCGCTGAACTAGGTCAGAGTCAGGGGATGAGATGCCGTCCTCGCCCAAAGGGAGAGGGCCAAGACATACGGCGGAGAACTGCATGAGCAAGTTCATGAAGCTCGGGGACAATTTCTTCGGCTCTCCGTTTAATGCATCCACTGCGGGTCCGGCATTGTTGAATTTCAGCTGCAGCGTCTCCAGAATCGTGAGATATAGGTTTAGAAGCCTGTTGTGCAGGTCATGCCGCTGGGCGTGATCACTGGGATCCGACAGCTCGCTATCGTCGCGAAGCGCCGCACAGAACTGCATTCCGCGCGTTAACACCTTTGATGCGGTGTCCACGTATGAGGAGATGCGTTTCACGAGTAGACGGCGGACGGCAGTTTCCCACATTGAGAGGAACGCGATGAAGACGGCGGCGCGCTGGGCCACATCTTTGACAGTGTTCTCTGGCTTCTCGTCCCGGTTCGCATACTCGTCCCCATCCCCGTTCTCGTCATCATCGTTATCAGTTGCACTACCGTCAGCATCACACTGCCATTCCAATTCCGCAAGATACTCGACTGTAAATAGAGCCAGTTCGCGGGGACTGCACGTTGCGGCTATGACGTCTAGTAAGGGCTCCGGACCTCGATGTGTTTCATTATTCATTTCCAACGGAGCTCGAATGGAGGGTGCAATTAGACGAGCAATATCCCAGCCGAGCTCTTCCAGCACTACAGTAGCCTGACCGTCTGGGGTGAACAGAATCTGTTCGAGGTGCGCAAACAATGGGATAGAGTTTGAGCCGCGTGCATCGCGGTCGGTGGAGGTAGCGAAAACCTCTTCCAACGTCTCGAGAAACGTTGTTCTCAAGGTTGCATTATCAATGTCCTGTGGAAAGAGTTCAGCGTTGGCATGAGAAAGGGAATGCTTTTGGCCAGCACCCCTACCTGTTCCAGGTCTTTGCAGATGCGCTCAAGTTTTTGAATTGCTTGGTCGAGTGAGGCCAAAAGGGCCGCTGATTGTGCGTCGAGTGTGTTCGCTACCATACCCTGCGGGGCCATGGGAGTGGCTGGAGGCAATGTCGGTATATACGCAGTAGCAGCGGGGTCGGCTTGCATCCTTTCCAATGCTGTCAACGTTTCGCGGCTCCAATATCGTGTATGTGTTTAGAGCAGCAAAACTGTCAAGGCTTAGATGAGGCGCAGCTGATAAAAGTGCAAGCGCGTGGATGCGTTAAAAAGCGCCGTCCCTCTGTCGCCGATCAAAGTCCGCAAATCTCAGCAAAGCAGCGACTTCGACGTCGGTCAATCCATGTCGTCGTTGTCTTGTTGACAGGCCAACGAAGAGGATGGCAGAAACGCAGCTCTGTCTGCAAGAGGGCACGTTGATAATCAGATTGTGTTTCTAGTGAGCAGATGCGCACTTTGGGGAGATCGATATCTGACAATACCCTTTAGCATTGGGCTACTGTGGAAACAGTTCACGTTCCTTTTTCGGCCAAGTGTACAGGATCCCACTTCCGCCTTCGAAAAATTCTACCCCAAGTTTAGCAGCCCGTATAAATGGGCAAGATCCGTGCCCGATAGCTTAGGATCGATGATAACGAGCGATACTGCGGCCGTTTTTGAGAAGAAGAAGGAGAAGAAGAAAGCCCCGGTATCGCTTGTTGTGCATCAATTTGAACCACCACTGCGTTCATCGTTCTACGTTGGGGAGAATTCGGTCAGAAGGCGTACAACGGCGTTCATCGGCAACGCGCAGTCACTGCGCCACTCAATAACAACCCACGTACGGGAGGAGACCCGATCTCCAAGTTTGAAGATTTGCAGACAATCGCTATCAGTAACATGGAGGATCTGAAAGAAAAGTATAGAGATTACATGTCTCCAAGAGACTATGCGTATTTCAACGTATTCAATGCGGAAGACCGCCAGCTTGTGTTGACTGAAGCGAAAGAGAATCTCCAGGAGGACAACGTTCATAAGATAAAGATGAAAACGTCGGGAATGGAGTTTCTTGGAATTGTTTCACACGTATGTAACGACTAGCCGTTTTAGGTTCCAGGATAAGGTGGACTCATCTTTCATAGGAACTGCGAACTCCATTGAATTCCCTCATTGGACTGATCGACTTGATGCAAGCGGATGACATGACCAACGATCAGCGACTATACATCAAAACATTGGAACAATCCTGCACCCACTTGATGTCAGTAGTGAACCGTATGCAAGATCTTGCTGCATTGCAGCAGTCGGATGCAGCTACAGTGAACATTATTCCCTTCGACATAGTAGCAACGATGACCGGCGTCGCAGAGGCGATGCAGCATCTAAGCACTCATACCGGGAAAGGAACGCAGGTCGTCCTCGACTTGGATTCGAATATACCCTTATCCGTCAACGGAGACCTTACGAAGATCCAGCAAGTCCTGAGTAACCTCGTGGGGATTGCCACCACATCAAGTCTCACAAAACTTGGATCTTTAAAAGCAACCTTCGAACCAACAACGGGTCAAAATGCAAATATCCACATCGTCATCAAAGGCGTTAAGACACAAACGCCTCAGGCGTTGCTGGAAGGGATTGCACTCGAGTTTTCCTTCCAAGACCTGTTCCAACCGTTGACTTTCAACAACTTGTCGCAAGGAATCGTAATTAGCAGAGAGTTCCTGGCTCAGTTAGGGAGCACTTTGCACATGGACATCGATGAAGAAGGTACCTTGATCTTTACGTTCGATCTGAAGCTCACGTATGAAACAAGTTCCGATGTTGCACGCAATTCGCAATCCAATCGAGGTGAATTTAAAGCCGATCGAGCCTCTGTCAAAATTCTACTCGCCGAAGACAACAAAGTCAATAGACAGATTGTGAGGAAAATGCTGTCTAAGATGGGATTTGCGAACGTTGATGGGGCGGAGAATGGGAAGGAAGCGATCGAAAAAGTAGAAGCTGAACACTTTGATATCATTTTGATGGTAAGGTTTGTTTTCCCTCGGGTGGCGAAATGGAAGGATCACTAATTGTCCCTTACATTCTATCAGGATTGTGACATGCCCCTAATCTCCGGATACGAAGCTGCGGGTTCGTAACGAATCTGAATTTGAATTTGTGTGGGGGAAAACATCCACCGCCTTGAGTTGACAATACTTATGCCGTCGCCATTTGTAGAGCATATCAGGACGGTAATGAAGAACAACACAATCAAAATCATTGCTCTTACCGCCAACAGCACAAACAACGCCAAACAACGATGCATATCGGTCGGCATGGACGACTATTTCACGAAACCAATCACTATAAAGACTTTATCAGAAATGTTACATAAATGGCTACCAACCGTCAAGCTCAAGTGACGCCTCCAGCTCGGTATCGCCGCTGAACTCGGATCCGTATCAGTTTCTTTCAAGCGTCTGATGATAGTCCGAGAACTTGTTTTTTTTCTGGAAAGTTAGTGATATATAAGCGTAAAATATGGGACTAACGTATAAGATGACATCACTACGTCAGCGATTCAACAGAGCAGTAGCAGTGGAAACTTAATCGTGATGACGAAGAACCTTTGACTGGTAGTGCACCGTGAGCCTTTGTACAGATCTGTATATTACGTTGAAATATATTTCTGGAAGTTCATCTCGGGCGACATTTGGCCGCCGACGCGTTCGTGATTGTCACACTTTGGTGATAGATTGGATTGCACAGCCACCGCCCGTAACGCCCTTTCCATCTCCTTTCCCCCGCTTTTCTCGTTCTTGCACTTGCGTTTTTGTTTGGGTATATTTCATCACGCTATGCTCTGGATTCGTTGCTAAGACTTTCCGACCCTCGTATTTTTGATCTTTGTACCACAACCTCTACAAGCATGTCGCAGCAGCAGCAGCACTGGCAGGTTCGTGAACAGGCCCCTCTTCACTCCTGCGCGTCTGTCATTCGTACCTTCATGCACTCTATTTCCGCGTTTCTGACACCTTGAACCATCACCCTCACCGTCTGCAGGACTGCACCAACCACAGCCTCCGCTTCCTCGCTCTCGCCAAAGCCTCCTCCGTCCCAGCCGACCAAGCCGACCCGTTTCTCGCCTTCCTACAGAGCCAATGGGAGACAGCTGCTGTGCGTGTCACGTCCAAAGACCGGTGAGCACCACATCACGATATGGGACTCGATGTAGAAACAACACATACTTATATGGGTGTGTGTGTGATCAGCGACGCGGTGTATGCGATGACGGCGTTCGCAACCCAAATTGCTGCGCTTCTTATGACTGACACCCTTGTGCCGCCTGCCCTGTGCGCTGCAATTGAGGAGAAAGTGGAAGCTGATCTGTAAGCGTTTCTTTGCAGAACAATGATGATGGTTCGCTAGAGGACGCGTGGCTCGGCGTGCGCAATCCTATCGCTCATACCTCCTCATTTTTGACGCCGACAGAACCGCGTGGCTCGAAACGCAGCTCAACACGACATTCAAGAATGAATATGTACAGACTCATAAACAGGAAGCCGCGCTGTATGGCTCGCTGCGCTCCGTGGAGATTGGTACGTTTCAATTCAGTTCTTCCTCATCTGGGGTGGGACCGAGTCCGCTGCGAGAGAAGTGACGAGAAGGATTTGGCGATTGGAATCCTTGAGTCCAAAAAGACCACTCGCAAGACCTGGGAGTCTCGTACCGGCAAGTCAACCTAACATCATGCCATTGACAGCAATCGAGACTGCTCTCGCTTCCAAACCTTTAACAACGATTACCCCTTTCGTGCCCATCATCTACCTCCCCTCCAATATCGGCCACGAACAATTCGAAATCAACCTCGCACACACCTTAACAACGATATGCCCCAAAGCGCTTCTTCGCAAAGGTAAACCACTGCGATTTCCCACTTCTCATTTCCCCTATCAACGTCTCATAGATCACATCCCTACTTTTTGTGTGATTTCTTAGCTCCCGCCATATCGGAACACGAACGCATCAACGTCGCTGCGCTCGAAACCCTCGTCGCGGAAGATAGACAACTGGGACACTGCCCCTTGATGGTCGTAGCCCGTGTTGCGACTTGCGTCACGGGCGAGCGAGACCCGTTTGTAGAGTTAAGGGAGTTGTGTGATACAGAGAAGATGTGGTTGCATGTTGATGGGTATGAATGAAGAAACAGAACAGTGGAACGATCATAGCGGGCTTTTCCTTTTTACGATTCTAAAGCGGCTTTTCCGCTTTCCCATCAGATCGACGTTCAATCACCTCGAAACATGGGACTCCCCTCTCCCCGTCATTGCCAAAGCAGCTCACTCGTATTCCCTTTCCCTCGAGCACGGCGCGCCGGGCGTCTCGCCCCTAGCTTCTGTCGTGCGTGTGCAAGCTTTTTCTCATTTCTCGCTTCTGATATGCGCTCAAGCAACGAAATCTCATCTGGTTTACTGTCTTTACTCCAGACCATCTTTGCCACCAAACCACCGCCGCCACCGCCAAGTACCGCGACACCAACCATCTCATCTATACCAAACAGCGCGTCTGGTGACAATGCCGCTCCGGCGCCGCTGTTGGCGAACAGAACCGAGAAGGGGCGGTGGATAATTGAGCAGTACCTGAAACAAACAGAGTCGATGGCGAATGACGCGCACATTGCTGCAACAACAGCAATGGTGGCAGAGCCGGGAAAGATTGACAACAAGATGGCCGCCACGTTTCCGCTCTGGGTTGCTACCAAAGTCTGGGATTGGGATGCGGTCTTGAATGATGCGAGACAAGCGATGGGATTGGTATGCGGGCGTCGGACACATATTTACCCTTTGGTCGCACGCTTACACACCCATCACCGGCTTTATCATCGTTCGTGTATGATGTTTTTTGTTCACTTGATAGACTCAGACAGTGCTCGATACGGCTCGCGAACACGGCGCGTACCTCAACTCCTACGCGTCCTCCACATGTCCCCTCGCCCTCTTGCGCTTTGAGGACCAGGCCAGCGGCGATGAGAAGAATGTGGTGGCAACGAAATTCGTAAGTTTTCTTGTCTACTCTTGAGCTGGCGTTCGTGTGCGGTGGCATACACAGACCCACACATTGGTTCATGAACCGCTCGCCCCTGGCATGGGCTGATCCAATTTCGCCCTTTTCGCAGATGTACGCGTCCATCCCCGAAGACCTCCGCACCCAACTCTCCATCGACCTCGTCCAAGCGTTCGGAAAGCTGTGGATTCGATATCGCCCCTTTTACTCACGTAAGCCCCTGCCCTTTTCTGCCCTCACGCCATATCTTGACCCTCCACACCCTCTTTCCTTTATTAAATCTAGAACCGCCCATCGCTCACCAACCAGCCCTCCTAAACACACTCCTCGATACTCTCGCTTCCACAGCCCGCCGCGTGCATGCCGCGCAGGAATTGAGGGAGACGTTTAGGCAGGTGGTGGAGAAGAGGAAGGAGTTAACATTTGTGGAACGGTTGGAGAGTGAGAAGGAGGAGGAGGTGGGGGAAGATGTTTGGATTGGGTTGGGGGCTTTGAGGTGAGTGCGGCGCTGGTCTTGCGTCTAATTCCAGTGAATCTCACCACATCCTTATGTTATCTCTCCACCTTCCCCACACCAGATACACACCCCCTTACATCGACGCCCTCGCGGACCACATTGCTCCCGAAGTCGTCTCCGATCTCGATGGGCTCAACATGCAACTCGCTGACGTTCTGTCCCTCCACAGCGCCCAAACCTTCGCCCTGCAGCAATTCCGACCAGCTACGGCGGAAAATGATACACTGCCTCTGGCGTTGAGAGGAGGAGACAGGAGCTGTGTTCATGTGGGTGTGGGACCCGTGGAGAAAAAGGATGTGGAGGATTTGGTGGAGGAGATTGTGAGAGAGGCGGGGAGGTTGGAGAGGAATAGTGAGGTATGGGGTGAATGAAAGTGAAGAGAGAGGAACGAGTGAGATTGAGAGTTTGATTTTTCGTATTGTGAATTTTTTTTTCTTTCTTTTTCTTGAGTAGTTTGTTGCGAGAATTGCGAGTGTGATCAAACGCGGAATCGAGCAAGCTGAGCGACAACTGCAAGAGGAAAGTGCCGAAGAGGTAAGCAAGGAAGCAGAACCACACACTCTACATTGTCCCACTGACGTCTTTTCCGCTTTCTTCTTGTCACAGCAACCCAGCATCCTCCGCATGCTCCCCATCGTCGGCTCGGTTCTCTCCTGGTGGCGGCCCGAAGTGCCGCGCAACCGGATTCCCGTTGCCCGGACCTTCTCCATCGCGACGGGCTTCACGACCATCCCGCTGGATCCCGAACAGCAACAAAATGAGTTATCACCCAATTCGCATCATCAGCAGCCGCGACTGTCGATTAGTTTGCCCCCGAGAACGAATTCGAATCCGCGGAAGGAGTTGGCGGTGGGTGGGAGTAGTGGTGCGAGTGGGGTGGTGGTCAACTCCCCGCCCCCGCCTGCGAATGACGTGCTGGTGGGAGTCGGGAACAAAGAGAGTGGTATGGGGGAGCATGAAAAAGTGGGACTGGATGCGAATGGATATTTCAATCAGGAACTCGAAAGTGCGTTTGAGGGAGGTGAAGATGAGAGTGAGAATGGGAGGGCGAGTGGAAGTGCGAGGAATAAATTGCAGCCTGTCCATACGAGACCCCCGTTGCCGCCTCCTTCTCTACAACCCACAGCACCCAAAGAGCAACCTGCGACACCAGTAACAGCGACCACAGCAATATCAGCAGCGGCAATGACGCCCACCACACCGCCCATTACCCGCGATGTGGCCACCCCACGCCCACGACCGGCCACGCCTATCGATCAACAACAACAACAACAACAACAGCAACAGTCGCCCCAGCAGAACAGCATTGTGAGCAATAAACCTCATTCTCCACCACAACAATCACCCAAACAACAACAACAACCCGTCAAACCGCAACCCTCACCGCCCCGCCTCACCCCGTCAGCCACCCCCTGGTTCCTGCTCGCGACCTCCACCACCCCTCGCCCGGACCCCGTCCCTGAATCCATCGTTGTCGACGACGAACAGCGCGAACGACGCAGTAGTAGTAGTAGTAGTAGCGGCAGCAAGAGTTTTGATCGGGCGAGACCTGGCAGCGGTGGCAGTAACAGCCACCGCCGCTCGGCAGGGGCAATGGTGCCGGGAACACCCCCGACCCCGCCGGCGGAGAACCAAGCAGGTAATGGGAATGGAAGTGGGAGGGCGAATGGGTCGGTGATGGAAACCCCGCAAGCGACGACACCGGGACGTGAGAAGCGGGCAGTGACATTGTCGTCGCCGCCGCCTAAACAGCCCCAACAGCAACAGCAGAATGCGGGAGGAATGAGAGGGGATGCGACGACGCACCAATACCCGACGAAAGAGGACATTGAGCAAGGCGTGCGTGAGATTTTCGCAGAGTATGGTAAGTGAACAGAAAATCACACTCCCAAAGAACAGGATCCTGGTTGATCGTCCTTTTGATGACTGATTACCCCCCGCTACAGAAACCCGCATGGCGGAACTCAACAACAAGAAAATTCGCATCCTCCTGCAAGACCGCTTTGGCGGCATCGACCTCCGCAACCGCGTTGGCCTCATCCGCGATGTTGTCGATGCGTGCTTGAATGGATGATGGACAGATGCCCCTGCAAACCGGGGAGAAGCAGGCTAAGAAACTATCTATGAATATCTATGATACATTTTATACATACAGACACAAAACAAGAGTGGAAAAGCAGAAGAATATAAAACCTGTCCTTGACCTACGTAATCTGCAAGACTATCTGAAAAGGATTTCTTTCCTTCTTTCTCTCTTTCCTTTCCCCCTCACAACTTTGGGGCCGCCAGAAATTTCACATGTCGCCCCACAAACACGTCCTTCCCATCGCTCAAGCGCGTTCCCGTGCACCGCGTGAAGGCCAAGTTCCGCCCGCGTTTCTCGACGGTGGCAACAATGTGCAGTTCGTCGTCCTGGTGGGCTGCGGCGAGGTACTGCACGTTGAGGTCGATGGAGGACCCGGCTGCGGGGGAGCCGTGTGCGAGGAGGGCGAGGGTGGTTGTTGCATCCACCAACTTTTGAGAATGGAACAAAAAAAAAAAGAAGTGGAATGCAAGTGGGAGCGTTGGAATACATTTATTACAACGACCGCATCGCATTTAAAATGCAGTTTTGTTTTCATTTTCTAGTACTCACGAGTGCAGCACACCCCCCATGCAACGCCCCAAACGGGTTCAGCATCTCGGGTGTCACGGTGAATGAGAAGCAGACCGAGGCCGGTGGGTGGGTGGGTGGTGCGGGGATGACGGTGAGGGTGGAGAGCGTGGACGCGCCAAAACCGGCCGTGTCACTGCTAAGGTGGGATAGGATGGTTTGGAGGGATGGGACGTCGGGGGACGAAGGCATTTTGAGCGGGATGAAAACAAAAAAAAAAAAAAAAACAGAAAGGAATGGAGGCAAATGGGGAAGGAAGAGATGGAGTTCAACGGACGCGCGTGACAAACCGCTATAGGGATAGATATAGGATACAATCCGTCCACGTGTCACTGGCTGGAACCATCGCCAATGCGAACCAGTTGGTGACGGGCGGATGGACCCGACATTGGCCGTAGGTGAACTACCCACCTGTGTGCAATGTATCGTAAAATCGCAGTGGTGTCAGAGTGCCAGAAGTCAGAGAGCCCACCTGGGTTGTAAGGTCGCCCTCTCTTTCGGTTGGCCTCTTATGCAGTCTTGTCCAGGCTCAAACTATCACGGCTATTGTTGGCACCAATGGGGCCTCCAGCATGAACACTGTCATCTATGATATATCACGCCACCAACAACGAGTTGAAAACCGAGGCCGAGCGTTTTTGATTCGAAGGAGAATATCATCACAATTGTATCGCCAAGACTGGTCCACTCGTCAAGAGCGATTCCTGCCATTTCGCAGTGAGGAGTCAGTCGATCTCTCTCTGTAGGAATCGTATCTTTGCTTAGGTTTCTCGTTGGTCCTTTTACTGGGAAAATGATGATGACATCATCACTCCTGTCTGTGTGACATAATGATTCCTAAGCATGCTACATCCAGCGTCCTTTCGTCATGTCCGTCGCCTTTTCACACCTGAACTTTTTCACAACTCTCCGATCCTTCACCGCTGTTTTGCCGTACCGCACGAGTCCACTCCAAAGCAAGATTGGGTTTTCTAAACAGAAGGTAAGGTGCGAGAAACATTCTGCCGAGGGATGCAGGGAATCATCATCAACGGGTAACGAACGCTGTTTCAAAGCTTTGTAGTGTGCCTCGCCAAACGCATTTCCCCGAACCCGTCACTACACGGAGGACTAAAGGACCAACATCGACGAGGAGTCTCTTATTACTTACCGCTCGGCGCCGCCGCCACGGGAAGGGAACGAAAGAAGCAAAGAAACATCTTTGTCCTCTATATCTCTCTCTCTCTCTCTCTTTCCGCCACTTCTTCGAAATTGCCACAATGCTCGTCCCTCTTCCTTACGCCATCGAAGACATCCCTCAAACCCCTGCATCCACCTACCTCTTCTCCCTCCCGCACGCACCCACCCGCACAGCGTCCCAAACAACCATCACCCACACCCACGCCGTCCACACTCCGCCCCCGCCGCTGCCCAATGCAACACCGCAACAACAACCACAGAGCGACTCGTACTTTAACCTCCCCACTCGCAAAACAAAACGACCCCACCCGACCTCACCCGGCGGTATATACGAACACCTCGTCTGCCCGTTATGTTTTGTTCTCCCGCATCGCATGAGCCTCTTGCCGTGTTGCGGCAACAGTATCTGTGCCGAGTGTGCGAGTGTGTGGGTCAAGACCCATCCGACTTGCCCCTTTTGTAGGGCGGACCTGGATGCGGTTGTTAATGGGGCTGACCCGCAAGATCCGCCTACAAAAGATGGGCATACAGACACAATGGATGGAGAAGATGTGCCCGGGCATGATATTATCACCATCGAGTCGGTCGATGGAGACGCCGACGACGCAGATCCACAGGTTCAGCCCATCGACCCACTATCGGTGGGATCGCCATTACAACAACAACAACCGCAACCGCAGTCTCAAGGGCAATCAATGTCAGACTCCAGCTACCGCGGTGGCGCTCCTGAACAAACCTCGACCTCAACGCTGGTTTCCCCCGCTACCTCGCCGACACCACCCGCCACATCCCCAGCATCTCCACTGCCTTCCACCGTGCGACCGCGCAAAAAGAAGCACCGCCGACGCATCATCCATCTCCCGCCCCAATCCGCTGCCCAGACCTTGCTCGACGACATACCCGTGTTTTGCCCGTTCCGCGAAAAGGGTGCGGACGAGGCCGAGAATGTGGCGTGGGCTGGCGGGTGTAGGTGGACTGGAAGCAAAAACATTGTGAGGAAGCATTTGGAAATGGAGTGTCAGGGCATCTTGGGTATGTTTTTACCCAAAACGACGCACCGCTCTGTCCTGCATTTTTTATTGTTCTGATCTTCTTTGATTTCTTTTAGACCCTAATACGCACCACCGCACCATCGACCTCTCCACACTCGAATTCATCGGCCTCGACACCCCTAAACCTGAACCGCCCCCTACCTCGAACGAGTCCGACGACTCTGACGACGACGATGCCCACGTCGAGCACGGAACAACGATTGTCCACATCCACGGCAACACGTACGTTGTCACCGATGCCCCGCACCAAACCATGCGCGCCCCGGGTCTCTTTGCCAGCCCCGTCCGATTGTGTTTCTTGTTTGGAACGTCGTTGTTGATAGTGGTCGTGGCCGTGTATCTCGTCATCCAGAGAGTGAGCACGCCGACTACGATGACGACAACGTACATGCCCGGCATGGGGTGAGACGAAGCCTCAACTCAGAAGATGTGTGTCATGCGCCGCCCCCCCCCCCCCCCCCCTCGTCCCCGCTTCCGAGCGGTCAAATGAAATGTATATACACCACACTACGCTTCCAAACTCAGTCACACGGACTGGATACCGTCATCAGAATACCGTCATACCTCGCCTTCGCCCGCCGGAACACGCGCTGTCGACCACAACACAATCTTTACAATACCTCTTGTTACACCGTAATTCTCCCCGCCAACGTTATTTGCTTATGACTCATTGTTGTTGTTTGTGTTCATGTTTTTGCTTGTTGCATTATCTTTTCCTCCTCGCCCTTGTCCACACCCTCCCGTTTCTATCTACTGTCGCATCTGTAACTTCCCCATCTCTCTGGGTTGAACCAAACCCTGGCTGGACCATGTTGGTTTCTTGTTTCTTTTCCGTTTCATTTTTGTTGTGTGGGGTTGTCTGTAGTGAATACATCTATTTTCTTCCTGCAAGAACTTCATCTTGTGCCAGGCGGGAAGAATTGTGATAAACATCACGTGGAGAAAGTGGCTTGCTTACTGCTGCGCCACTCGTGTCGAAGTGTGGAAATCTTTTTGTCTTTCCGTCCTTCACACTTTTCAAGGCATTTCGAAGATCGTGTCGTTATCCCTCTCCCCTCTCTCTTCCTTGTCTCCTCCGACCCGCTGCCAGTTGCGAGACGAAAGTGGGTATCTGGGAGGAATCAACGAACAGATAGAAGAATGGATACTGGAGAAAACAAACTCATTTTTCGAGCTCTTCGCGCGGATATGGTCAAGTGGCCCGCCAGTCTGGCTCCTCCACTTGATCCCAATTCTCCCCATCTTCCGCGTATCCCATATCGTCCCACTGTGCATGTGTATGTGACATATATGACTGGGCCGCACGTTTTTTTCACCCGCTATCCGCAACCGCTTCCACGGGTACTTGCGGGTCGTAAAGGCGTGCAAGAATGAGAAATCAGAGTTTTTCCCTCCATTTTTGGGGGGCATTGAGGGGACCAGCGGAAACGCTATTCTTTTCTCTCCACCGCCCTTTCTCTTTCTTTGTGAGGAGGAAGGGCTGGGAGGCTTTGAATGACATTACAGTACAGAACCAGTATAAAAAGGGTATTGCTCTTATAAATGGGGATTTTCAAAGGATGATAGGAAGGGTAGAATGGATTTTGAGCGGGAAGGGTCAGTTTGGGGATTGGAGGCAGAGGGTGTTGTTTACCGACAGCATGTTTGTTTCATCAATGGGATGGGATGTGATGAATAGTACATGAACGGTGAACGAGTTGATGAATCAAACAATCAATTCCCCAGGAAGGATGGAGAGAGGACAAATAATGCATTTCGTCGTTGGCTACTCCATCTCGGTCGTTGTCGTTGTCGTAATAAATGGTGGTTGCATCTTGTACGTGTCGCTAAGAAGTAATAATGATGATGACAGACTGCTTGTAAAAAGAAAGGGAGAAAGAAAGAGAGAAAGAAAGAAAGAAAGAAGGAAAAAGAACACTCTTCTGATTGACTGACTGACTGACTGCATGAACTGCGCGTCGGACACGCGCCAAGCTCATCTCACTTCGTACTTGCTTTTTGTTTTTGCAACTCAACACCGTAGATCCGCCCACTACATTCCACAGCACATCGAGAAACTGCAGCAGAAACACTCTACATCCCGAATCTCGTTATCTCCCTACTTTCCACCCTTTGCAAGAAATTCACAGACAATGGCTGGAGGTGGCAGCAGCAGCAAGGACGAGGCCAAGCGCCCAGCCAACGACGAACCCGACTACCTCACCGACTCGTTCGACCCCAAAACCCTCAAAGTCCCCCAACTCAAGTCCATCCTCGGACGCCACGGCGTCACGACCCCGACCTCTGCTCAGAAAAAGGAGGTCTACGTCGACCTATTCAAATCAAACATTACCCCAATACGAGAGCGACTCAGGCAGGAGGCAATGAAAGATCACGGCAAACCCCCCAAGAACTTTGCATCGGGCGAGACGCTGGTTTTTGATTCGGGACATGGATCCTCTAGCAACCCGACTACCCCTGCTACCACGAGAAAGGGACGCAGAGTCACGATGCAGCATACGCCGGCGGCCTTGCACCGCCCTGAAGACGATCCGGAGAGCCCCTTCTCCGAAGACAATATTTTCCAGACCAGCCCGTCGGAAGACGCGAAAGCGAGGATGTCGACCAAGAAAAAGACGCTGGTCAAGCGCCGCAAGTCGGAAGGTGCTCCTGCGGCTGCGGCGTCCTCCAAATCGGCGCTGGCGAGCTTGTCGGATTATGTCGATGTCGCGTCCGAGTCTGACGAGGCTGCGGACCAGCTCCCCGTCACCCCTGTGAAGCAGCCCGCCAAGAGAAGTTCGCGTGTTGCCGCTGCGGTGGCGTCCATTGAACAATCTTCTGTGTTTGTGGATTTGACCGGTTCCGCTCCCGCTCGTCGAGGCTCGACAAGGCGTAAGACGCTGCCCGCCGATCTCCCTGCTCCCATCACACCCGTCAGAAAGACGGCCGCGGGCAAACGTAAATCACTAGCGACCACGACTCTGAGGCAGGACAGCGATGATTCGGGCGACAAATCTGATGGCGCCGAGGAGGCTGTCATTGTCAAGCCCGTGAAAAGAAAGGGCAAGGCCCCTGCCACATCTGGAGAATCTTCAGCCAGTACTACTGGGGCAGCGCAACAGCAGCAGCTGCCCGGGACCCCGGTCCGATTCATGAACCTTCCGGCAGGCACCCCAGCCAACGCAACGTATTCCGATGCGCAGCTCACCAGTATTCCCCCTCCATTTGGAAGCGATTCAGCTACTGAAAGTCCCGGCGGAGCAAGCGGCGACAACTGGTCCACCGTGACCCCCAAGACCCCCACTCCCCCATCTTCCCTCACACCCGTGGACCCCACACGAACCCCCTCGCGCCACCAATTCAGACGTCCCACTGCGACCCTCCCGCGCGGTCGCTCCGACGGCTGGAACGTGCTCATTGCCCTCGCCATGCTCGCCGTCCTGGCCCTCGGTCACTGGTACTGGGAGCAGAAGGAGGTGCTTGAATTCTGCGACCCCAACGACTCGGCCAAACATGCCGCACCGTTCCCCGGTTACAACCCTCTGCGTTTTGTTCTCCCCACGTGCAAACAGTGTCCCGAGAACGGCATCTGTGTCGGTCAGACGATCCTCTCTTGCGAGCCGGCAGACTATATTCTCAAACCCAGCAAATTGGCAACCCTGGTTCCATCGGCCCATCATTCGCCTTCGTCCTCCCCCTTGCCCTTCTTCCTTTCCCATCCCACCTGCGTCAAAGACGTCAGAAAACAAAAGGAGGCATTGAAAGAGCAGCAGCATATCGAAACACTCCTCGAGCTCCTTGACACCACCGTCCGCACCTGGATCGGGACTGCGGAGTGCGGCGGCTTCAAGGAGAACATTGTCAAACCCGCCCGCAGTAACCGCACGGGCCAAGTGCTTGGAATGCCCCTTGGCCTCGCCAAGGACGAACTCCGCAGACTCGTGGGAAAGAAATGGCCCGCCGGGAAATTCGATTACTTCTTTGACCGCGCCATTGACGAGATCCGCGGCAACCCATCCCATGCCAGCACCATCAACCAGGACACAACAACACCACCACTACGCATCGCACCCCCAGAAATCTCAGAACGCATCTCCGATTCAAGGGACCAAACTCGACTTCTCCACCCCCACAAACCCCCCATCATGCCATTAACCTGCCGCCTCTCCCGCTCCATCCTCGAAACCTGTCGAGCCTACTGGATGCAGCTGTCCGGCCTCGGCATCACCTTGGTCTTCTTTGCCTGGTTCTCCCTCAAACGCCAAACGATTGCCCGCGAAGCCCGCATTTCGGCCCGACTCATCCAGGACGTTCTTGGTGCGGTCGCGGACCAAGCCGACAACCACGCCCTCGATCCGACCCACTACCCGATCCCTGGCATCTCGGTCACCCAGCTCAAAGATCATTTCCTCCCCGCCCACGCACCACCTCCTCCTCCCAGCTCTAACCAAGACACAACCACCGCGGTGAACGCAGAGGGAGGCATCTTGGATGAAGAAACGGGCCGAATGCAGTTTTATGTGAGAGACGACGCGGCACGCGATCGGATTTGGGACGATGTCGCGCGGCGCGTTAACAGAGACTCGTCCCTCCGTGAAACGGTCATGGACCTTGGCGGCCAGTCGCATATGGTCTGGCAATGGATTGGCAGTCATGCCCTCAGTCCCCGTCCTGCGACCCGGAAACAAGCTTCCCTCCTGCATCAGCAGTCTTCGTCTTCTTCGATCCCGGCATTGGACTTTGGAGCCGCCAAGGAGCACCTCAAGGCCGCCGCCGCTGCTGCATCGTCTTTGTCACCGTCACAACCGGCATCCGCAGCTGTGAAAAAGAGTGCGGCAAACCCTGATGCGGGGGAGAAGGAACCAAAGCGCGGACTAGCCGACAAGGTCGCGGCCACAGCCCACCACGCTGTCGATACCCTCGTCGACGCGGTCGTGCCGGAATTAGATTCGGTCTACCCCAAGGCGTCGTGAACACGAAGTATCCGACACATGGGAATGGATATGGGGTAACATGCCCGGTGGAACTAGACCTTTTGAGGGGGACTGAGAGAGCAATGTCTGATAATAGAACGGGAAAGAAATGGAACGAGTGGATGCGGGGGCATGAAGAGGGAAATGGGAAATGTGCACTTGGCTATATGTATGTAATAAAGAACGGGAGAGATCACCGCTGAAAAGCAAAGCTATATATAATAGGTACTGCACTACACAGGCAATTCATGACAGGTGGTAACCGGGTAACGTGTCCACCGCATCACAAGAGTCCCTATTAAACTTGGCTCTCAAGGCTCTTGGTGGTGAAGGCGAGCCGGGAGCGAATTCACTGGGCCGTGTCCCGGGTGGAGCGGATGGTCGTTGTGATGCATGTTAACAGGGGATAGTGAAGGTTTGAGTTGGGTGGAAGTGAAAAACCACGGCTTTAGCCAGAGAAGGACGCGGCTTCGTACGCGCGTACAGGACCTGCATCGCCAGGCCTGAGGTCCATTTCGTCAAGCATGTCGGTCATGAGCTTCATGTGGCTACGCATCGATTGCACGAGATTGTTGACGACGGTTACCGGAACCACAAGAGGCCAACCAACAGTCATGACACCAGACAGGTCATCGACGTATTGTGTCACCGGGTGCTAATTGATGGCCAATTTCCCCACGGCAATCCTCAATGTAAAAGTCGTTTAGGTTCTCATCACCGTACTTGAGCGACAAAGTGTCCAATGGTTGCGGCATACGCGGCTTCCTCCGACATCATTATCAAAGCTGCTTTAGATTGCTGGAAGAGTGGTACGACTTGTCGGTCAATCGCCGCATTGCCGCCGAAATTCGGGTGTGACGCAGAACGGGCCGCGCGAAGGTGGGCAAAGGTATTGTGGTCGGTAATGTCGAACTTGACCGATTTTTTACGAACTTACTCTATGTTTCTGCCCACCGTATTGCCCCGCAATAATCCCACTACCTATGTTCCTGTTCTAATACGGTGGGCAGAAACACAGAGTAAGTTCTTAAGAATCGCGTATCCTCCGGACTCAACGGCGGCGTCAACTCCCGTGTTGATTGCGGTGCCGTGGCATGGTCGCATTCGGGCACGGCCCAGGCTCCTCCACCGGTTTCGGTTCGTTCACCTCTGCCCCGTCATCTTCGCTCTCCACCACAACCGGCTCCTCCTCCTCCTCCTTATCATCATCAATAATAACTTGTTCCACGACTATCACCACCACCACGTCCTCTGCGGCCGACATTGTGGTGCTAGTGCTGGTGCTGTAGGTTCGTAATGATCGGGAGGGAGGGGGGGGGGGGGGATCGAGACGTAGATAACTTGATAAGATTTCGGCGAAGGTGGCGAGTAGATGAGTCGGAAAAATTGCTAGGGGAGGCGGGAAGGCGCGAGGGGGCGGGAGAGGGTCGAGTTCTCTTCCATAAGAGTCGTAGGTTGAGTACAAGTTTGCATGCACTGGCAGGTAATTGCAAGGGGAGAGGGGAACTTTTTTGAGTGCAGGTGGGTTCCGGGTGGGCTGGGAACCTTCTGAGTACCGTTTGGAGTTCGTCCATCAGTTGAGGTTTCGAGTTTCGTCGGTCAGCTGGAGTTCCAGGAGTTTCGTCGGGAAAGGATTTTCGGGACTATTGAAGGGGAAATGCCTTTTGGAGTTTCGCCTGGAAAGTCGAGGGCGGCTTTTTCGTGCAGAGGCTTTTGGATGCCATCGGTTAATGTCGACGCTATGGCCAAATATACCTTTGCGCACACGACGGCCCGCACGGGGTCACAACCGAATAGCCGTTTCCCCACGACGAAACCGAGACCAAAAGCCTTTTCCTCATGACGAAAAAGCCCTACTACGAGGAAACTCCAAAAACGTTTCGGGCAATTTCGTCGTTGAACCTTTCGTCGTCGTGGGGCAGTTTCGTCGTGGGGAAAAGATTCAATGGTGTCAAAAAGTGTGAGGTTAAACCTCTCAGCAACGCTATCGAATTGTGGGGAAGGTTACTTCTCAAGATGATGATTGAGATTGACAAATTCTCCGCGTCGGGTGTATCTAAGGTCCGCAAAGGCTCATTTTATCCTAGTGTCGAAATTGACCGATTCTGAGTGATTTCGTTGTTTGAGTTTCGGTCTTTTGGCACGGATTATCGTGGATTATATGAGCTGAACCAATTGCCGTGAAATTCGGTTTGTCGGGGTTGACCGATTCCGAGTAAATTTCGTTATTATTGGAGTTTCCAGTTTCTCTTTTGGCACGGATTCTCCAATCGACGAACTGTTTCGTCCGTTTCGCGTATTTGAGCGATGCGAGAGACAAAACTGGCTAGGCGACGATGATGATCCAATCGATGGACTGGTACTAAGAATGAGTTCAACAGAGCAATTGGGACAATAGCGGGTAGAACATGTACTCAAGAGAACTGGGCCGTGAAATTCGATGGAGTGTTTTGTCGTTTTTGTGCGGGCACGTCGTTTTTAGAACTGAAAGGTTGTGATCGAAACACCACTAGCAGGTGCGAGTTCGGGGAAAAGTCGCGATCCAGCAAGGTGAATCCGGCTAGTATTGATCGCGAGACGAGCGTGGTGGTATCGAGATTGACGTCGTGGGGAGAAGGTCCGCCGTTGAGTTCAGGAAAAGGTTGACGCGCGTGTTGGGGAAAAGGTGACCCGAAACCCAATGGGCGTTGAACCACGGTGTTTCGGGATTCGCAAGTCCTGAACAGAGCGCGACAGAAAAAACATATGAGAGGAAACGTTTGTTTTCGGGTGTGGCGAACGAAAGCGTCGCAAGGAGGAACACCGTTCGGAAGTGTCCACGAGCGAGCCTTGTCATTCTTTCGTAGAACGTCCGTAGAACGTCTTTGTTTCCGTTGCGCGTCGTTGTCTCGTCGAATGAACGGGGACGCGTTGAATGAATGACCTCCGCCGTTAAATTGCTCGCGATCACACTGTCCGAAGCGCCCACTGTGTTCGGTGTCGTTCCGACGGACGGGTATGCAGCAGTGACTCGCGCCGAAGCAGGGGAAGAAACGCTCGATTTGGAAGAAGATGCCCCACTGCGCAGGTGCTGATGGATCTCCGAACTTGAATCGATCCGATCTTTTCCCGGCGATAGCGATGACAATGCCGATCGTGATGGCCCGCCTGGTTTCGTACGACTTCGTAATGCTTGTTTCAATGAACGCGGCGTTGAGTGACTTTGTTTCAATGAACCGTCTTTTGAATGGCCCGGTTGAACTATCGTCGTCGTTGTTTCAATGAACGCGAACTCAAAACAAGAACGCGGCGCTGAATCACCGCCCCCTCTTTTGAATGAACTCGTCCCGCAATGAACGCCGCCCAGTTAAACGCGGCGTTGAATGAACGCCCGGTTGAACTGAGGTTCAAAAAAGAGACGCCTTTGGAGTTTGAAGCCCTTTCTTTTCAGCCTCTATTTATATTGAACGCCGCAATGTTGAATGAACGATGCCGCCGCCGTTGAATGAACGCAAGCGTCTTTGCTTTTCGTTAAACGCAAGCGAAGCATCTTTGTTTCTTCCTTGAACGCGAGCAAGCGTCTTTGTTGTTTCGTAGACGAAAATGACGAAAAGCGTCCTACGACGAACAAAAAGAGACGCTTTTGGTGTTTGAAATGTCGGTTTCGACAATCACGAGATGCTTGAAGTGACCGAAGGACCCTAACCCTAACCCTAACCCGAAGGAGGACGAAACTCTCGCGTCTTAAGAAGCTCTTTCGACGTAAGCTGGCAACCAATTTTGTCAAAGATGCGGATTTCAGTTTGTGAATTCCAATGCACTTGTTTCGAACGGTTTGCGTTTCCCGCGACTGAAAAATGAAGCAACTTCTCTTACGTTTTCCCGTGAAGATACGCTTTGGATCCACGAGAAAACGACGTGGTGGCCCGGTCAGCGTCTACTTTGGTGTCTAGGGACTTTTTGAACTGTCCTCAAAGGTATACAGCACCCAGCTCCCCGCGTATGGCTATCAGATTTGTAACAACTTGTGGCTTTGCTAATGTCGATTGACGGAAACTCTTTCGTCGTAAGAAAGAGGACGACAGATTCGTAAGGAGGACCAAAAAGGCAAGGCCGGGGAGGTTGGCACAGAGCGCGACGAAAAAGAAAAGCTTCTCTGATTGATTGAGAAGAACTTTGTTTTCTGGTAGGCACATCGTCTAAGACAAGCGTTCTTGCGTGTCGGAAACGTTCTTGTTGTTGGTTTCGTAAAACGGACGAGCGTTCTTTGTTTCGCAAAAAACCGTGAATACGTAACTTCCATGTTTCTTCGTAGCGAACGCAGCGGCTTTGTTTCTTGAGCATGAAGTCGTGCGGGAGGCGGTCACCCGACTGAGAGGCGGTCGGTCGACGGTCGATCGACGGTCGGTCGATTGAGGTCTATCCCCCCTCCAGTCCTTTTTTCGTAGCTCGTAAAGGAACCGTCGTCAAACGAAGGATACAGTCACAGCTCATAGTAGACACCAACAACTGGATTGCCTCATGCAACTAAATCAAAATTCAAGCAAAGTCTACCTTCTTTGCACAAAAATTGTCGAGTCTTCGAGCGCCCGTTCGTTTACCAGTCAGAAGGGCTTGAATACTCCACGGCCGCTCGCAGTGCTTGTTGCGTTGATGGCCAGGGGATCGAGTGGATGATCCGGCAGCTGTCGTTATCCTTGAGTGTACTTTCAGTGTGGTCCGACAGACTTGATGCCAGCTTTGTCATGGTGGACTTTCCCCAGCGGTCCAGTACAAAAAAATTCAACATATTAGCATGGATGTGAATTTAATCCAAAACCTAGCATCATTTCTAGCTAGTCAAAGCAACCCCGAGGGACGCGTGCCGCGGCTATGTAAGCGGGGACCACGCCAGGAGCTAAGCTGCGGGGTCTTAGACCCGGGGCCGCCCCATCTGAACCCTAGGGCAGAGGTTCAGATCCCTTCAGGTACTCCTGCATTTTGATCGGCATATTACCAGACAACGGACACCAAAAGCTGATTGTGGTAATAAACCGGGACATAAGCCGTAGCTCTTGCGAGCGGAGACCATATCACAAAGAAGGTGTGCGCCGAGTAATAGACCTCGGGGGCCTTCCCGTACTGCCCTTGTCACTCACAGCCTCGGTGCGGAGTTGTCTCAGCAACACTCAGAACACTAACCTGAATGCATAAAGTCCTTTTTCCGGAGAGCGATGCGCAGATCTGTACAAGTTTACATAGAAATTGATTTCTTCCCCACGTTTCAGCTGAAGCGATAACAACGTTTTCCTGAATCGCGATTTCCAGGTTTGCTTGGTCCTTCCCTTTAAGCCTATTCGCCCCGTTGAACAAAGGAAGCTGGAAAGGCAGATCCTTCGAGAACACTATGTTCCGGTTGCTGCTGCGGAGGTCTTTGTCAAGCCGGTCCCAGCTAAGAATGTAACGGTCGACGTAGGCTTTATTGATCAAATGCCCGACTGTCTGCGTGCGTCCCTCAAGATCACGTGCCTTGTTGGAGGCAGCGTCATGTGGAAGGAGAAGCACATTCTCTTCGTAAAACTATCCGAAAACTAAAAGTCTTCCGTCCCCTGCAACTGTCACGAACAAACCTCGCCCCTGAGACCGAAACCTCGAGGAAGAACCAAGAACACCAATGCCAAGCGAAATATCTCCCCACGGAGCGCAAACTCCGTCAAGAGGCCGACAAGCAGCTGAGCGAAACATACCCGACGACGGTGAGGACGTTAATCTCGAAGAGTCATACGACGAATCTGCCGTCGATGTAGAGAGGGTTGATCGATCAACCAGGAATGGCCGGGAGCGGACATTCCAGCCCGATTTGCAGCCCAAGATGTTGATGCAGATGCAAACATTACTGTTGACGCGGTTGGTGCAGATGGAAACATCAATGTTCGAACAGATGCAGAGGCGGATGGACGAACAAATGGAGAAGATGAGGAACGAATTCATGTCGGCGATGCTGAAGCCTTCCGCTACACCATCTTCCCATTCGAAGAAGGAAGAAAGGGCCAACCGAAGAAGCACACACTCGGAAAGCCTATCTTTGAAGATCGTCATGATGATCTTGCGAGAGATACCCGTTTACGACGGCAGGGGCGGAGTCAACAAACTTACCGATTTCGTGGATCGAATCGACAGTATCTTCCCTCACGAAGCCTTCACCGACAACGACGAGTTGATGTTCATCAGCGGAAAAATAGCTGGCGATGCACGACACTGGTACAATGCTCGCCAAAGGGGAGCCGAAAGAGGTGAAACCCCTCCAATCACGAATTGGCTCACATTCAAGGAGCCATTTCTCAAGCGATTCCGCCCCTATCATTACAATGAAACTTTGTTCTCTCAGCTTGAAAGCCTTCGTCAGACTGGCACGATCCAACAATACAACGGATCCTTCACGAGATTAGTCAACCAACTCTCGTTTCCCCTACCTTTCGAAGTTGCCAAATACTGGTATTTCCGTGGGCTTAAGGACTCGATCGCCCCGTTCGTCAGGACCCAGGCATTTACCGATCTGGATTCCCTGCAAGCCGCGGCTCATCGTATGGACCACACCAACTAGAAGCATTCGGACAATTTGACGAAGAAGAGCGAAAACACTGCTCTGGAGGCCCAAACAACGGCTAAGAAGGAAGCCCCAAGTCAGAAGAAGACTGACGCGAAGAAACGTGTTGGTTATGCAAATCAGACAAGCATACGCCTTTCCATTGCCCTCTGAAGACCAAGGCCCTCGAAGCACTAAAAACCGGTCGCTAATGCCAACATTGCAGAAGCGCACATTGCCAAAGGCGTCGACCTGGCATATCTCGATTCGGGCTGCACGCAGCACATGACGAATGACATTTTCATTCTCGAATCATACGAAACTCTCACATCTTAGCGTGTAAAGTCTCGAAACAACACGTATCTGGATGCTGAAGGGAAAGGAAATGCTACATTGAAGCTTGCAGATGCAGATATCTCTCTCTCTGAAGTACTCTATGTTCCGAAACTCGCGAAGACACTGATCTCGGTATCGGCGCTCGCTAAAGACGGGAAGAAGGTTACATTTGAAGATGACATCGCCCGTCATTTCAGACTGCAATGGTGTTCATAACGACATCACCATACCTTGAGCAGAAGCGTAGCATTGGGATAACCTGGTAGCCCGAAGGTCATGTCTCTGCGTCGGGATCCCTTCAAGGTTGGCCTTGGTCGCGGGGGCTTGTTTCGGCTATTCCGTGCCAGGGACCGCTTTACGTCTTTAGGGGCGTAATAGTGCCATTCCCTGGTAGCCGAGAGGTCAATCCTTGTTGGAGGTCATGTCAGCATTCAAAACGTTCGAGGAAGTGTTCCGTTCGATGAGGAAACTGGGGTGCTCTGGGCGATGGTATTTGGCGCATGGCAGTGTGCAGGAATGTCCGTGCATAATACACTCGAAATAGAATCCCAAATTTGCAATATAAAAGTGAAGTCAATGTCCAAACTTTTGTCATTTCCACATTTTACATTTCCACATTTTAAAAAATATTGACAGCGTTGAGTCGCGCTTCTTGCCATGTTGGCGGTGTTGAGTGCGCTAATCGACGCATGGCATCTATATCGTGTGATTTGAACTGTTAAAATGAGCAAGATCGATATCTTTCTGCTATGAAAACCAACTCGGTGTTAGGTCGAATATGAAACACCACACCAACCTATCTAGGGGTGCAAACAACAATCCGTTTCTATTCGTTTATTCTAGTTACAAAGACTATACCGAAACATCTAATTTACGGTTCCTGGCATGGTTCATGGTTCAAGGTTCTTCAAACCTTCAACGGGCCCACCACTAGCACATAACAAGCTGCCTTATGCAACCACATCATCTCCACCCTCTGATATTCACCTTCTCCCAGCTCCTTGACCGCGTCATTAGCATCAAGAACATAAACTTCGATCTCTTGATCGATGACCATCTGTTTTATCGCACGCAGCGGACATACGCTCAGCTGTCCCTTCCCCCCGTGCACCATGGCATATGTCTTTTCAGCGTTGATGTACACGAAATCCCCCGGTTGGAGTTCTTCATCGAGTTGGTCCGTTGTTTTGACGTTAGATCGCCCAAGCTTGGCATTCCGACCCCGAGTGCGAGCGTCTACGATCTTTTCCCAGAACGCTTCGTAGATCCGTATGGCGGCTTCCGGAGACAGATTGGCGGACATAAGGCGCGACAAAAAGTTGGTGCGTGATACGCGGGAGAGTTGGAGGCCGGTTTCGGTGGGCCAGAGAGCATGTGAATCAATAGCGGTGGTGGAAACGGACGGCGGCAGACTCTTGAAAAACGATTGCAGTGTGTCGCTCGACCATGTGAGAGGATTCGTAGGGTCCGGTACCGGAGGCGGTGGGGACGGGATGCGGAGGTGAGAAATGTAGCGGAGGGTATTGAGAGTTTGAGGGCAATCGAGAATTCTACATTGAAGAAGCCATCATGAGAAATGTACGGATATGGACCGCAACGTCAATCGACGAAAGCCATACCCAGGTGCAATGTTGGCCATGACCACAGTTCTGCATTGCCTCATACTGCTGACCTCAAAGGCATCTTTCAGAAGCATTGTCAGCTTACTGTTCCGATACGGTACATGTGTATGTGTCTTTCCTCCAGATCCTGCAAGTGCACGACTGCGAATGCACTCTTTCAGCTGCATCAAGGAAGCATTAATCTCCTTTGTTTCCGCCATCAGCTCGGATGAATGCATGGAACTATCCGCTGCGGACTCGGAACCCGCCAAATCCACTAGATGGAGAATTCCATCTTCAGCTGTCATGAACGTATGTAATCAGCACGTCAACCTCTTGGCAGTAATCAAACGCCCTAGAAGTTACCGCTAGGCACAGCTTTGTTGACAGCACGGAATCTTGTTATGGCGTGACTTCTGGAACTGGTATCGTTTTTCATGGTTGCGCTGGTTTTTCTGCATTCAGCCGCCCTCTCCAAGAGTTCCTGTATTTCTTCGGCGCTGTGTACGGAGATCTCTTGGACACCCTTGATATTGATGGAACCGGTCGAGTCTTCCATGAGGGAGAGCGGGGCATGGTCATTGAGAAGATCCGACAAACGTTCGCCTAGAAGCTCAAAACATGACACGTATATCTCGAATGGAGCCGAAGGACCCTTGGCAGAATCGAACCCTGATGGAAAGATTTCATGACTTGTTAAGCGCTGCATGGCAGTCAAGGTGTAAGTCTTTCCTGCGCCTATATATTGAGAGATGTATGTTAGCTGGATTCGAGATGATTTAAAACAGAAAGCCGAAGCAATACCAGTTTGTCCATATGATAGAAGAGTGCCAATTCCTCCTCCCTGGGTGCAATCCCACAAATATTTTCCGCAAACATCAAAAATGGCTCTTTCTTGATCAGCTGGACCAAATGCTACATCGGCTTCAAAAGTACTACTTCGTAGTGAAGCAGTGCCGTCGAACCTACTCAATCAAACACGCATCAGGCACCTCGTTTCGCCCCGCATTTGCGTGAAATGCATACCTGAAGTGCGGCTTGCAAACGTGGACCACCGGTGATTTCACAATGACCGAGGCACATGGCTGATAAGCGTCAGTAACCTTAGCTCCTTCTGAGTCTGGGTTGCCGAGCTGACCGGTGTCACAATGGGCTTGTGTTTCCCTTGCCAGCAGCGGCCGTACTCGGACAGCCACCAATAAGTCTGGTTCGTCCCCACGCTTAAAAGGTAGCGGAGGAACGTGTGCCCCTACTCCGATTGCATACTGCGACGTCAATGCAGCAAGTTGTGCTGCACTGGATAGGATGCGCTGTCGTTCTGTCTGGCGCCCGCCTCGTGTTCCAGTCATCAGAGTGGGCAACTGATTTGGAGGAGATTGTCATTCTGTATTGCGCTAAGCTACATGGGACTCCAAAACATACTCACGAGGCGGGTGGGGTGCGTGGAAGCGTTTTCAGTCTTGAATATTTTAACGATGGAAGGAAACTGACGTCGCAGCCGTCTCAACCAGTCAGAAAGCACACCGAGTTACTTGAGGGACGCGTGAGCTCCGCGTGGCGCATATCGGTCGGGGTGGACTTTGCTTTGCCCCATCCACTCTTTTGCGATGAAACAGCTGAGGGTGCGTCCGCTGCGTGCGATAAAAACAAGATGGTCATCAATCATCAGGTCGAAGTTAAGTCTGTGGTCTTGTATGCAAAGATAGCAGCTTTGATGGATTCAAATGACCAGGTCAAGAGCGTCACGGAACAGTTTATTATAAGAGTATTTCATTTGAGCACTTCTGTTAATTCATCCCGCAAGCTTCAACCACCATCATGATCGCTACCCTCCCTCGGCTTGCTGCCTCGCTCGCTCCGCTAACTACCACCTTTGGTGGGTGGGCCCTGTCGGTCGATATCATAAACCTCTCGTCCCTCCCGGGGTCGATCCAACGGACTCATGCGTGGATCAAGATCCATGCAAGAAGTAATGAGTCGTGCGGATCAGGAAGAAAGTTCATTGAATTCGTCCGCCCGCTTCTGTTCAGAACGCTGGAGTGGTGAAGAGAAGTTCGTTGAATTCGTCCCGCTGGCGGTCGGCACCTCAGGTGAAGGCGTCAAATTCGTCCCGCTCGCTTCTATCCAGAACGCTGGAGTGGAGAAGTCATGAGTCATACGGATCAGGAAGAAAAACTCGTTGAATTCCTCCCGCTCGCTCTATCTAGAAGGCTGGAGTCTTGTCAAAAAATACAAAATCCAAGAATTTTTTCAAAAGAATCTTGACTGTGACTTCCTTGTCCAACAATTCTGCCAGCTTTTGCTAGGCAATGCGATTTTCTTCAGGCACATGGAGGGTTGGGGGTATGGAGGTATGCCGGTCGGGAGTCGCACAGGAGCGGCCAGCATTGTGTTGTCCTTTACTCATCAACTTACTGTTTTACGATTCCAGTCGATGTGTGGGATTTCTTCTTCCTTGAACCTATGCGAGACAGAGGTAAGGCCAGGAGGAATGTAATGGGCGCTGTGATGAATGCTACCGACGTATTGATGTCTTGGCAGCTACATCCCTTCGGCTGTAACTAGTTTATGATAATGCCAGCAGTGTGGCAGGGGAGGTTAGAAGAAAAGTTGTCGAGAGGGCGAGCCGCTGCCGCGCGCTTTTATAGGGTGGGAAGAAAAAATAAATTGGTAACCGTTGGCCGTTCTCCACATAAAGAGGAACGTGAGCTGCTGGAGGCAGACCATTCATATAAATTTCGAGCGGACTTCCTTGGAAAAAGCAACCTTGCCTTTTATTAGAGGGAAAGTAGATAAATTTCATGCGCCGGCAGCAAAGGGTGCTGGGAAAGCTGTAGCTGGCGAGTTTTAGTGCTAGCGTTTGTACCTGTGCGATACGTGTTCGCCCAGTTTCCGGACAGTATCCGCTCAAAGACAGCACACACAGGCAGTTCACGTTTCCATCGCGCAAGGGTCTGCGAACATTGTCTGCAACCGTTCAACACGCTTCAGCTCGAAAGTCTGGCCTACAGCAGCGTTCCTACTTCAACACGTTCAGGATGATCACAACTGTGACTGATCATGATGCAACGAGACATTTGCTCACGATGAACATTTGCAAGTGTTGATTTTGCCGTTCTGTAACATGCCCAGCATGATCGATAGAAAAGCTCACGTAGCTGCCAGCATAAAGTTTCCTTGCACCAGCAGCTCATGCTCGCAGGTATTTTCTACAATGGGCATTCTTAAACGCTTCCCGGCGTTTCGGTTAGACGATACCGAGGATGCGCCATCTGATTTGAGGCCACAACCTCTTATTTTTCGCTCCATTTGCTCCATGGAGGCAGGCGGGTCATGGAGGCGGTGAGGGTTCGGTTCGGGGTAAGATCCCATGAGGGTGTGGTGAGGGTTATGACCAAGCAAGTTTCTGATTGCTCGGATTGACTTGAGGGTTGGGAAAGCTGTCTGCTTTTATTGGGTGGGGAAAAAAGAAAGGCTAAGCTGGTCATTGCTAACCCCGCAGTGCGTCTACATAATGGTGTGGCACGGGAAGACTTGATACGACTCTATAGGTGAGCTGTACGTTGCCGGCATGAGAGGCCCCGTACAACAAAAACCTACTAACTGTGTGAAGCTGTAGAGAACAATAGTAAATTCCCCCATCGTGTCTCATGTGGCGTGGCGCGCATCATTTACCCTAATTCATGATACAGTTTTGGCGCTGCAATTCTAACTTGTGAACTGCCATGCTTGTTGCGACTGGTGATGGTGCTAGTGTATTTTGTGCAAGATTCAGCTGAATAGATCAATAGGAATGTAGGCGCGACCGTCGACAGCGGCATACTTTAGAGATAAACCTTTGCCATGCGACGCAACTCGCGCGCTGTAGATTGGGGACCCAATTATGTTAAACTCAGTTTCAGGAAAACACTTTCCGGGATGAACACAATCTTGATGGTTTAGAACTGACAACTATTCCAGTTCATAGTTGAGGAGTGATCCGCCGTAGATCGTAACGGCAGAGAAACGTCTTTCACAATACGTCCAAAAGCAAATCCGACGGTAACGTGGCTCTATTTCGGCTGGTCCACGGTTCACGGAAGACCGAACTCCAATGTCAATTGATTACATAATCGGTGCGTCGCACAACTCCGACGGGTTTTAAGGTTTGAGAGGCGACTCCGCAGGCGTGGACTATGTGGGGTTTCGGTAAAGACCAAGCAAGACCTGGAGACAGTTCCTATCTTTTATTCCTCCTTGAACCCCTTCTTGCTGTCATAAGGTTCTTAGTGATAATGCTGCTATTATTGGGTTGGTACCCCTAACCCTGCGGGACCCAGCGGGGCCTATGAATCCTCATCCCCCGCGGGCTTGAGGCCAAGTGACTAGGTGCCAAGTGAGTGAGCGTAGAGATGGTTAGCGACAATTAGGAGCTGATTATAAACGTTAGCGCTTTCTTCCCATCGAATCTGTCTCTTGGCAGATACACAATCCACGTCCAACACCAGTCGTTTTGTTTGACTAGATCGTAACTCGACACACCTTTAACAACACCAAACAGTAGCGATGGCGGCGGCATCTGCTGAGGAACTCAAAATCAGTGACCTTGCACAGGAGTCAAGTCATAAGGCCAAAAAGTCATGGCTTCCGGCGATTCCCTTGACCATCCTGGCGCCGATCTTGGTTGGCCTTGCCTTGACGGGAGTGCTGGTTCCGGTATTGAAAATTGTTCTGAAGAGATTGCAATCCGATAAAGTCTCAACTAAATCACCTGGGCGCCATTTTTGTATGCAGAGTATACTCATCCTGACAACCGCAAGCGATGATACTGCGGACTTCATATCTGCCAAATATTTCTCAAGCCTCATTTCAGACGTAAGTTTGGATTAGATGTGAAGTTTTCAACCTGCGAAAAGATTCATCCGGCTCATTCTACGGAGATCAATTGGTTGGAATTCCTTTGATACCTAATTAACGCTTATATCTCACTCCGTGGCCTACAGGTTAAATATCGGTGCGCCAGCCCTATTCAGGCTCTCCTCCCAACCATCAAAGCCGCGGTCCGATTCTCCGATGTCAAGGATGTATTCACCGCTCGTAAGCCAAGAATAAATCAAACACTGCCTGAAATGTCGGGTTGAGTTTAGAACTGATGTGACGTTCTTTCAGCTAATTTTACTCAGATCCACACATCGCCGTTCATGAGCTCCGTAGCAATTCTGAGAGAACAAGCTGGAAATATCGATCTGTTAGTCTGCAGCGGCGCGCGATGGAGGCCAGGATACGGAGCCCAGTGAGTATCGCAGCCGAGTCTGAGTGCATGCCTGTTTTGGTCGCAACTGAGGTCTGACAAATTCTTCGTATAGGAACACTACCGTCATGAACCACACCACGGTGTCTCTGGCCATTGTAAGGCAGAAAGAATTCAAATTAATGCGTAGAGAGCTAACTCAAATGCCGTATAGATTCAGTCCATTGCCGACCCTTTCACTCGGCGTGATGTTGGTGCTGTTTATGATGATTCTAGTGTGTTTAACGTTGTTCCTTTTGCTACCCAAAACGAATCACAAGTTCTAATGCCACTTTATAGCGCCAGGATACCTTAGAGCCTACGCACTGGATCCCGATTGTACGTATTTGTTAGTTGATCAAACGGATTCCCTTTTTCTCATCGTCTTCTCACAGCGCGCAAAGTGGTGAATACATCACAAACCACTTTTTATCCTTACCTTGACTACACCCCAACCGTTCGGATGACGCTAGGAAACATTCCAGCCACTAAAGAGCCCTATTTTGTTGGTGAGTACTTTTATTGCAAAGAGGGCATAAGGCAAAGCGACTGATAGACTCACCCCTGTCTCTTCAGTTAGCCGCGTCACTGCAAGCGGATTGACATCAGGATACCTAGCTATAGCTCGATTCGACAATGGCTCGGCTATTCCTTTTTTCGGATGCAGTGCTGGAATCAACGTCGATAATTCATGGGTCACCATGCTACACAATACGAAACCTATGGAGAATAGCGGTAAGTCACCTAAGTAGCCGACTTGTATTTCTCAAGGCACTTACAATTGGCTGCATAGTCGTCGCATTGTTCGACGCAAACAACGACAACTTTGCAATTTTGTCGAGTAGCGATCTGATAACAACGGTCAACAGCGTCGATGCGGCCGGGAATCCGAAATACGGAAATGCTATTGTGGACAGCAAGACTGCCAGTCTTCGTCTGGAGATTCAGAAAAACTATCCCAGCTTGGCGTTGGCGACTGCCGCGGTAGCAAAAAACCAGCTAACAACGGTCGAACTCGATGGTGGGCGTTATGTATGTATGCGCAATGTGGACACTTCTCTGAGACATGCACTTACCGCACGTTCATCCCACGATAGATTGTTGCAATGGGACTAGCAAATTTGGCCTTCAATTACAAAGTCCTCATTGTGGTTGCGCTACCGAGAGACGAGGTACACCTGATGATTTGTTGTAGGTTCGCTTGTTGGCGGATGACTCACTCAACTGGTTCAGATCTATGGCAAAATTGATGCGGCTCGTTCCCGGAGTCGAGCAGCGGCTGTGGGCATTAGTGTAGGCGTGACTTTTGTTATTGCAGGGATCTTTGCGCTTGCAATGCTGCCACTCTTCTCCCTGGCGCGTCAAATGGAAGCGTTGACCAAACTTGACTTTGGAAAGCTTGAATCATCGGGAGCTTTGGATAAGCGCTCGTGGGTGTGGGAGGTACATCGAGGCGTGCTTTCTATGAAGGAGTGGCGTTGCCCTGGTGCTTACCCACTTTTGATGCCGCAGCTACGCAAGGTTCAAATTGTTTTTGGAACCATGGTCAAAGCCTTGTAAGTTGTGGTCTTCTGTCTTTGGGTAGGGCTCGCGGCTTTCTTGCATTCGCTGGTTAACCACTATCTGTATCCATAGCGCGGGTGCTATAAAGAAAAACAAACAAATGGTCTCGAAACAGGGTCCCAGCTCCTCGGTTTCGAACCAAAAACCAAAAGCCTCGGAGGCAGCCAGTGATGTGCTACGCACCACAGAGGAAGTCTAGTGGTTCTGCGCCCATGCTGCCCATCAAGCAATCACCTACTCTGCATCATGTTGGTGACAATGACCATCATCCGAGAGTTTTGCGTATTGCAAGAGGCTGCTGCCGGTGCATCAAATGGAAAAGCGATTCTCTGCTTGCAAGCGAAACACGCGGTGTGCAGACATTCATCTGACGCTAGCGTATGAATAAATTTTCATCTGCTTCACATTCCTCCGTGGATATACCCGATTATATGATTGTTTCTTGTGTACCGCGGCGGAAACAGATGTTCGCCCTTTTATTGTTGGAACGTAGTTGCCCAGAACTGCAGAGCTCAATGTGTACGCATCAAAAGTATGATTGATAGCATGATAGTATTGCAAAATGACATTGGTCCTGGTATGACTTTCATACAGAGATTCTTGTCTTCTGATGGTGTGATTGCCCACTATGTCAGACACTTGACTGCACCCTTGGCGTCGTACGGGCAATTCCATGTAACTGTCTTATCCTGCACTTCTGAGAGCTTGAGGATCGCTCGCATGACAGCTGCAACGCCGACGCCCGCGATGGCACCGCTGGCCACAGCAATTCTGTAGTGCTTCTCCGTGATGGGTGAGACTTTACGCCAGACGAGGCCTCCAAGCATGGCTAAGCACATAGCAAGTGGGGTAGACGGTTGGGGAACGATCATTCCCAATCCTAAAGCGGAAATGCTGGGCATGTAGAAATGGTATCGCGCGGGCACCATCTTGTGTTTAGCGACGGTGAATGCGATGGCAAACACGGCGCAAGCAATGGCGGTAATCCAAGATGCTCGCGGAATGCCGGCATTGGTGGTGAGGAGGAGAGTAAAGTTTTCCCACCCCAGAACCGGAGATAGACTATGGGTGATGAAGACAAAATTAGCGGTCAACCATGTGTCACACAAATACTAGTGGTTTAGACTACGTACCCGAATTCGCAGATATCCATTGGCTTCAATATACATGGGTATGCTTTGGAGAAGATGAGGAACAAGCCAAGGTTGACAGGCACGGCAACGGTCGTGCCGACGAGTTGAGCCAAGAACTGCGAACGGGGTGAAGAGCCCACGAGATATCCGGTCTGGGAAAGGGAAAGGGAAAGTGAAAGGGAAAGGGAAAGCAGAAGAGTTCCGTTAGTAACACACCTATGTCGCCTGACACTGCTCTCTAACCCTAACCCAAACCCAAACCCTAAGCGCCTTACCTTCAAATCACCGACCATATCCGCAGCTTGATTGGCAGCGGCTGACGTGACGGCGGCTGACAAGATGTTATTTCTCTGAGCTTCCTGAACGCTGGACGCTGGGAACTTGACAAATGCAAGTTGCACCACCTTCGCGAGGGTGCTGATGGGGTTGATATCGGTTTCGGCAGTGGCTTGGATTCCCACGATGCCGAGGAAGAATGCGAAGACAACGGAAAGAAGTGACTGGTACACCGGGATAGCGAAGAAGGTGGAGAGGACGGCGCCTGCCAGCATCGTCAGAAGTTAGCCGATTTGGCACAAACGATAGGAATGTCACACAACTTACAAGTCCAAACGACGGCAACGCAAAGCCCGCCGGTCCACCAGATGCCTGGCACTTGCATCTTCGGATTCTCTCGATTGAGCTCGTACCCACTGGTATCAGCAGTGATAGGGGAGCATTCCGCTTGTTGTCCGTGGCGGCGGTGACGAATTTTGTCGAGAATTGCACGCATGGAGGATGTGAGGGCACTCTTGGTACCGAGTGCAATCTCCTTGTAGTGTACGCCCCACTCGGCAAATGCGGAAAACAACATGAGGGCGATTCCTGGCCAGAACCACCATGATTGCGCTGAGCCGTTGCCCTTCTTGCCCCATCCGAGAGGGTTGGATAAGTATCTGACGAAGAACATTTGTGAGTGGTACATACGGAGTCTATGGTTCCAGATAGGGTATTATAGTTACTCACCCATCTTGATACATTACAGGGCCGCCGATACCGAATGCGACCAAGGATCCAGCGAGGAAAGACAACAGTGTTGCAGGAGGAGTAATGAGTCCTGCACCAACGAAGGCAAAGTTGGGAACAAAGTGCCAGCCCCAAACGGTATCCGCATTTTGCATTCCGACGTTGCCTGCCGCTCGCCCTATCCAGTAAAAGATCTAGACTCAGGAAGAGAATAAATGAGTGATCCCAAACCAACCATACATGAGCTGGCATAGGCTGTTCTCGTAGTGGTGCAAACTCACGTGAATTTTGTCAAGGAAGTACACCCAGTAGCTGACCAGAGTCTGCCCAAGCGATATCGCTACGGATGAGGAAAAGGGACAGAGTGTTTAGGGGTTACCTCTCGCAGCGGTACGCAGCCTTGTGCATGGCCACTTACCGAATGTCCAGGACATGACTTTTATGGTCTTCATGGCATCTTCCTGACTTGTGGACGTTTTGTGGAGAGCTTTGATCGTAACGGCGGTAGCACGAGGGGTAGGGAAGGGCAAATCCTTGTTGACGACAAAGTGCCGACGAAGGGGTACAGCAAAGAAGAGGCCGTATGACGCCGCCGCTGCATGGAAAGATAAGCTGACTCCGTCGCCTCCGATCAATGCCTGTCATCAACCTACCTATGGTCCACATTGTCAGACGACCTACATCGTTCATCACATCATCCGACATGAGGCCCAGTCTGTACATTGCGGGTATGCCCGTAATAAAGCCGACAGACAGACCGCCGGTAGTGGACGCAGCAGTCTGAGCCGTGCAGTTCTCTTGCGGAGTGAATGCCATTTTGGTGGACAGGGCGCGAGTCACGGTCTTGAGGATCCCGAACGTGAACACAGCCGAGAATAGTTGGGCGCCAAAAGTCCATCCGACCTTGAGACCGAGGTAAAAATTGGAGGCTGCGACAAAGCAGCCCAGGAGTGACCCGATGACGGAAGCGCGGCTGAGAAACGGCGCAATGTGAGGAACAGCTCAGGTGAAAGCAATGCGGATGGAAGCGTGGGGGCTTACATGGTGAAATGACCATAGTCGCTCTCGATCCACTTGGGTGGTGCATCGTCACCGTAAGGTGACTCCTTCGACTCTGTCCATTTGTGTGGATCTACCGCCTCGATCGCCACTGGTACGCTTCCAAGGCGTGAGTGCAAGCTTGTCCTATCGATCATGGACGCCATTCCCCTGCTCTCAACGGAAAGGATCAAGGAGGAGTCTCACGGAAAAAGTGGCAAGTTCTGGCTTGGTTTGAGGAAGCCAAGAAGGGTGGGCTGCGGGTAACTTGGGGCGACTCAATAAACTGCGGAACTTGAGTGCAAGAGGAAGGGCTGAAGGGTTGGGGCGGTGTTTGAAGGACTTTATAGCGGTGAAGTCTGCCTTAACACACTTTGGCTACGTACGTCTTCCCAGATCTCCCTGCAATGTCTGGAGCTCTTTCTTTTTGCGGTTCTCTTTGTCAAGTCTGGACGATATGCTCTTTCGGGAGATGGTCAATGCTGCAGCGCCGTGACACAGAACCAAGCGGTGCGCTGGGGCGATGACGCCAAATCCCTGTGTATGAGAATGGGGTGGTGGGGTTGTCGCAGGAGGAAGTGGCGGGCAGAAGACATTTCAGCAGGTGGAATGGGGGGTAACCAGGGAGGGCCTCCTAGGCGCACTAAAAGCAAAATTGCACGTGTCCACCGACCCAAGCCTCAGCCATCCGAGTCGTGGAAAAAGTCTTCCTCGAATCGATAAGGCTGAAGAAGTCCCTCCAGGGTTATGAGCCTTGATCCACGCAACACAGAGAAAAAAAGAAGAAAAAAAAACAATCAAGGCCATACTATGCCTCCCTGAGCGATTTGTGGCAGTACGAAGCTGACCGGCTCATGGTTCAAGCGTCTGTGGTACAGCAATAACATTTCCCTGGTTTGCATTAAAGATGCAACCCTAACCCTGAGTTGTGCGTTGGAAACGATCATGGCAACCCACCTTGCAACATCATCATCACCTCAACAAAGACCCCTTGCTTTACTCCCTGTTCATACTGTTTGGAATACAGGGAATGCTCAGACGCCCCTCGTGACGGCCCGACCGTGCGTTGTGGACTCGTGGGGCTGTGTGCGGCCATTTGATGCGACGGGCGAATGTAATGTGTACCTCCAACGTTACCGCGCAAATCGCGTTATTTTCGCCATCCAATCATTCAACGCGAGTCCCTCCCGGGTTCCTCCCTCATCATCTCGCCTTGCTCATCATCGTGTCACCCCACCATGGAAAAGAGAAAAAAAAAAATCCAAATCCTGCAGACCGACGGGACGGAATTTGTCAAGGAGTCCCTCCCCGGTTGGCTCATTCTTCCGCTAGGACACCGTAATCGCCTTGCCCATCCCCGCCCCACATCGGTCTCAACCGTGCTGTATTGGACAGCCCGCCGGCAGCGTCAACCCGATGCAATGCATGGTTTCCGGTTAGCTCCCTGCCTCCTACTGACTGCTTTTAAGCCAAGTTTCATGCTAGTTTCCCAAGTTCGCTGCTACTTCAAGTGGCTCACAAACACCTTCGCCAGGAAGTGCAGAAGAGATAGATTATAAGCAACCAGAACGAACAGACCCAACAGTGTCGGTGATGACTCTGACAACAAGCCAAAACATGGTCGACCGACGACGGGAAGAAATGGCCTCCATTACGGGACAAGAATTTCCACTTGACGACAACGCTACGATAGGGAACGGTGGCGGGCAGCTTGCAAAGAGCTCCATCCTGTATCCCGTCACGCAAGCTCGAGGTGAGGATTGCACTCGTCACTAATGCCGTCCTTCTCACGACTCCTGAAATCCACCAACCTGTGTCTGATTGCAGCGCGCCATGAAACGATAGAGTGTACGTCCATGGACATACCAGACCGTTCCTCGTTTGCACCAAGCAGTCAAGTCGACAGCACCTACAATTACGACCTCTTGCTAGAGCTCTCGGAGGCCCTGCTTGCTTATGGAACACCATCACACCGCATCGAAGCTCTTGTTCACACTCTCGGAACAGCTTTAAGCGTCCCCGTCACTGTGCACTACCTCCCCACCTTCACCATCCTCGACTTTGAAGCTACGAGTGTCCCAGCAGGGCGAAAATCACACCATATCATCAAAACGCGAGGCGGATGGGATTTCGGCAAATTGCAGCGATTGCACAAACTCGTGAAGAACGTCATACGCAGTGGTGCAGCTGTAGATCCGCATGAAGCAAGAATCGAACTGAAAGCCATCAAAGCAACGGCAGATGATTGGAGCGAGCTGTGGATAGTTGGAGCGTATCCATTGTCGGCAGCTACAAGCGCTATCATGTTTTTCCATGGTGATGGAGGTGATGCGCTTGCATCTGGTCTGCTCGCTATCATTCCTGCTCTGATGCGGTTGTTGGCTAACCGCTATCCCGCATTCTGGGTAAGTGGTTTCCGCAAATCAAATCAAGCATCACCTGTTGGTGCCTGACATACTTGTTTATCTGTTGTCAAAAGTGGACGTACGAAATCATCACTTGCGCCCTAGTCAGCGTCATCGCCTCCTCAATCTCCTCTACCAGTTGCTACTCCTCGCTGCTGCTCTCTTCAGTAGTCACCCTCCTACCCGGCTACACTGTCACTGCCGCCGTCGTAGAGATTCTCACCAAGAATGTCGTGGCAGGAGCCGCGAGACTTTGCTATGTTGCCGTGTATCTGGCGGCTATGGCCTACGGTCTTACTTTGACGCCCATACTATACAATGCGGCGATGGGAAACGGGTTTGACCGACGTCCACTGAAATCGGAGCAGGCGTGCGCAACGGAGCAGAATATTGCCGTGAGCCACTACTGGCTCTTCCTATGTGTGCCGGTGTATATCGTCTCGTACAATATTTATTTGAAAGTGAGAATACCGTTTCTGCCGACTGCATGTACTCTGATCTGGGGTTATCTAACATTTCCCGCGGCCAATGCAGTCACCATTTCGACAATGGATCGTGATGTCAGCTGTCGGCGCACTCGGCTACTTTGCAGGCTACCTATGCAAGCGAGTTTGGCACTCTCCCCCTGAAGTCAACGCGTTCGTGGCTGCGCTATGCATCGGCCTGACAGCCAACGCCTACTCGCGGTGGAAGGACGACTTGGGATTCAATGCTATCACCGCTGGTGTTTTCATCCAAGTGCCCGGAAGCTGGGGATTGCGTGGAATGTTGGCGTTGGCGTATCAGGTTCGCAAACCCGTGACTGACAGAACGTCCCAGGAGCGGACATTGGATTCTCATGGAGTGCTTTGCTTTACAGGAGTACGACAGAGCTTTGTATTGGAACTACTCTATGCTTGCAATATGCGTGGGCATCGGTGGCGCCTTGTGAGTTTGTCAAGAACCCTCCTCATAAGATTGCGGAAAAGCTGATACATCCTTCTCTCTCCTTTTCAGACTCATGAGTAACGTTATAGTATTTGGTCCACGCCTCAAGAATAGGGGCGTCCCCTTGACGGATTTTTGAAGAAGTTCTGACCGAGACCATCGAGAACCAGCTTCCCCATAGCGACAGCAACGGACTGTTGCGTCCATCTCGGAACTTGACACTACCTAGAGTCCGTATATCAAATAGAACGACTCTACATCGGTGTTCGTAGATGTCTCCGTTGAATCTTCTCTGAGATGATGAGACCATTGAAATAGAGTATGCCTGCACGCAACTCTTGCAGTTTTCTTTGCATTTCTATTCGGGGTAACATCTTATGAATGCAACAATCATTTCTATTTATGATACGAGTTGCTGAATTGTGAAAGTGGGTCAGAGTCTGGCTCTGGAGGTCTTTACTCTCTGTTCAAAGTGGCTCGCATCATCAGTAGTATAGGGCCTTTTTGCGCAAATCATCGTTCTCCATTGCACGGGCTAAACGTTCTCAAAACACATTTTCCCTATGTCACCGACCAATTGCTCTGGATGACTTGTGAAATCCCAATCTGACAAGGGGTAGTCTACCCTGATAAGGTACATCTAACACCGCGGATGGGCATGCTGCCAACAATTGAAATATGTTTTCCGAATCGCCCTCCATGTTCACGCTTCTGACACACTGTGAGATACATTTTCGGGCACCTTATCACAGTTGGCACGCCATGCTTTGCGACCCCAGCTTAAGCGCATTACAAGACTCACGGTGGGATAGAAAAACGGATTCAGCCACTGCTGTGCGCCCCCGTTGAATCAGGCAGACGCAAGCTCATTGTCGCCAACCACGGACAAGTTGCTGACTTGTCCGCAAATGTCATCAGCGTTCTTCAAGTTAACAACACTCCCTCTCCTACCACGTTACCAAAAAGGCGCTCGTCCACTACGGATCAGCTCCCGTGCGTCCAACGTCTGCGCCAATGATTGTGATTGGGATGGTGTTGCTTATGTCGAGGACGGTCATGTATGACTCGACGGTGGAATTTTTAGAAAAGAAAAAACTCGATGATAACTCGTCCACTATCCAACTGAGGATCTCACAACAAAATACAGCCGACAAAACCGCAGATGGTGCCAACAACCTTTGAGCATACACATTGACAAGGATTGTTTTGTTCTACAGAAGGCAGTATGCGAAACGTCACCAAGGATTTTTTTTTGCAACAGTTGTAGGTCCGACAAATTGTAAAAACGTTGAGATGGGGATGCCCATTGACGTGCAAGACGCCGCTTCTTCCCGAGAGGTGGGGGGGTTCTCATTCTCAACGGTGTATGTACCGCGGTCAAACTCGTGGAATAGTGTTTATAATGGCCATGAGTTTCAGGTCAAGACTTTTGCGGAGGGGGCGACTTACAAATTTGGCTGATGGAAATATCTCGGAAATATCTCCCATTGCCATTCCCAGCATCATGGGCTGGGCACAGAAGACGACGGTGCGATTCTGCTGTATAAACAAACATCCGCAAGATAAGTGGACGAGCACAGCACAAGCCACGCTTTCGGGGATCAGGGGGCGATGAGAAAGGATCTGCCACAGGACTGCGTCTCAGGGTTAATTTGGATTTCAAAGGAGCCACGCCGGCTGAATCAACCGGCAGACATTCTTTCTTTGGGTTTCGGCAAGGCAGGGGGCGTTGCTGAGCTATTTCATCTCAATTGAGCGGATGGATTTACTGGATATTACAATGTGGAGGGAAACGAACGAGGTAGGTGTGCCATATGTGTTGGGATGGGTGGCTCGATTGTTCATTGCCCACGTTCAAAACATTGCCCACCAGAGCCACTCCCGGACGCCAAAGTTGCCAGTCAACGTGCATATATCTCTCTGGGCTGTGGTGTGGTTACATCCGGGGAGAGGCTGTCCATACAGCGGTGTGCTACTCTCAAAAACTTGAGCCACATAGGTAGCTGGAACCCTCTAGCCAACCCGTGCATCAGTTAGCGAAGTTTTGGACTCGAGTGTGAAGGGGATTAGAAATGGTCCAACCTTACCGACGTCCCGGCCACGCGTCGTTGCTCTTCATACCAAGAAACAAAAACACAGAAATCCGGACACCAAGCAAAAACCGAACTTTGGAAAAAGTACTCACATCTGCGTCACGCTCCTAGTCAGAAAATCCTTGAACCGATCTGTATATGTGATGAATGTTCAACCCTGACATTCCATCTTCCCATCCTCCATGCCATCTTTTTGTCTCTTTGTTTTTGTCTCGCAGCGAGGTGTTGTTCAACCGCAACTCTTACTACATTCCGAACGTCGTATCCTTTCGTTATATGCGTTTGGCAGTTGCGGAATTTCAAATCACAATCGTCTGACGTGAGAGGGAAGGCGGGTAGGTGCGAAGGGGCAAAAAAATAAAAAAATAGACGAACAAACTCGGATGGATAAAGTACAGCCTTGCTACTCCGATGCTTCTACCCTCCACAGAAACAAAAATAGAAATAGAAACCTAAAAAATAAATGAGAGCGACTACCCTCACATTACAACCCACGCGCCGCAGCCACGCGTTGAAAAGGAGCCGGCCGATCTTGCATTGACGGGAGAGTAACGACCGTGTGGAGGGACAGGTGGGTGGCTCAAAAAGGTGCGTTTTGACGGTCATGAGTTGGCTACAATATCACATATCATCAATAGCACTCATTACATTTCCTCCTAGCGTCACCTCTGTCTCGCCTAGGTTCATGGAAAACAAAGTTCCCCAGATCGACTCTACGAAAAAAAAAATCACACGATTTTGTATTCAACTGATCGAGGGCCTGCGCAACAATTAATGTCAAGCCGCAGGTCAACGGGATTTATCCTGGAGCCATAGGTGCGTAGCCGTAAGCATAGAACGAACCGAATGGGAGGACTCAACCTAAGGCATATGCAATGGACTAGAGGGCGTGGAATCACCGACTCAAGCCCGACAGAAGATCGAGTCCGGTCTTCTGGATAGAAGCGAGCGGGACGATCCACCAAACATCGCAAATCCCCACGCAACCAGCCACTGGCGGTGAGACAGTTGCGGACCAAAGCCCGTATGTATCGGGCTCACAACCCTGGGGACGGAAAGTATCTTCCAGGTTGCCGAGCAGGGAAAAGAAGCCTCAGGGAAATGGGTCATCCAGCACCACCCATCGAGCCACACATCCTCGCTGGCGACACGCCTGCTCCCCGTCACTATAAGCAGTCTCTGGTCAGTCTCCTCGCCGTGCTACGAGACGACCACGCAGCGGAAACATCGATCCGGATTCTTGGGCGGTTTGCGCAAAGTGGCAGACCTGCAGCCCGAGGAGCTGACCTACTCAACGTTTTGGGGAGTCCTGGCATCTTTGCTGCGGGCGGATGCGCGCAATCGACACGCCATTCTATTTCCGCGTTGGTGCGGGCTGCGAAACGGCAAGAGGACGGTGATTGCGCCCTTCATCAACAAGAGATATGAAGACTATGCAGGAGAAATCCCCCATGAATGTTCACCAAAAAACCACACCCTCATCGGGGGAAATAAATTCGCAGGGCACACTTGGGTGAAACTAATGAAAAGTCCCCCCCGCATTCATCTCACACACATTGACACCGGGGCCGGGAAGGCAAAAACAGAACCAATAGCATAGCGTCCAAGAATACGGTAGATTAGCAGCAATTGTGACAGCGACAAAGAGTGGAGAGTGGGGGCCAGGAGCCAGATATCGCAAAAACGGGTACACAACACGCCCTGGACCACTGCAGCGCATGCATCAAAGGGACCCGTGTTCCCAAAAAAAAAAAAAAAAAAAAAAAAAACCTACACTTTAGAGATATATTGTAGATATATATACGTAGATACAAAACAGAAACACAACCAACCAGCGACAAATCCGGATAGCGAGTCAGTCGTACAAAGCAAACCAAAACAAAATCAAAAAAAAAAACCACAGTTCTCAATAAGGTTTCAACAGTGAATCGTGGTATATATGTGTCTACTTATACATGTACGAAAAACAAACTGGGGGACGGGGGGATGCAGGGTTAGGGTTAGTGCAGCTACGGACGGGAGGGGTAGATAGAGAATGGGCACAGAGGGGACGCCAGAACGCGGGGTTTAAGTAGGGGCGATGAATAAAGATGAAGATTTGCTCAAAACAAGACTTTTTCTGAACATGTAACAGAACCACAAAGAAACATCCAAAAAAAAAAAAAATGAAAAAAACAACACCCCGTTCTGTTGTTCCCAGCAGCAACCAAGCAAGCAAGCAAGCAAAAACGCAAGGGGGACGGAGGTGTCTACAGGGTCAACCGCCTCAACAACTTATCCTCGGCGCTGACGGGATTTCCGCTCTCTCCGCGCTCAAAGCTCTTTTTCAGGAGCGGGAGGAGGACATCGAACGGCAGGCCGCCCATGGTGATCATGCCCTGCGGGTTGAGGCTTCCGCTTCCATTCGGGTGCATCATCAAGAGGGGAACGGCGGTGCCTTCCGCAGCAGCAGCAGCAGCAGCAGCAGCAGCAGCAGCAGGAGCCGTGACCGTGACGGCGGGGGCAGGAGGGGCAGCAGCGACGGGCGGTTGTGTTTCATCCTCCCTCTTCTTGTCCTTGTTTTCGGCGCCTTCGGGTTCGAGGTTAAGCATTTTGAGGAATTCGGGGGTGAGTTTGAGGCTTTCGTCGCGGATGATGATGCCCGTCTGTTTCTGCAGTTTCTTGGCCACGTCCTTGATGCGGCCCGGAATCGATTCGACAATCGCGCGCAGTTGGGGGACCGCAAACGCGGCAAATGTCGTGTGCATGGCTTCGCCCATGGCGCGCATTTCGGTGAGCGTTTGGTGCAGTTGGTGGTGCGTGCTCTGGACAATCGACGAGGTAGCCATCTTTGAGCGAGCAAAAGAGACAGGATGTGAGTGTCAAAAGGATGCGCAGGATTTCAAAAATGCGGGCAAGAGTAGACCTCATAAACTTACCAATTTGTTAAAGATCAGATCAAACTGTGGCCAGTCGCTTTGCAAGTACTTGAGCTTGTTTTCGTTCCACTTTTCCCACTTGGTGCGGTTGACCAAACTCGCGTCTTGCGGTGGTTCCGGTTCGTCAAACGCCTCCGTCTTGACGGGAAACGACGGAGTGGCCACCAGGGCGATTTCATCCGTCACGTGCGTTTTGGACTGCTCGTCAAAGCGGTACATGTGGATGCGCGCGACTTCTCCTTTGCGTTTGATGGACACTTCGTCCAGGTCGCTTGGTTTGGGGCCGACCATCGCCATGAGCTCCGCTTCAGTAAGGTCTTGCAACTCGATGCACATCATGACTTCGCGGCCGGGCCACACTTTGGTCAATGGCCGTCCCGCGGCTGATTTATTGCCCTTGGCCGAGCTGTGGCCTTTGACTTCAGGAAGATTGTCGGTGATGCGGTAGCCAACGACCCATCCCTTCCGCATCAGCGTGAATGCGAAACTGCGGACCAGGTTGGTCTGGTTCTTGGCCTTGTCGGACAGTTCCTCAATGTTTCCATTGGGGGCTTCCATGTAACCCAGCAGTTCAATGTAAAGCTCCTGGCGTTCGCCTTCCTCTCTCATCTTTTGATCGTCCTTCTCCTTCTTCTCCCGGCCCGGTGATGGTGGAGCAGGTTTTGCGGCAGTCGGAGCCACTTTCCGCAACTTTTTGCGACGATTGGGGTCCCGCAGCTCGGCGAGAAACGCGTCTCCAGAGCTGAGTGCTGGCGCCGGTGCGGGCGCGGATGCACTTCCGGGAGGCGGTGGCGGAGGTGGAGCTCCGGGCGGCCCGGGAGGTGGAGGTGGTGGTGGTGGACCCCCTCCCATCGGAGGAGGAGGTGGCGGAGGAGGCGGGCCTCCTCCCGTCATTGGTGGTGGGGGAGGAGGAGGTGGGCCTCCTCCCATGACTGGCGGCGGCGGTGGTGGTGGCGGTGGACCTCCTCCCAAGACTGGTGGCGGCGGCGGTGGTGGTGGTGGACCTCCTCCCAAGACTGGCGGCGGCGGCGGAGGTGGTGGTGGGCCTCCTCTCATGACTGGTGGGGGAGGTGGGGGTGGTGGTGGACCTCCTCCCATAACTGGCGGCGGCGGCGGCGGTGGTGGTGGGCCTCCTCCCATGACTGGCGGCGGTGGAGGAGGAGGGGGAGGGCCGCCAAACGTCATTGGAGGCGGTGGGGGAGGAGGAGGTGGTGGACTTCCCGTGGCAAGTGCTGGAGCTTCAAACGTCATCGGTGGCGGCGGAGGAGGTGGGGGCGGGACTGATCCAGCAGTCGGCGCCGTAGGTTCAACAGTTTCTGGCGCCTCCGAACCCATCTCATCCGCTCCCTCACGCTCTGTTTCCACCGGTACAGACGAAACCGTTTCAGTCTCGGCCACGTCCGCGCTGGATGGTTCCGTGACAGGCAACGAGGGGGCCATAGGAGGCAACGCGGCCGGCACAACAATGCCATTCGAGCCTGAGCCTGACGGTCCAGCCGGCGCGGGTGTTGGTTGCACATGGAGGGTCGCGGAGCGGTCAGCTGACGACAAGAGCGGGTTGATACCACTGCGCGGGCGGCGGGATGCAGGACCTGCAACCTTTCGAGGCGGTCCTTTCAGGAGCACTCGTGATTTGCCTTTTTTTTTTTGATGTGGGCAAAAAATGTCAGAAACTGAGAAATCTATGGGAAACCTATCGTGAAGAGAGGAAACATACCTCGCTTGGGCGGCATGGTCTCATCCGTATTGTCTGCCAGCTCGGTAGTTTGGTTGTCACCTTCCCCTTCATTGTCTTCGGCATCGTCCGCTTTCTGGTGTTCCGTCTCATTGGCGTTGTCATTTCCATCCTCAGGGTCGCTGGTTTCTTCTTCTTCGACGTCAGAGCTTGTGTGGATGCTAGACAAAATTTCCATGGCTGAAGCGCGAGAAATGCGGCTGACTCGGCGGGAAGCGGCATCGTCGACCGCAAACTGCAGAACTGGAGAATCCTGCGGGGTGGTGGTGGGATCATTTTCCTGTTGCTCCAGAGCCGCAAAGATGTCGAGAGCCGAGGCGCGAGATATACGTGTCAGGCGTCTGCTCTTGTAGAGCGAGCGTTTGGAACGCGGCGAGTCGGGCTCCGACTGCGAGTCGAATGGACTGTCAAAGGGAGACGGCGGGGGTTCGCGAGGCGAGTCCGGCAAGCCGTCGTTGGAGGAAAGTTCATTGAGCGCATCATCAATTTCCATTCCCACAGAATTGAGGATTTCCGTCAACTTTCGCTCGACACTGTGTCGGTGGAATAAAGTTGACGGCGGATCTCCATGGAGCGGAGCCGACGTATCTGATATTGAACCTTTGCCCGTGTTGAGCCTCGGAAGCAGCGTTTGTTTGCTGCCTCCCTCGGCAGCAGGCGCCGCTGCAGAGTGCGATAATTGTGCTTCAAGACGCTCCTCAAAGAATCCAGCCCCTGCATTGCTGGCAAAATCCTCTTCTGGCGAGCGTGTGCGCTCGGTCGACGCTTCCCACGGAAGTCCATCCTTGTCGGCCATTTTTGCTAAATCTTCCATGACGCTGTCGAGACCAGAGAGACGCGACGATGCTCGGACCGGCGACCGGCGGCCGCCAAAATCCCGGCTACCTCGGCTCGACCGATCTTCTCTGCTGCTGCGACTCCACCGATGATCTTCCATGCTGGGTCTCGACGATGCCTCGTTCGGAGCTTCGTTGCTGGCCGTGCTGCTCCTGTGATCGTCTCGACTTGTGCGCGGTCTTCGCTCGTCCTTGCTGCTGCGGCCACGGTACTCTTCCCCGCTCGTCCGGGAAGAATAATCGTCTCTGCTGGAACGAGTGAACGACGAGTCGTTTCTGCCCAGGCGATCGCGCCCATCTCTGCTGGTACGCGAATAGTCACGCGGCAAGGGAGGGGAAGACGACAAGCTCGCGTCGTCCGTGCGTTGCATGGGGCGGCGAGAGGAGCGGGATGGGAGCGGAGGGATTTCTATGTCTAGGTTGGGTTCCCGACCATCGTCGTCGAGGGTGCGTAATGAGGAATCTCGGTCCTTGGTGGGACGCCGTTCCACGTCAATGTGAAGATTCTGGGACGTGCGAACAACGCCATTGCGGCGGGAAATGCGGTCTTCTGATTTGTCTGCCTTTCCATCCGAGGTGCGACGGCCCATTTCATCAAATGTGGGAAAGTGGAGAGCGAGCGGCGATGGCGAATCCATGCTCGCACGGCGGACATACTCGGCAGCGGCTACTGTAGCGACCAGAATCTAACGCACAAAAACATCAGTCAAAAGTCCGACCCTATGCATTTTCTAGCGAGGGAGGACGCCAGATGTTTGTTTTGTTGTGGTCGGCCTATAGTCGGGGAGACTCACCTTGTTCTCGCCACAGACGTGAAGAACCTTTTCGGTTTTTTCGACTCTTCGTCCGTCCTGAGCACGAACTTCGATCAGCCTCGAGTGTTCCTTGGGAAGGCGACGGCTGGCCTTTTCCAGCAGCATTGCGACGGTGGTGGTAGTGGTGCACTGGACGACGCAGGAGGGGCCGGTGGAAGTGACGACAACGACAGAAGCTGAAAAAGGAGCCCGCTCTCGTTCTTGGGACGGGCGGGGTTGGGAGGTGGAGGAAGCGGGTGCGGATTTGGGGGACGAGCGGGAGCCAGCGGCAGCGACCCTTTCGTATTCAGCATCAAAGTCAAAACTGGTGTTGGCGTCGTTGTGACTGGACGCATGGTCCTGAGCGGTGGTTCTCAGCAGCAAGTCTCCATATCTGTCATTGTCTCTGCTTCGGCCGTCGACGGTGCGGTTGTGGTCGTAGTGGTGGGGCTGACGACGAGAGGAGTAGTTGGGGGAAGGACTTCTCTTTTTGAAACCAAAAAAGGAGCGACTGTTTGCGTCGTGCGAGGAGAAACTTCCCGGTGGTGGTGTGATTGCGCGGCGTTTCTTGCTTTTGCTTCTACTCCAGAATGGCATTGTGAATGTGTGTGGTTGTGGGGTTGCGTTCTAGACGGGGCAGGGGTAGGGTGGAGGGGTTGGTTGGGTTGGGGTTTCTAGAAAGTGGCCAGCACGGACATTTGGCCAAGGAGGAGGAGGGTATAGGTCGGCAGGTGGGAGCTGTGACGGGCGGGACAGAGAGCAAAAAAGAAAAAGAAAAGCCGAGAGCAAACTGGAATGACGTGTCGGTAGTTGGACGAAAGGAAGGAGTGTCCTGTTTTATGTATGGGGAGTGAGTGGGACCAGCAAACAAACCGAACTAGGAGACTAGACCGGTGAAGAAGAAGAAGAAGAACAAGAAAAAAAAAATCACAATGTTGGGAATTGCCATCCGCCAGACGACTTTCGTTTGGCTGGTGACTGGGTGGCCGCTTTTAGCGTACGGGTTGAGCAGCTTGTTTTACACAACGTCTTTACCACACCTTCGGGAACGGGTAACACAAAGGCGCCCACTGATGGCACTTGAAATAGCACTATAGTGAGACGTCATTAGACAAGCATTAGTCACAGCCCACACTGACTGACTTTATTGGTATGGTGATTGCCCTCCTCCACAAACGAAATCAATCCACTCTATCAACGAATGAATGACACTCACTCAAACTCATCAACGAAAGAGAGAGAAAGAGAGAAAGAGAGAAAGAGAGAGAGTCTATATCCAGGTGATCTTTCAATTCACTCTTTCCTTTCTCGTGTTCATTAACCAAACCAATCAACTTTGACACGTGATTGCTTTTCATTCGCGAGAGGAAGGACATGCCTGAAAGAAGAAAAGAGCGCTGCGACCCATGATATAAGTAGGATGGGTGTTGGGGGGGGATATCAACGGGGCATTTGGCAAGAGGAGGGACAGAGTCAATCAATCAGTCAGTCAGTCAGTCAGTCACTTTGCACTGTCGAATATCGAATATTCATTCTTTGTCATTCAAATCACAGCTGGCAGAGTGGGGGTTACAAGTAGCAGGCATACATCTAGGCATGGGGCATACAAATAGGATGTGGGGAGGCAGGCACGGGGACCCTAGAAGAAGGCTGCCGCGTTTCATCCATCAAATCATCAGTCCATCGCTCCCTTCTCTCTCTCTCTCTTCTCTCTCTCAGTCGCTCGGACAATGTCGTCGCTCAACCATGACGTCCTCGTCTCCCTCTTCTCCTACATGTACTGCCGTCCCTCCCACGCTCCCTCACTGCTCTCGTCCGCTGCCACCGTCTGCAGAGCTTGGTGGGTCGCCGCCCACTGGGTCCTCACCCACCCCCACAGAGGCGCCCGCAAAACCTGGCCACACTGTCTCCCCACCCAACTCCTCAAAGGCTACTGCACGAACCACAACGGCCACCACCTACACCCTAAACTGCTTGCCGTGACCCCAACAAACTTTGACCGAGTCATCAGAATGGTCAGAGCTTGGTCAAACTTTTTTCTAATCGTACACTTCCACTGATTCATCTCTTGTCCTCGCATAACAGATGATTCATCCAACAATGCACGGCGGCATCCTTTTGTCCCTCCACACTTCCGACTTTCAGACCGTTCTTCTCGACAGCACATCCGGTCTCGAAGCCCTTCAATCGTCTCTCCGTGCCCTCGGCCTCACCGCCCATGCCAACATTCACCATACTGTTCCCCTTTTACCGCCGACCGTTGACCCCTCTCCTCCTCTCACGGCTGCCCAACTCGGCTCCCTCCCACCGCCACCACCACCATCATCACACTCTCTGCATTCTCCACACTGGGTGTACATGGGAGCAGAGACCGTTGCAGAAACCATCTCGGCCAATCACGACTCGATCGTGTTGCTTGCTGCGAGCAGGTGCGCCAGAGTGTGGGAACGGGGACATTCGCGCAGGGTGTGCCTGTGTGGGGCCGGAAACGAGGCGTGTAGACAGGCGCCGATCGGAATCTTTGTGGGTGACAATGTCAGTGCGACGGAGCTGGAAACATTCTTGGAGCAGTCGAGACCCACCTTTCTCTTTGCTGTGGTAAGCCAAGACTCTTTTGCCTCCTCACAAAAAGCAACGGTTGCTCATGATCGCGTCCCCAAAACCAGACCCCGCCGTCGCATTCCATCACACCGCAACTCTCCTATGATGACGACGACAGCCAGAACGACCATGACAATTGTCATTCACCGTCTGTTCCGGGAACAGCAACATTCGGCACGCAGACTACCATGGCCGTTCCAACGACCACCATTTTCTCTACTTTCAGCGCACAGATCTGTAAGTCCACACCATCACCAGTTTTGGAATGACCCTGACCATGCCTCATCATATCTCATTTCATCTCGCATCATAGACATTCTTCCCCTGACTGTTTCGGCATGCACGCACATTGGACCTGACCTTGCTCCCACCTACACAGTCAGCGAGCCCGGTGGCTGCCGGCCGACAACAACAGAGGGCACTCAGACGGACCCACCCAATACCATTGCCGCGCTTCCCCACATTCTCGCCGCCCGCGACGACAACAATGGCACACCAACACCACTCTATGTCATTCTCTCCCAACAGGACTATCCGACTCTTCTCCACATGGACGTCGCACCGCGATACAACCACTATGCACTTCTTGCGGCTTCCGATGAGGCTCTGGCCCTTGATTACGCGGGCGGAGCTGAACGAGCTGCTGTATTTGGAACTCTATCGGGTGTCGATGCCAATGGCGTCCAGATCACCCTGTTGAACGAGTGACGATGCTTGCAGATTGTACCTTGGATTATCGCCGAGACTGTCTAGTATTCTGTGCTGACACTATTGTTTCGTGCCTATTATCTCCTCCTCCTATTATCTGTTCATAGCCCATTCTCTTTACTCAATGTATATTTAGCCCTGTAGCATACAAGCCCGCTCCCTAGATTACATATAATAGATAACCAATCAACGCATATGAGTCGCATTCCTTTTTTGCGCCCTGAAGTTGCCGAGTTTTTCGTACCGTAGCGTTCGGTAACTCTAACCTACCTGGAGACCACGTGACCATATAGTTTGACGGTTCGTGACGCGCGAATGTTGCATCCTTTCCGTCGATCGATAGTTTCTGGAAACCTGCCATACGCAAGGCGACCTCTTGGCATAGAGAACGAGGGGAGGGACAAGAGAGGTAACAGCTGGACACACCCAGCACCTCCAGAAAATCTCGTCAAAGCACACTCGCAGAGGGAGTCGTCCTGCTCATCGCGACGTTAGTAATAGTTGAAGGCTCGCTCATCCATCCCGAGAAAGTAGCTTGTGGTCCCAGACATACAGCGCACACAGACACAACAGCCGACACAGCCCACGTATCGGTTATCAGATAGTCAGTCGCTGCAGCATCCCATTCTCCCCGCATTTTTGCAAGCACAAAATTTCCGAGTTCATCTACCGCATCTCCCGACGTCCTTTCCACCCAACCCTCTGCTCCCTCATCGACGACCACCAATCACATGAGTCCTGGCGGTGGCACTCGGCAGCAGCAGCAGCAACCGCAACACCAGCAGGCGGTCTACACCAATGGCCATTTCGACAAACAGACGGAACCTGACAGTGACGAATTTGATAGCGACCCGGGAAATGTCCCCGTCATGACGCATTCCGCCGCCGATGCCCAAGCGATATATTATGGGGGTGGACAGCAGAATCAGCATGGAGAACGACTGCGGTATGATGATGTCGTTGGGAATGGTCTTGTGGATGAGGCCAATGGCGGTGATTTTATACAAGGTATGTGACGAGGAGAATGGACGGGTTCTAGCAGAGGATATCTATGCGATACCAGGGCGGAATGATTCAAATGGAAGGAGCAGTTTAGCGAAATGCGGCATGGACCGGTGGGGGGGGGGGGGGTAAAGATGTTTCTGAACGCCAGGCAGATGTATAATGCGGGCTGGCCGATGTGACATAGTGGTTGCTATTGCTAGCTCCTCTTTTCTGTGGCGGGCATAGGAACAGTTTATCGCAACCACTGTTTATTGGTTCCTCGTTCTGCGCTCACGCTATCGGCGTCCTTCTACACTTTCAGATGATGAAGATTCCGAATTGGAAGATCCAGAGGACGAAGATCTGGAAGGAGAAGAGATGTCTGCTGAGGACTCGTATGAAGAGACAGATTCAGAAACGGGCTCATCAGTCATAAGTTGGGTCAGCTGGTATTGCTCTTTACCAGGTGAGGCTTGCCTTGACGAAAAATCCGATTTCTGCCGGGCATAACGGGGCCCTGACCATATCTTCGCATGATCGTGTAGGGCACGAGTATTTTCTCGAGGTGCCGGAAGACTTTATCGAAGACGACTTCAACCTCACGGGTCTCTCCTATGGGATCCCGTACTACAACGAGGCGCTTGACCTCATCCTCGACATTGATCAGGAAGAGCCTGCCAACCCGGCGTGCATGTCTGAGATTGAAAGTTCGGCCGAGATCCTCTATGGGTCGATTCACGCGCGGTACATCATCACCAAACCGGGTCTGCATGGGATGTTGCAGAAATACTTGGAAGGCGTGTTTGGCACCTGCCCCAGAGTCTATTGTGGCGCTCTCGGCGCCCTCAGCTTGCTGCCCATGGGTCCGTCCGATGTGCCCGGTGAAGATACCATTAAGATGGTCTGCGGTCGCTGTGGGGATCTGTATTTTCCAAAAGAGGTGAGCATTCTCGAGAGTCGTTTTGCTGTCATGCGGTACACAATTTGAAGAGGAGATCCGATGACTCATGAGCGAACTGTCGCTTCTCCGCAGGCCAAATACCAATCCATCGACGGCGCCTTTTTTGGTACAACGTTTCCCCATTTCCTTTGGCTCACCTACCCCGATTCCCTGCCTCCCAACGTCTCTCGAAGCGAAAATCCTTTACAGTTCCTACGACCGAAAATGGAATTGGGGCGCGTCGACGATGATGAAAATGATGACGAGGACTACTATGGCCAAGACAAGCGCTCTTCCTCATCCGACGAACAAGAGTCGCGCGGTACAGGTGACGATTCCGACGACCCGCTTACGTACCGTATATACCAACCGCGCATCTTTGGATTCCGAGTCAATGAACGCAGCGTGGTTGGACCCCGCATGGCGTGGTTGAGATGGAAAGACGTTGTGGATGAAGACGGCCCGCGCACATGAAACAAAGGCGCTGTTGTGGAATGCATTTCGTGGTCCTTTTCCTTGCCCGTAGCATGCTCAACGCTGTATTCGCCGCTTCCTACGCTCCCGCCATGACCTTGCGCATCATCATCTTGACCGCGGGGTCGAAACACGGAATCACTCAACGCCTTGGGGGACTCGCCGCGCCCCGTACATCTTTCTCGCTGCGCTCTTCAACCCAACCCTCGCAATCCGATCCTCCCGCTGGATTCCTGTGATTCACCGGCCTATTCCTTCAATTGACCCCCCGTCCACACATACTTGCTACCGCGCGGATACGAGGGAAGGGATGCGGTGTGGCGCTGCTGTCCCATCCACTGTATGTGTGTGTGTTGTGTTGTTGTTGTTTTTTGTTTTTTTTTGTGTGTGTGGCCGCCCTTTGATTACATGCATCTATACATAGTTTTTGCTTTTTCTTGCATTTATTTTGTTTTGTTTGTCATTCTTCTTTCTTGGTAAATACATCCCTCTGGTCATCACATCCCCCCTCTGCGTCCACCTTTTTTGCTTTGTGTGTTGCCATCCGCTGTTTCCCTTGTTGTACCGTGTGCAGCAACATGCCACGATTGCGTTTGCGAAAGCGATAACATTTGTTTCCAACCCCGCGCTGTTGGCTTCCCTGAGCCCTGCCTGCCAGTCGATCTGGAAAATGAGACTTTTGCGACAATTGCTTATCAGACGGTTAGAATGAGCTCACGCAACTCCTTTCCCAAACGGCGTGTTGTTTTGGGCACTACCGGTACTACTACTACAACACCGTCGCAGAGGCACCGTTTTTTGCTTGCACGACCATGATCACGGCTTGGTGCTCAGTGGGCTGGCGGGCCACGAATGCGGTCTCTGTGTTCGCCTCAATGTTTCTCTCTCTCTCGGCGAATCTGCTACATGGAAGCATTCTATGTGGGTTTTGCGGTAAAGAGTTCAATTTTACGAGCTGGGCGATTTTAGAGGGAGGTTTGGTACACGCGTACGCAGCGTCGGACCAGGCGCAAAATCGTGGTATACCACTCGAACGCCGCTGTTGGGAAAAAAAAAAAAATCGCAACAACACACGACACAGGGTCGGTACCGTCTCGGTAGCCCATTGCGGATGCGAATGTACAGTATTGGAAAAACAGCCAGCGACAAGAGCCCCATGCTGTGCAAAATGACAAACAAAACGGCGAAGCGAGACCGGGACCCCAACCGCATGTGGTCGCGAAATGGATACCGGAGGCAGTTCGATGCCACTTTCATGCAGCTGGCTGTGGTTTTGAGAGCGGAGGCAAACCGCGTCTGAGTCAGCTAGAAGAACATGGTGCTGCTCAAGCGGGGAATGGATGCGGTTTTTTTCACACACCCCATTAATTTTTTTTTTCATGCAAGAACTGCCCCGATCGGGGTTGATGGCATTCTTAAACACCGCTTATCGCGACCCATGGAGTCTCCAATGTGCGGGTCGCAATACCGCGGCCCCGGAAGAAACTGGACCTGCAGCGTGGGTCGTAACTGTCCCCACGACATTGAGGGGTATCGACAGCGGCACTAAACCGATTGCCTGCTGTTTTGAAACATGGCATGGTCAACACAAAGCGCGAAGGTGTGTCCATCGTTCCCGGTGCCAAAAGCCCCCCTCCACGCTTAACTGTCGCCGATGAGCGAAACTGCGTCAGGCCCATTATTGCGAGCACATCTCGGGTTCCCCCCTCGCCCCCGCGCAATAGTCCGTGATGACAGTAGAAAAGTCAACAATGAGCGCAAAAAAAAAAAAACATGGCGGGCCCAAGATCGCAATACTCGCCGTTCGCTCTGTCCCAGAAGCAAAAGAGACGATTGCGGGTTCATTCTCGTAATAAAACAAAAATAACTACTATCTGCACAAGAGTTCGTAAACGCCCTCCCTGCACATCCCGCTCACCGCATCCAACTCCACCGTAGGCAGCTGCGCCCACACAAGATGCTTTGTCCCCGACAAATCCAACCGCGCCGTGCTCGTAACCCCGTCAGAAATAAACATCCAGAAATGCCCATTATTTGCAGGACTCGAGGCACGTTGCGCACAGCTGCGTCACATGGTACCCAATACGAAGAAAACAAGGAGAGAATGGTGTGAATGTGTACAGGCTACACGATCCAACAAATTGTGGACAGCAAAGTGTTGCTATTTGTTCAACATGTCGTCAAATTGGTTGCCAAGCTCGGAGGAGAATTCGAACGCCAGATCGAGTATAGCTCACATGTGGTGGTCCCGCGACAACAAAAAAGTAGCTTTGACATTAAACAACAATTCAAGGGAGGCACATACACACCTATCCCGTCCATTCCTTTGAAGCGTATTTTAGCCAAGGCCGTCTTGACCCTGTTTCCCCATCTCATCGCAATATGGATCAAGGGCGTGATGGGTGTAAATTAAAGGTACGGAGCTGGCCCATGACGAGTCAACGCTCGATTTTTGCAACTCTTGGTGCGAATGCCCGTTCACTCGTCTTTGCTCGTAGGTGCAGCCCGCCTAAATAACAGCAGACGTGACCTATTACCGAGCATTCGGTCACGCGTTTTTCCCGCCGCGTGCATGCCAGCTCATCACACCTCACATCTCCCCTCCGATCCCTTTGGCAAAGTTTACCCTGAAACCGCCGACAAGAAGGAACTAGTAGACATTTTCCCCATTACGTGACAGGGGGGAGAAATTACCCGCACCGTGTGAATTTCATGTGACAAAACGGATTTCTTGGCGGGATGAAACCGCTTCCTTATTGCGCGCAGTGTGTCATGGATGCTTGAGCTTTGAGACATTTTTCAAGAGTCTTTCTTTAAAAGGGAAGGATGGGGTAAATATCGCCCGCCCCCCTCTCTCCTCACATCCGAACACACCTGTCTCTGCCTCCATTTCGCAACCACACGCACAGAAAAACGTTCCTCCATCTACATTTCCCCACCTCTTCTACAAATCAAGCTCGCACTGCCACTAACCCCCCACACCCACTTTTTCATCCACCCACCCCCACAATGCACACCCTCCCTCGTCTCCTCCTCCTCGTCCTTGTCACGCTCTGCGCTCTCGTCCACGGCGTCCCCACTCCTCAAGCCCCCGGCGGGTCTCCTCTCCGCCAACCCAGCGGTCAATTCCGCACCTGCTCCGACGTCCCCGGCGGGTCACTCCAACTCACGTCGCTCAACATCAGCCCCAACCCGGTCGTCGCGGGCGAAAACACCACCGTCACCATTACCGCGAACAGTACCGCGGATATTACCCAGGGCGCCGCAGCCAACGTCACTGTCAGCTTGGGCGGCTTGTTCCAGGTCCTGGACCAGCAAATTGACCTCTGCCGCGCCGTCACCACCCTGGAATTGGGAACGGGATGCCCTATCCCCGCCGGAGAGAAGAATGTCGTGTTGACCCGGGAAGTACCCGCCGGAATCCCCCAGACCACGTATCTGGTTAGAGTGGAGGCGGTCAATGGGGATGGATCAAAGTAAGTCGGGGCTGGATCGGTTGGTTTGTCCTCCGCCTTGCTACGTTTGCCGTTCATTAACGCCTTTCATTTGTTTTTTTCCAATTTCTCCTTTTTTCTTCTTGCATACAGCCTCGCATGCTTCGAAGGCCCCATTCGCATCGTCCAGCCCACCAACGGCAGTTGAAACCGCCCCTTACAAGGATCGCACGCGCCCCAACTCTGTCTCTGTTTTTCCCACATGTTTGCATTCGGCGCCCCCCCTTCCGCGAAACTATCTTCATACCCGCTGTAAAAATCCCCCTCCCCCTCATTCAGTTCAGAAAAGGAAACAGAAAAATAGTGCAATTACTTCATTGCCCCCTTGCGCGCTGGTTTGTTGGTTTGCTGCGTTAGTTTACTCCTTTTCCCCCTCCCCCACATTTATATAGTGGGTTTGGTTGTGTATAGCTCCTCCTGTTCGGTTCTTCGCAGCTCACCTGTAGTGCTTAAAAAATAAAAACTTGACAAAATCACCTCGATCCCGTTTTGCAATTGTGTGTGTTGCTTCATGGTTGACGGCTGTCATGTCGGTACGTGCACGGCATCCATCCCCACATCTTGTACATGACCAGGGGGGTGTTTGACTGAAAACCTACACATGGACTTGTACCCATGTTTTTTGTTTTTTTTGTCTACTCTCGACTGCTTGCGTCGGTTCAGCTCTCTCCACTCTATATCACATGCCGCATCAGGGACACGGATAGCAGCCCGAAAAAGGTTCGGCGAAGACTGGAACGTCCTGATAAAGTTCGTGATTAATCGGTGTAAGCACTGCATCCATTGATATGGGTCGCGGAGGATTTATGACGAAAGTAGAGAGGCTGTGAGAAGGAATGTTGCAGCAAGAACGGGAACAGCCGACGTCAGATTCGCAAAAAGAAAAAGAAGAAACACAGTAATCGAACAGGACAGTTGACACTTTATAAGACTCAAATCCATTCCAGTGGCTACATTGTGCACAATTCTGAACATCGCCAGTAAACCTACTGTGACTAGCTTTAAGCCCCGAGTGGTGAGCGGTCTCACCTAAATGCTCCTCACGAACATCACGACCTATCATTTCGATCTGGTTTGTTTATCTTCAGCCTATTGAATTCGTCATCCCTCCGCGACGCGACAGCCATACATATGGCCGACTCGGTGAGCCAAGCGGGAGGTCCTTACCCGGTACAGTCACCACATCTCATATTTCCAGTGCATTTTTCAGTTTGTCATCTCAATCTCTTCAATAACGACGTCTTCATTAGAATGAACTTTGATATATGCTTGTTCTTACCTATGCTAATGTTTGTTTTTGACAATGCTAGCGGTCAATATAGCCTGAGGGGTATCCGAAAACCTTAATCGTTTTGCGCTTACACCACTGTGGGATTAAAATTAAAATTCCCCATACGGGAAGAGTCCAGTAGCCCCTACGAAAACCGCTGCATAAAGCCGTACACTTTTCCATCCTATAAACCCATGGCCACCTCACGGGCAAGCCTAGAGTGGATCAGCTACGGACCGCAAACGCTCATAATCCGGTGTCCTCCAACAATCTACTCTAATGGCCGTGAAATTTCCTCAAGAAATCGACAACTTATATCTCATATCACCCTTTTCGCTGTGTAAACTTGTTTCTGCCATTGCGCAGTTGCCGGTGTGTGAGTACAAACTTTTCGGGGCCACCTGGTGCGACAGAGGGCAGTCCGCTGTGGCAACGCCCACTGGGCCACTACCGGTAAACCCCTCTGGCATATAAAGAGGAGCGGCATTTGCAGTGCGCCAGTGGCCCTCCAGGTTTGGCTTCACCATGTTTGACATTCAGCTTCTGAACGAGGATGTCCTCCACATCGTGTGCTCCTTCCTGGATATCAGAACTTTGCTGGAACTGTCCGCAACATCTCGACAGTGGCGCTCCAGATTGGGCATGGCGCCTGCCTCGAAGGCGTCCCAGGTTGCCGACAAAGAGAACGTTTCCACCATCCACCCACAGCAATTTGGCGGGTACCTGCCGCGCCGTATCCTGACGGCCATGTTCTCCCCATACTCGCCCCCAGATTCCCCTCCAACCCTTCCCTTCATCCTATCCACACTCAACTCCGTCCTCCCGTACCCTCTCCAACAGGCGACGTCAAACGATGCGAACGGACTTATGGAAGCGGCAGACGCAGTCAAGATTGTCACCAGGATTTTTACAACCCAGAAGGAGATCTTGAATCACGTCCTAAACCTCGCTGATGAACCAACGGAGCCTGCCACATGGGACCCGGAGGCTAGTTATCTCCCCGAATACGACTGGCACGAACCTGGCACCCGGACCTTTGCTCTTGGCACCCTGCGGCCAAACAGTGAAAAAGCCCCACGCGCAATCCTCCTCCCCCTCGACGTAATCATCCTCACCTGCTGCTTCAAATCAGCATTCGAAGAGGTTCTGCACATGTTGGGAGACTACCTTCACCTTGAGTTAGATGATTTTGACTTCGATCATCCGAAATACTGTTGGGACGCGGACAAGATGCTGATGCTGAGGGGCTGCACACCGATAGGCTGGGGATATGAAGTCGTTCGTTCGAATGCCCAGGGCGGTTACTGGGCATCCGTGCAGGGGGATGTCAAGGTGCTGGTCCGCATTGGGAGCGTAGGACTGGATGACACCGAGCAGGCCATATTTATGGATTGCACTCCTCCGACTGCAGATGCACTACCGGGCTCATCCTCGCCTTCCGAGAGTTTTGGTGCCATTTACGGGTACGGTGTCGGCTCGGGAGCGGATGTGGGTCTGAGTATCATGTTTGCAAGCCTCACAGATTTGATTGCGGCCGTGTGCCCAGCCCGGGCAGAGTCATCCATGGACGATATGTTTGAGTGGGATCCGTATCTGGAAAAGCACAATTGTTTCTGGTACATGAAAGATGGCTTTTATGAACGCGAGGTCTTTGACGAGGAGATGCGTCAAGCTTTCATGGGTTGTGTCCGTGATCTGCACTCGGTATGGAAATTACCTGCCGGCACGTACACGTGTAGTCCTTGCGATCAGCAGGAGGCGGATAGGGACGCAGTGAAGAAGGAGAAGGAGAGGAAAAAAGAGGAAGATCATGCTTGGATGATGCCTCACATTGAACGCTTCCAGAGCCAATTAAGGCGTTGATGGCCACCCTGGCTCACGTAGATATTGAAAGGCATCAACTTCATTTGATGACTCTTGCGGAGACAAGAGAGGGCGAACAGAGTGCATTTGTATATGTTGGGGTGTTTTAAAGAAAAGAGATTGATTCAGTCAACCACCTTAAGCTCTTGTCGTCTATATCGAAGCTTAATAATAGCGTAGGATCTAAGTAATCTGTTTGCAAGTTGGTGAGCCAAGAGGACTGGTGCTCATCAACCTTATTCGACCGCCATTATACCGGTGCTCTGCTGCAAAAGAGAATCAGCTAAGCGCTCCAAAGCATTGGCTTGATCGTCCAAAAACGGCTCCAGACGGCCAACAGACGGCAGAGCATCCACCCGCATTTCGTCTTGCACGAAAGGAGAGGCAGGTCTGGACGCACATATTTACAAAGAGCCCCATCGATTAGGCCAACGTCCGTGAATCGTCACGGCACAACTTGCCAGCAATATCATTAGATAAGTAGAGATGTAAGGTGCATCAAACAAGTACAGAATCCGCAAACCATTTGTTTGACTTGCTGAAGCATGGGGGGGGGGGGGGGGGGACGGTGATGACTATTGCAGATGGTCCGCAGGCGAAGAAAGCTGCAACTTGAGGAAGACAATCGTAATGCATAGTCGTACGTGATATCACGCATGTCAAGCCTCTCGCTAACGAAGGCGGTTTTTTATTTATTTATATAAACAATATCATGATCCCATAGTCCATTATCTACTTGTAAACCGTTTTGGTTCTCCAGTCGCTTGTTTTCCTCTTTTATTTCGATTTGAATGGCATTTGTCTGTACCGGTGTATTTAGTCATATTCCCTGGATCAAAGCACACACGGTCCCGGATGGAATATCTGTCTCCTCATTCGCTTCCCAGCCCTTCAAAGCCCTCATTACTTTCTCCACTCGCCCTTTGTCCCCCTCCTCATCCTCCTTCACCAATGTCCAATTTGGACTCTGCGCACCGCGCTTGAGCCAATTAAAGTCTTCGACGTGGGCGTGGAGGGAGGTCGTTGGATTTGGGTCGATGCTGGCGCGCGCGTAGGCGGCGGGGAGGATTGAAGATGGGAAGGCGGAGGAGAGGGAGGAGACTGGGTAGGGGGCGAAACGTAGTGTGTTGGAGGTTTCCAAGATCGGGTGTGAGGTGATCTGCAGGTGGAATGTAGTGTGGGTTGTGTTGTGGATGCGGAGCTGGTCGGGTGATAAAAAGAAGGGATGAGATAATTGCCTTTCATGAGAAGAAAGCCGCCAGGGGCGCGTCGCACTTGTCAACCCTGCTACACCGCTCGTTCACCTTCTTACCTGCCGACAAGCGATGATGAAAATACAGTTTTCGCAGCTTTCGATCAATACCGATCCGGCAATGGGGCCGACTACCACAACACAGTTCCGGAGGTGAGACGCATGCAGCGCCCCCACGCTCAAGCGCAACAGCGACACGCACGAGTCGGTTACGTTGGAGATGTCGATATCCTCCGCTGGGGATGACGGGGAGGCTGGTGCCGGCGGGGAGAGGTAGGTTGAGTGTTTGGAGGATATGCGGTGGTGCCGCGGTGAGGTGCTATTGTGAAGGGCTAGGGAACAAAGCAAATGAGGTTTCTGGAGTAAAGGTTTTCTGGGTACTATCAGCGTCCGGTACCATTTTGAGCTGGCGCTTCGTTTGTCGGAGGACCTGCAGCCTGCTTCTCGGGCTCTGGGGCGGAAAGCGAGGCCGTTGTAGCCGCTACCACATTCACCTTCTCTTTCCGTGACGCAAATGAGAATTTCGCACGGGGCGGATTCGTGCTCGTCACCTGGTCCTGCAGGCTTTTCAACAGCTGTCAAAGAGAAAGGAACCACAGAAAACCCGAAACCGCTCGGGTCAGATAAAAGAAGCCCATTCCTCCTGTTCATTCATTTCACGCTCTCTTCCCCTCTCACCGCCGCGCATTGACGTTGATCGTATGCCGGCAGATACACCGTCGCCGCCGTTAGGTCCTTCCCCAACGCACTGATGCGCACTAGAGCAGCATTCCGATCAGATGTACTTTGCGAGAGTTGGGAATGAACGTCTAGTGTTGGACAAGGGCTTTAGGTCGTTGAGCTGATATGTTCGCAAAAGAAAGGAGTAAACGAACGAATCTAACATTACCATCACATTGAACCTTGAAGTCTGCGCAAAAGTGAGCGGCTGCTTGTTTGACGTCGAGTTGAGCGGCAGCCATTCTCGGAAGATGGTGGGAGGGAAAGATGCAAACTCAGAGTTGTCGCTCGCGAACCTCCACGTCTAGTTGTGCGTTCGTTGTGGGGCCACCCCATGAACCCGGGAAAAAAAGTTGTAAAACCTGCATCTCCGCTTCCACGGTAAGGTACACTACCCAGTTGTCGGAAACGCGATCTGAAACAAAAGATGCTGTCAAGGAAGAGAGCGTGTGACAGTGTCCGGCTTTGCAGAAGTGGAGTGGCCCCGACAAATACCCGCAGTTGAGGAGAGCCTTGGGTTCGAGTATGTTACAAGCCTCCTTCAGTGCTTGCCAGCCACTATATCACTGCCTCCTTTCTGGAGCTCACACGTATCAAAGACTTTTTTGAGCCGAAGCTCCGAGGTAGTGCCCTCTGAATCTCCACAGGCACGGGTAAGGCGTGTTGAAAGCAGTCTTGAGCGTATGCCCCCGCATATTCACTGCCCCCGATTTTACTCCACCACAACGCGGCTGCCTCACCCTGCCGTGTTCCACTCGCTGCACTGCCCTCATGCCGGCGCAATACATAAATGCGAGAAGTGCCGAGCAAGGCAGTCCTGCATCTCAAACTCAACATGCCTCTCCCTGCCTTCACCGCTCCTCTCACGACGACGCACTCACATCCCGCCGGATCCATTGCAGGACTCGCGACGGCCCAGATCCAGAGAATCTGGCAGATGCCCGGTTTTGTCGAATGGTTCGCTGCGGCGTACAGTCGCAACCCGAACCCGACGGCGGCTCAGATCCAGACAATGCACACCAACTTCGCCGCGGCGCCGCCTCGACTCACAATCATTACCGCCAAACAATGGGACGCCGAGAACCCTCTCAACCGATACGATCTGACCTCGGACGTGACGGGCTGGCACCCCGCAAACGTCTCAGGGCTGCAGGATTGCGTGTGTCTCAGCAACCAGGTGAGCATCTAGGCCTTTCGTTCATCCCGTTGACCGCGACTTGCCGCCGACCCCTTCCACTCTTCCAACCTCAGCACTTCTCCAGCACCAACCCCGCGGTCGGAACAGGCATTCAGCAGGCCATGCTGGTCGGGGAGGCAGTCATCGTGTTCCTGCACGAGCTGTGTCACTATCACGCGTGGCTGACAGATGAGCGGTCTCCTGCCGTTGGATCACCGGGGCGCATCAGCGCGGCGGTCCCCCTCGCCTCTAGGACGTACGACAGGTCCACAGACAGGCAGCGCGGCTATGCATACCGCGAGTCCGGGCTCCGCATGGAGGAGTATGTGTGGCGCGGGGTTCTGGTGTTGAAGTACAGCAGGGACTGGCGCGGGATGAAGGACTACGACCGGGTGAGGGCATTTGACTTCTGAGTTGCGCAACGATGTGATGTTCGTGTAGCTAAAAGTCGTTTTTTAGCCCACCGCAGTCATTCTCACAGACCCGGCAACAGGAAAGGCAAGATCTCAGATCGGTGACGTTTGGACAAAGCTGGCGACTGGCGCAACGGCGGGTAAGTTTCGGAGATGCTCTATGCTTTTTGGCCGATGCAAAACAACCTCCCTCACGGGTTTATACTTTCGCCAGTTACGTGCCTCCCAAGGCTTGGTGAAGATCAGGCACCGCAGGCGTGGGTGAGGTCGGGACGCGGAGCAAGCCACTGGACCCACAAAGCAATGAGGAGGATCCCGGGGCTCAGATTGATTGTCGCCCATCGTGCCCGGGGTTGCCCCTGTCTGGATTAAATTTGTTGCCGTAGTCAGTATAATGAAGCTAGTACGGACTCTGATTACATCCATTTGAATCGTAAAGAATGAAGCTATAGATGGATCATAGTATTTGGTATCTTACTCGTAAAGAATGAAGCTGTAGATGAATCATAGTATTTGGCATCTTACTTTGAAATATTGTAACTTAGATATCGGATAAAATAACATAAATAATGCAATTATCCCAACAGGCATCTTTAGCACTCGGCAAAAATAATATGCAAATTTTTGTTGTAAGTGGCCCATTCCGAATAGTTGTGAGCAGGCTTAGGCTTGCTATATTGTTCGATCGATCACGTCCCCATTCCTCTGCTCTACCCCGGTCCCTTTCGTCTGTCGCGATCCCGCTGGCATAACGGCCTCGGGGCTCTGGAGGTGCGCGGGACGCTAGGCATCCCCAGGCAAAGGACAGATATAGTTTCATCCATATGACTTTTCTGCCCATTCGCGCCAAGAATGCCTAGAGTACCGCACGCCACCATTTTACTGGCTTGGGATGGTTTCCCCAGTTTTCCTCTTTCGTATAATCAGGCCGGTCGATGCCGCGACAATACATCCGCGATACGCCAGAAAACTCGTAGACAAGCGGTACACCATACAGAGGGCGGTAGTTTCCAGGGAAACAGGAGCAGGCCCGAGTCGCGGGCGCCCATGCGCGGCCGATCAACGGTATGCTGTTCGCTGAGCGCCGGACGAAGCGCGAAACTCTTGCGGACAACGAGGGTGCGTGTGATTTGGTGCGAGGTGGTAGCGATGTGCCTTTGACGCATGAAATGAGAGAACAGAATGTGAGCTCAGAAGGTGAGCGGATAGGCGCAAGTGAAACCCACATACCGCTGGCGTACAGCTCCCACAAGTCCCGCCCAACCTCGACATTGGAGGTGTTCAGATATATGCGTTTTGGCTATGGACAGTTAACAAAGATGAGTCAAGCGAAACGTGGGTTACAGCGAAAAGGTAGGCTGAGCTCAACTCACCAGCAGTATGTTTCCGTATCCGTGCTTCCAGGCGCTGCCAGGGGCCACGTCCCATACTCCGCCAAACAGGGCCTGCTCAAGGCGAGGCCCCGCATCTGCCCACGGGCGCTTCCCTCCCCTGCGCCCGGTGCCGTCGGTAGGGTGCATCGAAACAGAGCCTACGCTCACCAACTGGCCCTTCTTGGCGGGCATGCGAGCGTCTGTGACGGCAGCAACATGATGCGCCAGCTGGTGGAGAAAAGTCACGACCGCCATTGCGAGCAGGCGGTCTCGATGGTCTGCGGTCTGGTAAGTTCCGAGCTGTCTTTCTGTGTCAAAGATCTTTGAGTTCAGGCAAACGCAGTCAGCAAAGTCGGGCTCGAAGCGGGGATGCCAGCCCCACACGTTCTCATCAACAGCGGTCAAGGGATGATAGTGGTTCCAAGTCCACGGATTGCAAAAGAGGACTCGAGGCGGCGCGGCGGTGAGTACGGCATGCATGGCGACAACCTCGCTGGGCGCTGGGCATGGGCAAGCAGTGTAGGCAGCGGTGAACCATGCCGTGAAGTCTGGGTGCTGGAAGAGAGTTTTGAGGCGGGCCATGAGGCGGGAGCTGATACCTTCAGGGTCAGGGCAACGAGGGTCGTAAGGCCCTACGACAAGAAGTGGCCCGTCCAAGCGAGGGAGTTGCAAGGAGCCAGCGGTAACGTGGACAGTAGGCTTTGGCATGGCAGACAATGTGAGATTGGTGATAGGAGGAGAATGGGCGAGCGCGGGAGCTTTTATTGTTGAAGGCAAGCAAGCGGCGCGCAATCGGCGTGTTGTAAACAGTGTCGCGGTGGCGCGCTGATAATGGCAACGAAACAGGAGAATAACACGGAGTTGACGAAACAACCAGAACAATTCACCCATTTCATTTTTATTTTTATTTTTTCTCATTTTACGCCTTTTCCGGTTCGGTTTTTTCTCCACGTGGGTGAAGGCTTGTTCGCTGGCTGCCCTCTTTTGTTGTCGTTGTCGAGAGGACCGCGCCCGGCTGGACCGCAACAGTCGATGAAGGCGGCAGTCCATTATTTGGCTGAGGAAGATGCCTGAAGGAGGTTACTCGATAATATTCACACCATAGAGCCTTTGGGTTATAAGGTCAAGCAGGTGACCGGGTACATTACAATAGTTTCTGCGGTGAATCGAACCAACGGAGGAGACATCGCGCCCACGCGTTCGCTGTTCTTCTTTCCTCCATCTCAAAAGGCCCTCCCCTCAACAATCAAGTAGCTTTTCTCTCGTCCCTCTCTCTTCTCATCCTCTATCACGATATATGCACAGCGCCGACAACACTGCGCGCACCGGCTTCGGTCTCAGCGAGCGATACGACAGACTTCTCGCGCTCTGATATCATACGCCGCGCCCCAATTGGACGCGTCACCCAATCGGACTTGAAGGTAAGCACGGGAAAGCTTGCAATCTTGCTTGAACTGTGCGCTTTGCCATGCCGCTACGAATGCATCTTCTTCGGAGGATGGGGGACCACTTGGATCGGTGTGAATCGGTCTTTGAAGCACGTTGGCAGTGGATCATTAATTTGAGCCACCCCCAAATCATTTGGGTTGTGACCTGACTTGCATTGAAGCCCGGTGGGACACAGGCGAGGGTCCATCATATTGTGTTTGTGCTACTCGTCCAGGCGGGGGGTCGGGGCTTACCCGTCCATGCGGATTGTGAAGTTGCGTGGGGCAATTTCACTTTTCTCTGTGAGTAGGCCTATCACAGAGGCTTGGCAAAATTCGCAGGTTGGGACCACTTGGATCGGTGTTAGTCGGTCTTTGAAGCACGTTGGCAGTGGATCATTAATTTGAGCCACCCCCAAATCATTTGGGTTGTGACCTGACTTGCACTGAAGCCCGGTGGGACACAGGCGAGGGTCCATCATATTGTGTTTGTGCTACTCGTCCAGGCGGGGGGTCGGGGCTTACCCGTCCTAAGCCGTGAGGCTTGACAGATGCGCATCTGTCTGTGTGACCTGCGAAGTTCATTTTTTAAAATTTCTCATTTCTGGAGAGAGCCGATTTACTGTTTATCATCTTACTAATCAATACCGAGGTCCCCTCCTGCCCAGTTATACCTCTCAGCACCCCGCTGTTCCCAAGACCCTCAGGTAAGCGTTACAGTTTTTGAATCGCTGTTGGTCTCACTTTCGTTTTGCTCTTTTCCAGTATCAGATGCATCTAAAGTGGATGTGAGTGCTCCTCTTTTCGTGATCCCTTACATTCTTGGTGGCTTCAGCCGGGAATTCCGTTTTCTCTCCTGTTCCACAATTCTTCAACATCAACCCGGCTTTGAACAAGCCGCCCCGGCCGGACATATCAAACATCGGTATGGTGATTTCGTCTCGGGTTGGTACTTCGTCTGATCCGAATGAAGCATACGAAAACATTTTCGCTTACAGGAATCTATTTCCACCGGACCTTGAGCAAAATGGCCAGCTTTGTGGGCCAGCTGAGCATGCGCTCATCTTCAAGCAATGGACCTGTGGGACCATAGCCCCAATCGACATGCCTCATTCCCACCTTCGACCGGCCACAGCATTTTGGATCATCTTCTGGCCAGCGCCGGATGTGGCTTGCACAGAAAATGTCAGCGGATAACGCTTATAACGTATCGTTCCTGTACTCCGTGGCGCCTGGCGTCAAAGCGGAAGCGCCTGGAGACGCTCATTTTGGCCCTCAAGTCCTCGGCACTTTTCAGAACCGTTTGTCAGGACCAACGTTGAGTACGCAATCCTTAACATTCCAAAAAAGGAAAGTACTTCCCAGCTAGATTATTATCATCAAAAACACCATTGACGCTTCCTGCCTAAAAAAAACCCCCCCACCAACTCCTCTCTCTTTTTCTTTCTACTTCCGCCCCTCCAATACCTAAGATTTCTCGGTCTCCAAATCAAACTACCAGCCTTAATCCTCCCGCCTTGAAACATAGGCTCCTCACACATACATCTCCGTGCATCTGAACACATTACATTGTTATCTGTACAGAAGAGGTCTGTAAGCCCCTTACAAAGCTATTACAAGGAGAGTATTCAAATATTGACCAATCCTCTGCATTTCCAATAAAGTACTGGAAACGCTGATATCTCGAAAGTATTTACCCGTCCACTGCCCATACCGTCCGACAACCAGAAGCTCCTACCACTTACAGTCAGATAGCGACCCAATACCAGGGGCTGCAAGCAATAACACCTACCCCTGCAAACCCCCAAATGGCTCGCTGCACCGCAAGGCATCAGTCGACGCGGTGTTTGTTGTGCTTGGCTAAACGCACAAAACCCACACAACCCCCTAGCCTACCAAAGCCCCAGTGACCATCACCGCAAGTATACAGGAAGGACCCTCACACCATGATGCTTGGCAGAATCATGTGTCCGTCCCCTCGCACCCATAGTGTATAGGCACAAGATGCTTCTACTGCTTGCAACCCCTCTAATCACCCACCCACCGTCAATACCGTCTGGCAATATGACAACCCCTGCACAGAAAGGCATTTGCCAACGTGGCATCTGCCGTGCTTGGTTAACGCCACTGCAATCCACAGCACCAGCGCATCTTTCCAGGCCCGCAGTATTGGAATGTTGGGGCCTGCATACTCAATGCTGGTCCTCACATTAGATCCTAGCTTGGAATCTTTGCTCGGATGGTGCGACTGTCATACCGGTAACCCGACAAGCTAAACTGGATCGCGTGTCATCAGGTGAGAGAAGAAAACTAGATAGTTTCACTTGAGAAGCAAAACGTTTTTGTTGGGACTTGAGACATTGTTGGGGTTTACAGAGCTCTTCTGTGATGCAGATGACGATGTAACATTGTCAGAAGAGCTCTATAAACCCCAAAAAAGATCATACAAGCAGTCTGTTTTTGAACCTTGACCATTCCCCTGCATTTGCCAATATAGTAATGGTAAGCGCCAATATCTTCAGTAGCTGTGTCACCTACTGTACGTGTCTGAAGTGGCACACAGTTTCATGCTTAATTTTCGACTCCCACATGTCTTTGGTGGCAAAAACACCACTTGGTCCTTATTGTTCTTGCATTGTGGCACTAGGTGCTTTGCGTTCCTCCCTTTTTTTCTTTTCATTTGCAAGTCTCTTTACATCGCTGTTTGCTCTTTGCTACTTATTGCTGAATGCTTGGCCGTCTAGCAATTTACCCTCCAGCGCACCTACTTGCAACTGAACAATATGTCAATGAGCAACGTCAGTGCTGTCATTTAGATGCTTGTGCCATTGCCTCCCTTTGTGAGATGGCCATCATGGCATATTTATACTTAACTTATTTTTGGCTAGTAAAAAGCCATATCCCAAGTTAAGGCAGACGCGCCTCATAAGCGATTATCAAATCCCTCATGAGCAGAACTCCCCTCAAGTTTACCCCGCTGTAATGAGGCGTGGCTTGCCAACCTAAGCCTAGACACGCGTCGGGAAGGACCCCGCGTGAGATGGATGCTAGCGTCAGCATCCTGAAGGGTACTAGACCTCAGGGATGGCCACGGATGGCCACGGATGGCCATCACGTGACCGGGACCGCTTCGCGGTCCAGAAGAAAAGTAGGAATACTCCGACGAGGGCGTATTCAAGACTTAGAGATCTTACAGTAGAACTAGACATAGGGAATTCCCGAATAGAAGACTAGACTCTGGCAACGGACCTAGTATTATTACATGGTAGCACCACTCCGTAGACGACAACAATGGCACGTAGCACCAGGAACAGCCCAATGGCAGGGAAAAGCCCGGCAGTAGGAGAACCCGAAGTCGACACACCGATCGGCAACCCTGTCGCAATGTTGGCTGCACAATTGGCGGAGACCCAACGCCTACTGCAGGAACAGATCGCAATGGGAGAGGCCCGCTTCGAAGCCCTTCTCTCAAGGATTCCAACTCCAGTCCAACCAGCGGTTGCAACACCGCATGTCGACATCATCCTGGCGGAAGAAAACCGCACACGAATGCAAGCCGAGAAGGAACGTTGCGAGAACCTTCGCAAGCAGCTGACACACTTCGACGGAAAAGGGAACAGTGAAGAAATGGTGTCGAAGGTCAATGAGTTCTTGAAGGTCCACACGCGCTACCTTGAGACAACCGACTTCAGGACAGACCACCGGGACGTCGACCACATCTCGGGGTACCTCAAGGAGACCGCCTAACCCTAACCCTAACCCATTATTACATGGTAGCACCACCCCGTAGACGACAACAATGGCACGTAGCACCAGGAACAGCCCAATGGCAGGAGAAAGCCCCGCAGTAGGAGAAACCGAAGTCGACACACCGACCAACAATCCTGTCGCAATGTTGGCTGCACAATTGGCGGAGACCCAACGCCTACTGCAGGAACAGATCGCAATGGGAGAGGCCCGCTTTGAAGCCCTTCTCTCAAGGATTCCAACTCCAGTCCAACCGGCAGCTGCAACACCGCATGTCTACATCATCCTGGCGGAAGAAAACCGAGCACAAATGCAAGCCGAAAAGGAACGTCGCAAGAACCTTTGCAAGCAGCTGACACACTTCGACGGCAAAGGAAACAGCAAAGAAATGGTGTCTAAGGTCGACGAGTTCTTGAAGGTCCATACACGCTACCTTGAGGCAACCGACTTCAGAACAGACCACCGGGATGTCGACCACATCTCGGGGTACCTCAAGGAGACCGCCGACAAGTGGTGGCAAATGCTCAGAGATGCCGGCGACCTGCCCACGACATTGGAAGAGTTCACGAGGACACTCCGCACCCGCTTCTATCCCGCCAACTTACGAAACACCGCGGAGGCAAAGATGAAGCGGCTGGTTTTCACTAATAGCATATCAGAGGACATCACCAAGTTCAATACCCTGCGGGCTCAGATCGCGACGCTCGACGATAAGGAGCGACTTACCCCACGGCAAGAGCGCGACTACTTCTTGACCGGATTCTCGAGCAACCACGTCGGCCAGCGCATTCGAGACCACTGCTATGCCGCGATCATGAGGAACAACGGCGCCGAGATTCCGATCACCGAGCTACAGAACAAAGCCCTGTTATGCTACAAGATTCAAGGCTATGCGGACGACCTCGCACGGGTGACCCCCGACGGGAGAACACGTCAGTACACTGCAGTCCAGCCGGCCCAGGTCCACCAAGGGAACTATCAAACACGAGAACGGAGGCGCCACACACCCTACGGCTCAGGCCGTCCCACACGCGGTATGGACAACTACCAAGGGACTTCACACCGTGAGCGCACCATCTACAATGAACGCTGGGAGCGCAACGAATGCTTCAATTGCGGGGGCAAGGGGCACTATGCCCGTGGGTGCCCAGCAAGTAAAGGCAAAGCCGGTGAGCATAGGACGTTCACCGCCCCTGTAGAGATCACCGAAGGGTCCGGAGACAAGGCGGTCAGCGACGGGGGCTCAGTCAACAGCTCGGATTTTCGCCCCGGGTGCTGAACGCTTGCACCGTCTCAGTACCCCAACCCTGGATGCAAGACAAGATCCCCGCGGACAGACCAGGACCCCGCATTCACAGGAAGACATTTGTGGTCCACGGGAAGGTACAAGGGCACTTTGCCCGCATCCTAATCGATACCGGATGTAACACCCTGATCATCAGCGACACTTGGGCCGCCAAACACGGCCTCCGGACCTACACCTCTCCTATTGGAATGTTGAGACTTGCGTACTCAACGTTTGGTCCTCACATTAGATCCTTACTTGGATTCTCCGACTAGAACGCTTAGGGTTAGGGTTAGGGTTAGGGTTAGGGTTAGGGTTAGGGTTAGGGTTAGGGTTAGGGTTAGGGTCAGGGTCAGGGTCAGGGTTAGGGTTAGGGTTAGGGTTAGGGTTAGGGTTAGGGTTAGGGTTAGGGTTAGGGTTAGGGTTAGGGTTAGGGTTAGGGTTAGGGTTAGGGTTAGGGTTAGGGTTAGGGTTAGGGTTAGGGTTAGGGTTAGGGTTAGGGTTAGGGTTAGGGTTAGGGTTAGGGTTAGGGTTAGGGTTAGGGTTAGGGTTAGGGTTAGGGTTAGGGTTAGGGTTAGGGTTAGGGTTAGGGTTAGGGTTAGGGTTAGG